>OZ030391.1:52871495-53471495 GCA_964023965.1 Melinopterus prodromus | reverse complement strand
TTTTGCGGGCAATAGGTAATTATGAACTGGATTTGCGAATAGAGTGTAGCAGTAGTTTTTTTACAGTAACATGTTTTTTACTTTAGAGCAGTGATTCTTAACCGTTTTGAAGTAGGGGAGCACTTTTAATCATAAGAAAAACCCACAGAGCACCAAAATCAAAGAGACAAAACACATGATGACATTACTTTTATTAAAAATTAAACTGATTATTACATAACAGTGAAAAATAAAATTAATAAAATTTATATAAATATACAGAGTGTCCCACTTTTTTCCCACAAAATTAATTTTTAAAAGTCAAATGTCGTTCTGCGTAAATTGTTTCTTTCGTATGGACTTATTGGTTAACTCAATTCCTTACGAAGTTGGAGACGTTTAAAATACAGATTTATTGATATTTTAAACAGCTGTAGTTATTTAACGAATTGTAAAAACTAATAGTCGAAGAAATATATTAGTGGTAAAAATCATCGCTCTACTTTACTCAACTCTAGTCAACAACTATCAAAAATATTATTATAAAAACATATTTGTCAATTTTTGTTTTATTTTTGGGGCGGTCAATAACCACGGCACGGCCCTGCATCTACCTATTATTTGTATAACTCAAATCACATACAGTAGATAAGTCAACAATAAATTTCGGATTTCATAAGTACTTGCAGCAAGCTCGCCAAGCACCGGTTAAGAACCACTGCTTTAAAGAATTGAATAACTTTTAGTTTTTTGTAAAGTCTTACTTTATTCTAAAAAATTGAATGGAGTTTAAATTTAGAAGAAATTTGCACATCTTTGTAACCCTAGCTATTTTTTTTTTATTTGTGCCTCTATATGACAGTGTTATATATATTTACAAATACCAATTCCTCAGATCCTAACGACGTGGAATCACCACGTACTTCGTTCATCTTAACAAACAAACTGGGTATCACGCCGCAGACCCCTCCGGTGAGTCCTAATGCGGAAGACATTTCTTTGGTTCTCGGGAATGTCCAACGAGTGCGCAGCTATAGTACAACAATCACTCCAAAGCTGCCTGACGGAAAGTTAGGCACAAGCGCTCCCGTTAATTCCATCGCCGAGTCGCCAGTTGTCGGAAGGAAGAAGTCTATGCCGGTTAACAGTGTAAATACTCAGAAAAGTGATAATAAGTAAGTTTTAATATACTACATTGATAATATGTTGGTGTAAATTAATAGAATTTAAATTAAAGAAATACTTGACTAGAAAATGTGTGCTCCACTGGTTCCATTTCATCAAATTGTACAATTTTATTGGATATATTGCTTTTTGATAGTTAGGCTGTAACCCATTCACTTGTTTTTAAGTAATTTTGTATAATATTTATTATTTTTTATTGCAGAGACGGTAACAGTAATAACACAGCAGAAGAATTCTTTATTGACGTAATACTCCAGAGACATGCAAGACGATTATTATCAGCTCCTCGGCTTGCAGATTTAGGTTACTTTGCGGCGCATCTCGATTTCCACTTAGTAGCATGGTTAGGCAAAGAACGCGACCGCGCTGCTCAAATAAACGATGCGGTAACGGCTTTAAAACAGCTCCACGAAGACTTCAGCTGGCCATACCCAGTCCTAGTAGACAACATTTCCCGACAACAACAATCCCCACCTTTAAGCCCGGTTGCAGCTATCGAGGACAAAATTAAAGAACTCCATGTGGATATCGCCACAAATCATGGAACTACTAGTCACGTTGGGGATAGTGGCTATACCAGCTTTCCAGGGCTTCCCCCGTCCGGTTTAATTTCCGCTCAGAACGCCTTGGAGCTGTCGAGTCAAATTGCGGAAACGGAGATTGGTGAGACTGACCTCGATCAGACTGACGTCGAGAGCCAACAGGGTGGAAGTTACTTTAAGAATAAGTACGAAAAGAAGGTTAGCTTGCCACAGATGCAGAGAAAGGCTTCGTCACACATTGGGAATTTCCGACTGTTGGAGACACAGATCAGTGCAAATGAGGATGGAATGATGAGCGTGGCGAGCAGTGTGTGGGGTGGTGAGGATAAGGAGTTGATAGCTCACAGCCCCACCGAGCATTGGGAGGTGCCGTCGCCGCAACTGCTCGAGCAGTTGTCGTCTAGCGGGAGTAAAGGGTCACCGAGGTCTGAGGTGCAGCTAAGGTGAGTTTTAGGTTAATAATAATAATAATAATAATAATAATAATACATGTTTATTAACTCCAAGAAACACAAGAAAAACTACAAAATAAAGCAATGAAATAAAATGGAAAAAAACTACATAATTGGCTTCTAGAGTTAACAGGGGCCAAGTCAATGTGACCAACAAAGGTCACTATTGTTTTTCATTAGCCCCAAGTTATGTGCTTAAGTATTCTTTATTAGTCCAGTCATTCTATATTGTGCTCATTAAGATCAAATAAAGTAGATAAAAACAATATCAATTGATAGCTTATGGTTCCCATAGTAACATTAAAATATTTTGAATCCTAGGTACTTTGAATCCTAGGTTAATAACTAAGGAAATACTATCAAACAATTGTGCTGGAATTTTGTGAAGGCGTTTAATAAATAAATATTTTTAGCACCTAATCAATAAGTACTCCCACTCACTCCATTCTTAAAAAAACAAACTGCACTAGCATGTTGAGCCAACTTTCTGTCTGCAAGATGTTCAAGAACGTCGCGCACATGCCTGAAAGTCGCTTGCTGCGTTTTTCGTTGATTTGTGACACGATTTGGCTCATGTCAGATAAAACTTAATTACTTTTGAACTATAAGAGACTCCTTCTGAGAAGAAATTGGATTTTATAGGAAAAAGTGTGGCAGATATTATATATATTTTTTCATTAATATCCTTTGTGGGGGCGACTGTGTAATAATTATTTAAAGAATTCAATTGTTTTTAATTTTTTTACGTAAATAAATTAAAATAATAGTTGTACGCAGTTATCTAGCAAATATTTTAACCTTTAAAATAAAACAAAAATAAGTCCGATACGATTACTAGAACCAAAGATATTGAATTTTGAATACGGCAAGGTCTGGCAAATAATTGTAAATCATCCAAACTTTAAGCCTTCATATCTCTGAAAATAACTTTTTAAAATGAATTCCCGATACAGGTATCGACTAAATTTCCAAGAAAATGCCATAAAAAAGTTTGGTGTAATTTAAAAAAGTGAATTTTTTTTTTGCGTAATCCGTACAATTTGTAAAGGAACGACCCATAGGACCAGGTGTCAATGTTGGTGTGCTGTCGTGTTTATGCGGCGGAAAGGGACGGTGAGGTGGTGCCCATGTAGAAGTTCTCACGCCTTGGTCGCACTGTAGTTGATAGATGTAGGCCCCTGTGAGGGTAACTATATTCAGGCTTTTAAAGAATGGCTTACAGTGAGTTTTCCAGTCTACTTTCTCTATGGTGCGAACTACTTTCTTTTGTAGGATAAAGATTCCTTCAGCATGGGCCGATCTTACCCATATTTCTAAACCATATATCAATCTGGAGTGGAACAATCCATGGTAACTGAGCAATGCTGCATTCTTTCCAATGATTTGTCGCACTCTTCTAATACCATATGTCGGTTTGAAAGTGCTGGCTGGCACCGCGGAGAAGTTAGCCATAAAAGATAGCCATAACTTTTTTTTTTCGAATTTTGTTATAAAACATATATCAAACGATAGGGGTATTCAAGTACTATACGCCAGAGTTTTGCTCCGAAAATTCATCAAACGGTGTTGCCGGAAATTTGATTTATATCGTTACGCGTCACCTTATAAGAGCACTTGTCATATCAATAAAGAATTGCCCATAACTTTTTGCAACAATCCCATAGAGAAACAAGTGATACAAATTCCGAAAGCGCATAAAATTCTGCATCCAATAATGGTATTGGGAAGGTGCTGCCCATAATATCACCTACCCCCATACGAGTATAAAACAAGAAATTGGCGCGTCCTTCGACTAAGAAGTGCTATTAATGAACATAACTCACGCTAAAATTATTGCATAACTTTCCTAAGTACGTCAAATTATAGGCAATGAAATGTACTATTTACCCTTGAACGCTCGGAGTTTTGCTCGACGGCCAACAACCCTTAAATTACGATAATGTCCGTACCCAACCGTCCCAGCCGGCAATAATATGTCGTGTGGTTGTGGCATGAAAATAATAACTTTTGCAAATATTGCTGCATAACTTACTATCATATATCAAATTGTAGGCAATTGAAAGGGCTTCTCACCCTTCGCCGCTCGGAGTTTTGCTCGACGGCGAACAACCCTTAAATGGCGATAATGTCCGTACGGAACCCGTATGATGAGCAATTACACATCAAGTGGGTACTGCAGAAAAATATTTATAACTTTTGCAAATATTGTTGCATAACTTTCTATCATATATCAAATTGTAGGTAATTAAAAGAACTTCTCACTCCTCACCGCTCGGAGTTTTGCTCGACAGCAAACAACCCTTAAATTACGATAGTGTCCGTACCCAACCGTCCCCACCGGCAATCATATGTCGTGTGGTTGTGCATGAAAATGTTTATAACTTTTGCAAATATTGCTGCATAACTTTCTATCATATATCAAATTGTAGGCAATTAAAAGGGCTTCTCACCCTTTGCCGCTCGGAGTTTTGCTCGACGGCGAACAACCCTTAAATGGCGATAATGTCCGTACGGAACCCGTATGATGAGCAATTACACATCAAGTGGGTACTGCAGAAAAATATTTATAACTTTTGCAAATATTGTTGCATAACTTTCTATCATATATCAAATTGTAGGTAATTAAAAGAACTTCTCACCCCTCACCGCTCGGAGTTTTGCTCGACAGCGAACAACCCTTAAATTACGATAATGTCCAGTTTCAAATTGCTGTAGTAAAGGCCACTGGTCGACTAACACCTCTGCCACATAATAGTGACTGCTTGATCAGCTTACAAGACATGTAAAATCCTTATCGCTCTAGCTATCGTTTATTCTTTTATTGGGCCTTTTTTAACCCCCACCTATGGAACTACCTCGATTAATTACCTAAAATTTGATATATGATACAAAATTATGCAATATTATTTGCAAAAGTTATAAACATTTTTCTGTAAGAAGTGACTTGCATGTGATTGTCATTCTGTCTGGTTCCATTCGTAGATTATCGTTATTACAAGGTTGTTTTCCGTGGAGTAAAACTCCAAGCGAGGAAAGATAAGATGCACTTTTAATTACCTACAAGTTGATATATGATAGACAGTTATGCAACAATATTTGCAAAAGTTATAAATATTTTCCTGCTACAACCACCCGACATATGATTGCCGGCAGTGACGGTCGCGCACGGACATTATCGTAATTTAAGGGTTGTTCGCCATCGAGCAAAACTCCGAGCGGCGAGGGTTGAGAGATTCCTTTATTTACCTACAATTTGATACATGATAGAAAGTTATGCAACAATATTTGCAAAAATTATAAACATTTTCCTGCCACAACCCCCACATATGATTGACATATGATTGCCGGCGGGGACGGTTGGGTACGGAGATTATCGTAATTTAAGGGTTGTTCGCTGTCGAGCAAAACTGCGGGCGGTGAGGGGTGAGAAGATCTTTTAATTACCTACGATTTGATATATGATAGAAAGTTATGCAACAATATTTGCAAAAGTTATAAATATTTTTCTGCAGTAGCCACTTGATGTGTAATTGCTCATCATACGGGTTCCGTACGGACATTATCGCAATTTAAGGGTTGTTCGCCGTCGAGCAAAACTCCGAGCGGCGAAGGGTGAGAAGCCCTTTTAATTGCCTACAATTTGATATATGATAGAAAGTTATGCAGAAATATTTGCAAAAGTTATAAACATTTTCATGCCACAACCACACGACATATTATTGCCGGCGGGGACGGTTGGGTACGGACATTATCGTAATTTAAGGGTTGTTCGCCGTCGAGCAAAACTCTGAGCGTTCAAGGGTAAATAGTACATTTCATTGCCTATAATTTGTCGTACTTAGGGAAGTTATGCAATAATTTTAGCGTGAGTTATGTTCATTAATTGCACTTCTTAGTCGAACGGCGCGCGAATTTCTTGTACTATACTCGTATGGGGGTAGGTGATATTAGGGGTAGCACCTTCCCAATACCATTATTGAATGTAGAATTTTATGCGCTTTCGGAATTTGTATCACTTGTTTCTCTATGGGGCAATTCTTTAATGCGATGACAAGTGCTCCTATAAGGTGACGCGTAACGATATAAATCAAATTTCCGACAACACCGTTTGAAGAATTTTTCGAGCAAAACTCTGGCGTATAGTACGTGAACACCCCTATCATTTGATATATGTTTCATAACAAAATTCGAAAAAAAAAAAAGTTATGGCTATCTTTTATGGCTAACTTCTCCGCGGTCTGGCTGGCATTAAAGCTTCCATGTGGCTGAACATTGTGAGGAGGGTTGTTTAAAACAAATATTTTGTTTTAAACATATTCAAAACAGTTTGTTTTCTATGTATAAAACACTTTGCTTTAAATCATTGTTTTAAAAATGTTTTAAAACTAATATTTTGTTTTAAACATGTTTTCAATGTTGTGATTTAAATGTGTTTCAAACTACCGATATTTGAACAGCTTTTCTTGTTTTCGTAAAATAGTACTATACAATATCAATGATAGCAAGTAAAATAAGGAATGAAAAGACGCCGATTAAAATGCTTTCAAATAAAATAATTGCATAATTTAAAACATGTTTAAAAAAGTTTTTTTCCTAGTTTAAAACATGTTTTTTTTTCGTGTGTGTGTGATTTAAAACATTTTTTATGTCATGTTTGAAACATAGTCTCTAAAAACATCATTTTATAAAAAAAAAATGAATATAAACATTTTTATAACAACCCTGGGGTTAAGTCGGGCGATCTGGCGGGTCACCTAATGCGTGACTCAACTAAAACTGGATCAATGTCAACATGTTGGCGAAGTGAATGCGCAGAGTGTAGGACCTAAACTATACAGTGGACGTTCAACGCTTAACTTCTAAGAACAATAGCTTATGAAGAAAGTGGGGATAATTAGACAACTATAACTGTGTTGAAGTTCAAGTTCATACAGCAGAATACCAGGCTGAGCTAAGTTGATCCCAATATCGAACCTAACCATGCAAAATGCCGACCAATAAACAATCCAGTTTCGTTGCAACAAAGACATTTTTTTTTTTTTTGACAAAAAGTTAGCCACATCGATATAGCAATTTAAAAAAAAAATGCACATATTTACCAATTTATTTGTATTAAAGCCATTCAGTTCTATTCAGCGTTGATAATCCGAACTAATTGGGACAGAAGGTGGTTCGGATTATCAAATTGTTCGGATTTTCGACATAACCTAGAAAATGACATTTAGGCTTACCAAATGTCTAAAAATGTCTAAAAACTGCACTTTAATCGATTAAATATACCTATATTAAACAAATTATTACATAATTATGTATCGAAACTCTTTTAAAAAGATTTTGATTTTGACTGTACTAATAAGAAACTGGTACACGTTTTATTTGAACCAATTATTAATTTTTCCATATATTCAATGCCTCGATTAGTCCGGTTTGAAACAGTCCGACATATAAACGGAACCAATTACCTGGGCTATGTGAGATATTGCTGTAACTTTTCAATTTCTATGTTTTTAAAATTTATTGCTCGTTTGTGGTTGCCTGCCATTGCTTACAGTGGAGTTGCAAACGAAATTAGCACCAATCATCGCTGACATATAATTAATGTTAGAAATCTGTCACCATTTTATATTTTAGAGCCACAGCTAATAAACGACACTAGGCCTTTCAACACTTTAAATTTGGCCATTTTCCGATAAAAATCCCTAGGCATTCATCTTAACAAAGAAATAAGCTAACCCTTAGCTTTATGCGATGGTAGTAAACAAACCCCTACTATCCCGTTTGTTAAGTCTTATTCCCTTGGCATCTAAACAGGATGACAACACAGAGTTGGTTGCGTTAATATGCACATTGCACTATGAATAGAAAAGCCACGTGCCTTTGTCATTCAGCACTTGTTGTTCTACAGGAGCTAAGTTTTTACCCTTGTTTTGACAGTAAGGTAATACTACTTCACAGAGTCGTAACATTATTTTTCTGTTCCTAGCTTAAATGTTCAAAGTATAAGCTTTCAGTCAACCTACAGAATTCTATTAAGTTTAACTGTGACAAGACCGACATTCTGAGCCCATTTAAAAAAAAAATTGCATAGAATTCTGTAGGTACACTGTAATAAAATCTTGAACATTGAACATTCAGGCTATAAAGAGAAAAACTAGTTTAGTTACTTTCTTCTTTCAGAGTGCTCTCTGAAATCGCATTCTGCGGACATCACACTGTTAGCGGTACACAAAATATTTCAAATAAAGTATCGTATTATAGAATTTTTTTCAGAGTAAACCAAACTTTAGTTTAAATCCCGAAATACTTATTACGTTCAGTAGTAGTTTTAGTAATGTTTAGAGGCTGGTAGTTGAATATAAATGCTTACCTACTTTGTTGCAAATGCACTACTTTAAAATTTTTACATTCTCTATCATCACACATATCATTTTAAATATTTGCCTTATTACCCTATAAACTCAAAACATCAATCTCTAAAATTGAACCAATGTTGACCCAATCTAAATCCATAAACATTACAAATTAAGTATTTTTTTTTTTTTTCGGTTAAGACATGTACATTAAAAAAAGAAGTGAGTTGTCTGGTTGAATTTAAATAAACACGATTACAATTAACACAAACTCTACTTTTATTTTCAGATATTTATTGCAATTATTTATGGAAGCAGGCTGTTTGGAGTGGTCACTTCTGATCTCGGTGTTGTTAGGTGACGCTATGGCTGTGTTACGAACCGTCAATGCAGCAAAATCTCCCGACCAGACCATCGAATCCGTATCACGTCTAAAACAGAGTTTACAGATGTTATACTACTGGACGAACAAAGAATGGTAAATTGTTAATTTTGTTCAAGACAAAAACTCTTCACATTGTTTCTCTTTCAGTTTGGGATATCAGACATTTATGTTAGCAATACATAACCAAATTTCCGTCCTATCAACAATCCTAGCCACAAAGATCCAGCATCAACAGATACTGGACCATCAGCAAGCCGTTTCAGTGACACTGAGTAAGGTGACCGCTGCAAACATTACCCAACGGGCGCGGAAGATCAGCGTTAGCGTAGAGACGTCTAGTCATGGCGGTTCGAACAAGGATAAGCTTTCAAGCGTGAGCAGCAATCCCGCAACTAGTGAGAGGATGAGCGAAATTGCCAGCGGAAACGCAATCTCCGTGAAGGAAAGCATCGATAAAATTGTTACCAACGATAATAATGATAATTCCACTAGTTCAACGTGCACCATTTCGTAAAATATTTATTTATTGAAGCCTAAGTACAAGTTTCCTTTAAGTTAAGTACGTTTTTATAACTATGTCAATTTGAAACAAGCATAATTTTGTTTATACTTCATTACGTAAACTGAAAGTAAATCATCAAATTGAGGTATTATTATAAGTTTGTTTTTGCAGGGACATAAATTGGCATAGGTATATTTGATTATATTTTATGCAATTGTTGAAACATATCGAAAGGGCGTAACTATTATTTTCTGATTAGCAAGTTTCTCAAAATTTGAAGTTTTTGCAATTAAAGAGTGCCTTTAATGAGTTAATTTAAAAAGAGTTATTTTGACAGATGCAGTATTTTACTAGCAAACATGTACATCTGAGAGCAATAACATATATATAACAACTATTTTAGTTCGTGTGAACTCCCAATATTTTTCTCAACTCAAACTACAAACTTGTAGTACAATCAAATTGGAAATAATATAAACTAAAATATCTGTGCAGCTTTGTCCCCTTCAATTCCATCCCCTCAAATTTTACAACCTATTTGTAGTTTGTTAAAAAAATCTAAAAAAATTTTATAACAACATTAAATCCCCCCCCCCCCTTGCCCCTAGTTGTTTTCTTCAACCCACCTTGTCGAGAACAACCAATAATATCCAATAACAATGTCCATGCTTTGACGACATTCCATTAAACATAATAATACAAATAATGAAATATCTGCATGGTCAACCAATGGTTGGCCAATGGGTGCCATGAGTTACCACCCAGCATGTGTTACATTTATGATGGTGTTGGTATTGATGGGGACTTTTGATAGTATATTGTTTAGAGTATCATAATGAAACTTCAGACAAAGCTTCAACTCTTATCAACTATTATTAGATTATTGTTTCTTTGTAGACTTGATTTGACTGGATTATAATTAGAGCGCGGTGAAATCATTAAGCTAGTAGCTTGTCTTTATATGTTTGTATCCTTACAGCTGAGGCGGTACAATTTTCTAATGACTTTGTAAGTCAAGTGGGCCTCGACTATTTTCCTTCTTGACGTGGAGCCACGTGACAGGTACAGCCTCAGCTGTAGAGACCAGCTTAATGATTTTGCCTCTCTCTAATTATAATGCCTATAATGCGTGCATGACATATTTTTGTCATAATTTTACAATATATATCAGACATGAAAACTATGTTAAATTTTGGGAAGTCATGACATAAAAATTACAATAGCATAATTATGTACCTATATAAACTTTTCAAATCAACAATAGTCTACAGACGTATATGTGCATTTATGATAATTTTATCCAAGAAACAAAACAATATGTGCCAAAAAGAACATAATTTTAATGTTTCTTTCATCTGATCTCCAACTTGCTTTGCTCAAGAAATATTCTAAAAGCATAATATATAATTTTTAGGAAACTACTGCATATAAAATCCTATTTTTGCAAGAACATAGTGATAAAATACTCCTATTTTGACAATTAGCTGTTTTATTAAACTGTAATTCAAGTACCAATTCTAAATATTCTTGATTTGTTTTATCGCAAAACTTAATTTTTGGCAAGGAGATGGGACTTGTGGAACATTCATGGTAAACGTCAATTTTTTTACTATCGTAGGCTTTAGGTTCCAATAACTGATAATTATAGTCGAAGGCAATAACCGTTGCGCTATAAAAAATGTGTAATTGTAACAATACTCTGGATAATTTAATTGAATGTATATTTGTATTATTCTGTTTGTTATATATTTAACTAGTAAGTTTGTTAAAGAAATATATTAATGTATGGTAAAAGTGAAACAAATATAAGATTAACATGAGAATTAAGTTGCACTTAATTAAACTTATATAATATAAATATATATAATATATATAATAATATATATAATAATATAAATATAATATATGTCCTCTAAGTATAGAAATATGCACACATTTTTCACCCGATTTGTAAACGTCAATTAAAACTAGTAAGAAAATTGTCTTCAGCCAGGCCGAAGTTAAAATACCCCCACCGTAAAATGGATAGAACCGATTTTTCCCATTCACGAACTTGTCCTTACTTTTTAAGGGAAAACCTCATATACCAAACTTCAGATCAATTACTTCAAAATTACAAGGAGAAACGTATTTGTCAGGTAATTCTGTCATCCAAGAAGCAACCGCAGACACGTGTTTTGGATTATTAGTCCTCATCAGTACGGTATACCCAAGGAGCAAGATGGACGTTCACTGGAGAATCACACAAATGGAGACTATAAAAAGGGGTGACCAAGGTCACCTATTTGGTGCTTCCGTCCCAACATCTTCAGGATTCGAAGAAACAAAGTGACGGCGTGCCGGAGGTGACTAATACACCCTAAGGTAAACCATAGCCCACGGAAATAACAAAGAAACTGGTTAATCGACGGTGAGATATACAAGGAGACAGGTATTTGTCGGTCAATTCCGTCATCGAAAAAGTACCCGCAGACACGTGTCTCGGACTATTAGTCCTTATCAGTACGGTATAGCCAAGGAGCATGATGGACGCTCAATGTCGAAACATACAAATGAGAGACCATAAAGGCAGGGCCGGCCTAAGCTTATACAGGGCCGGGTAATTTTTTTTTTAATATTTTTGTCAAAACATGCGCTTTTCAAAAAAACATTCTGACGTAAGGATAAAGAAAGAAAAGAATCCATTTTGGATAGTAAAAGTATTGCACTTTTCGACAGTTATTATTAGTTTGCGATTCTAATATGACATCCCAAATAACTGCAGATTTGCTAAATGTTAATTGATTTTAAATCGAACAACCTGTATATCTTAACTCGATAGGTCTATCATCAACAGCTTAAAAGGTATTAAGCTTCTCAATGTACTTATTTTAATGCAGCAGCTTTTAATAGTAGTAACATTCTATAATTTTCAATTACACAAACGGGTCATTTGTGTTATTGATTTTCTTCAAAATCAAGTGAATTAGTAATTTATGTACCACTCTAAAATAGTTTAAATAATATTTATCAAAGACATTGACTTAAAATTAGATCGCCTCTTTTAAGCCTGTCTGCATTTTTACTTTGGAGGAAGACATTCAAGGCGATTTATAACTACGATAGCGAACATAAAGAATATAAAAAGGTGGCATTTTCAAAATATTTTTATGGAAACCATTGTTGGCAATCAACAACATTCATGATGCAGGCGCTGTTGACGGTGGTGAATAGGGGAAATGAAAGAGTGACGTGAAAATGTATTTACAGGCGAAAAAGGTAATTTAGATATTGGCGAATAGCTTGAACGTATTGATGGATTGCAAGATAACATTATAAAAGTCCTAGCGGCGAGTAAATGGAAATGCTAAAAAAATTTATGATGCAAGCGATTTGTTGAGAAGTGATTGGGGGAAATTTAGGGAAAAATTATTGGATATGTTTGAAGTGAGAGAAGACGTAGCAACGTTGGTAGATCGGGTTCGAAAAAGGAGATGGGCCAAATCCGAGCGTTTCGAGGATTACTACCATGAGAAGTGCCGACTAGCAAAAAAGGCGAGTATGTCAGAACCTGAAACAATTTCTCATTTGATTAGTGGAATTAATAATTTCACAATCCGCACACAATTAGTCATGGCGAACCACAAAACTTTGAAGGATTTCTTCGGGACCATGAAGTTATTGCAGAGCGAAATGGGGAGTGTCGGAAATAACAAATTTGAAAAAAAATCATACAAATTCAAGGGAATGAACGATAGAAGCTAGTACTAGCAAGTCATCAATTGCCAATACGCGAACGGGGGTAAATAATGTCATTATTTGCTATATAAGTGCCGAAAACCGGGACACATTGCGCCTAAATGTCAGGAATTGAGTGAGGGACACTGGTTCGGAATGTTCGGATGCCAATTTACTAAAAATCTATTGTGCTAAAAGACTAAATAACGTGCCAATGAAACCGCGAAAGAACATTTAAGTTTAGACTTAACAAAGCTACAGTCTATGCCGAATTTGAACTTATGATTCTCACGAAAATGGATGAAGTCGAAAGCGAAATTCGAATGGTGGTCGTGCCGCATTACGCGATTGGGAGTGACTCTGTAATCGGGCGCGAGTTTTTGGACGATGTAGTTTGGACGGTGACAAAGGACGACGTCAGGTTCAACAGTAAAAATACACCAGAGTTACCAATGATTGAGATTATGCAAATAAACCTAGAGAAGGAAGATTTAGAGCGGGAGAAAGATATTGAAATAAATCCTGAGTTAGATGTTGAAGATCGACACAAGTTGAAGCAGGTAATTTGGGGCGAGGTTCAGTTACAAGAAATGTCTCAAAAATTAAAATGAACATAGAACTGAAGGACGAGATACCAACCAGATACCAAACCTACCTATTATTATTATTATTAAAATGACTGCAGACGTGAAACATTTTATGCGCCTTGCGACTGCAAATCTCGGTTCATGGTGCCTGCCAGCCTGCAGACATTGACAAAAGCTTGATTATATTTATATATATATACGTACAAAAAAAATAAAGACAAATTAATATACAAAAAATTAATAATCTTCTGCGTTGACTTCATTTGTCTGCCTTATCAGTTTCTGTGACTGCTGCGTGTAAACAGACAGCAGGTTAATTTGCTCCATAAAGGCCGCTTCGTCGTCTGGAATGTTAACCTCAGAGTGCTCTTGCGGAATATCCCCCGAAGCGTCTTGGTTTCCTGTCGAGTCCTCCAGGGGCTCCAGGTTGAGTGACTGTTTTCTTCTTACTTCTTACTTACTGTACACGAAAACTAATAACAACACTAATTTAGTTTATTAGTGTTTTATTATTAAGTTTTATTATTAAAATGTCAAACTATACTAATATATAATATATACTAATATGGTAATATTCAACCACACAAAACAAAACACAAAATAAACAGGAACAAACTCGATAAATAGATACAACTATTAGACGAAAACGTACGATGCACTTGCAAAACAGTACAACACAAGATGGCGAAATGGCGTGCCTCTTCGCAGTGCCGGATTTAAGGGAGGACTGACTGGGCTGCAGCCCAGGGCCCCCCACCAAAAACGAGCCCCCACCAAAATTAAACAAAACAAACAAAAATAAAAAAATATATTTAAAATATCTAGATTGTAGACTTCCGCGGTCTGAGTCAATGATATATTGATTTCCGGGTGGAAACCGCGTTGAGGACTTTGAAGCAGTGAAACTTCACTTCAACTTGACTGCTTCAAAGTCCTAAACGCGGTTTCCACCCGGAAATCAATATATCATATTTAAAATAGTACTGTACACGTGACCAAAAATAAAACCAGCACCGCAGTTTAACGCAGTCACTATTTGAGCGGGCAGTCCCGAATTATGACCACTTGTCCCGACCGATAAAGCGTCCCGACTTTTGAAAGTGGTATTTATATGTCCAGAATTTCAGATACCAGCCATAAACATATTTGTTGTCGGGGAAAAGTGTACCATACCCTCTTACGAAAATGAGCGAGCCGTATCTACAAAAAAGTTAGAGATATTTTCTGTTCATTTATAAAGACAGAATTAGCGTATTTAGTTGGTAGCGTAAATAGTGAAAAAACTTTATGTGGTAATACAAAAATATACAAAAAATGAAGAATCGATTCCTGGGTAGAATAGGAACTGCTGTAAGTACATATATAGAAATTTAGTCAGTAACGATTGACCAAATTCTTATTGACTAAAAACGTATTGAGTCTTTGCGCTCATGATTGTATTAGATAGAAAAATGGTATTTCTAGTTATAGAAATGGTGCACATGATTAATCTGTTTTTGTAATTTAGTCGAACTGATTTTGATTGATTTCAAATTTGGCAAAAAATAACAAGGAAAAAGTTCAGTGAAAACCACCGACACTACTTACTCCACATAAAACAAAACTGAAAATTGTTATTATCTGGTTTCGATGCAAATAGAAACAATTATTAACTTAATTTGTTACTGAAAACTCATATTTTACTAATATTTTTAGACGTTCTTAAATCTATAAAAAGTCTTGCGCTATGAATAAATATTAAACAACCGAAAATCCAATGACAATTTAAGAAAAAAATCCATTAAGTATTGGAAATCAGTGGAATAATAACGGTCGGACATTTATTTTGGTTAGTTTTTTACAATAAAATATTGTCCAGACTTCAGGTATATTTTCTTTCTTATTTCTGTATCTAGCACAATGCACAACTTTACAACACTATTGAGGCCTATGACCAGGGCCGCGCTAAGGCGTGTTAGCGCCCTAGGCAATTTATTTTTGCCGCCCTTTATATAGGGCTAGCTAAAATTACCGGAACTCCTAAATAATTCTCCAACCGTAAGAAAATTAAAAAAATTGGTCAAACAAAAGTTTTTTGGCTTTAAACAAGCTATCGTTTACATATATTATATTTACAATATACAGGATTCATTTTATTATAGAAATTTGATAGCCTTTTCTTTTTTTTAACTCAAATAAAATTAAAAATCTCTCCTTCTTTGCTGTTTTAAAACAGCAAAGAAGGAGAGATTTTTATTTGGATCAACTTTTGGGGTATATTGGGTGATTATCAAAAAATATTTAGCAGTTAGCAAAATAACAAATTTAACATGTTGCTTTAAATTACATATCCCCAGAAATATATCAATTCATCTTATACATACATATATTATTGCTTAGATAAGTCACAGACCATTTATCAGACTCACGTTGAACTTCCTCGATTTTTATTTTACTGCTTATGCCGCCACTTAGCGCTGCCGCCTGATGCAGCCGCCTCTCTGTAGTCTGTATCATAGCACGGCACGGGCTTGGCCTTAAGCTGAGTTTAGACATGCATGGATTTACTGGCGCCAATAAAAACTGCCGCACCAGTAAAATTAAAAGGCATGTGTAAACATCAACTGACATGCAAGTTGAAATCATGCATGCATGGATTGGAAAAGTCTGCACCCATCTGAAATCTCTGGCGCCAGTGATGACAAATACGTGCAGCAAAACAAAATTTGCATGTGTAAACAAATGCTTGCACGTCGGCTCGCCAATTTTTAGTTAGATTTTCGTTTCTGTTGAGGTCGTAATTTGTGTTTATTGTAGTTTATATAGTTTATAAGAGCGAAGAAAAGTGGTCAGCCAAACTGATAATCAAATTTAAGAAGAGAATCAAAATTTTGCTTCATCATTCAGAGAGATGGTTTTTATAGCTTTTACAGAATCTTCTGCTGCGAGTTCGCCTAGAAGTTTTGCAGAAGCACGTAAAGAAAGTCGACGACTAATCCATGGTTTAACCCAGACACGACCTTTTTGTTGTTTCATTTTCTGTTTTTCTTTTACCTTTTTTCCACTAAAAGTTTAGCGACTATTCATGCATGCTTCGGAAAGTTCATTCGACATATGTATAGCGCAGTGTAAAAGTCACTTTAAAAATGAAAGTGGCGTGTCACTTATTTTTGTTTCGCACATGTTGTGTAAACCTTTACTTACCTTTACTAAACTCACCTTTGGTATAAATAGCATGGGCCAAGTGAATACATGATAATTTAAATATTACCCTGACGAACGGTTGCGATTTGGAAATTCAAATATCACCTGCTGCGCCGTAAATCTGCGCGCGGCACATCTAAGTATGTGTTATCATGTTTATTGTTCCGATTAGTTTCCCGCTTTTTTATAGTTAGTATATAGATTAAAATAGTTATTAAGCAATTAAGTCAATAGTTGTAAGTATTTTATTTGTTATGTGGTATTGTTCAATGCCAATAATTATTGTCGACACTATTTTATAACGCATTTTGAAGTTTAATTTTATAACCTTACTTTTACCTGTATTTTATCAAATTTTACTAACGATTCTATTGATGTCTTACTGTCGTTTATTATAACAGCAGACGTAATAAAGCAAAGGAATAATTAAAGTTCGCATTTTAGACTGTATCTTCGTATGACCGTATTATTTGATCAAGAATAAACCCAATAGAAGCAATGGGCAGCAAGAAACGACCCTTTACACAGACAACCCTTGAGAATCATTGCATCATAGCGAAAAAGAAACAAAAGGCGTTTCACTCGCAAGTTGCAAGTGCAGATAATGATGGAGTAAGTACAAAAGTTAATCTAATTTTAAATTGTATATTAATTTTCAAATCTTGTGTCTGTTAGAAATTGGCAGGAACCGTAAAAAAAATGGTCCTTAAGAATTTTATGTGCCACTCGTATTTGGAAGTGAATATCCAGAAGAACATCAACTATGTCATTGGTAAGAACGGGTCGGGGAAAAGCGCTATTCTCTCGGCGCTGGTTGTCGGATTGGCCGGAAAAGCTTCTGCCACTAATCGTGGTACTAGTATCAAGTCGTTTATCAAGGCTGGACAAAATTCCGGAAGCGTCGAGATCACGCTGAATAATTCAGGACTGGAGGCGTATAAACCGGAAATATTTGGCGACGAGATTATCATCCAACGAAGTTTTAATATGAGTGGAGGTAGTTCATATAAAGTCAAAACAAGCACAGGTGAGAAATATACTATTGTGTATGGTAATATTATAGTATTAGATAAAATTAATTTGAGCAAATTATTAGTCCTGGCAAAAAGATTTATAATAAATTATAGCACATTACATGGAACATATGAAATTTATCTATACTAGAGCTATATTTCTTCAGGTCAACTTGTATCATCGTCGGCCAAAGAAATTTACAACATCTTGGGTTATCTAAATATTCAAGTTGACAACCCGGTGTGCATTTTGAACCAAGACACTTCGAGAAATTTCCTCAGCACGGACGATACCAAGCAAAAGTTCGCATTGTACATGCGAGCTACAGGCTTGGAAGCATTACATGAAGAAAAGAAAAAATTACACAGTAGTCTAAAAGACCTACAAGAAATTTACGCTGAAAAATTACAGTTGTACCAGAAGCTGAAAAATGAGATGAAAGTATTAAAAGAAAAAGTTCAAAGCCACAGAACCATTGAGGAGTTACAAGAGAAATTTAATAACATTACTGCTGAAATTCTCTGGGCTACTGTATGTTGTTTTATTTTATGGACAAATTTACTTTTCTCTAATTTTTGTTTTGTTTTGGTAGGTTGCTGAGTATGAGAGAAAATCTACCCTACAGCAGCGGATTGTTGTTGAATTGCAAAATAAATTTGATAAATATGAAGATAACAGCAAAAATAGAGCCCAAAAAGAGGAAGAAATAAAAACTAAAGTGACGTTAGTAGAAAAATAACAATCCTGATTAATCCCAAAATAATAAAATTTCTTCATAGGGAATTAGATCAGCAAATTCAAGAGATTAAGCTAACGCACACAGCTCAAGGCCTACCTCTTAGAGACGTCGACATGCAGTTGAGGAGCTTGAAGGAGAAAATGATCAGCAAGAAGACAGAAAAACAGTTGACAGCAAAAGGTATTATAGATAATCAAAGGAACATGGAAGCTCTCCAGAAAGAAATTCAAAATTTTACTGACAAGTACGTGTCTCAATTCTTTTGTGTAACTTTTGAATGTTATAATAAATTTTTAGCATGTCAAAGATGGAGAAGGAAAAGCTTGAGCGTGCAAAAGTGATTGCTGCTGTTCAAGAAAAACTGAGAGCTCTTCAAGACACTGATGAAACTACCCAGAATGAAATGTTCCAATTGAGGGGCAGCATAATGAAGGTGGAACAGGAGGAACAGGATTTGTTTAGAGAAAAGCAACAGTTCCAGATACAATATGGTAACAATTTTGAAATTAAATTTTTCCTAGAATTGAATATACGGAAATACCGTACCATACGGAATTACTACCGTAATGATGAAATAATCAAAGTATTGACGATGGTGATATCCAGGCGGGATGCAAATTTTAAGTAAAATTAAAATTTAATTTTTTTTATATTAGAATTTGCATCCCGCCTGGATATCACCATCGTCAATACTTTGATTAAATTTTTCCTGTTATTGATTTAATTTTATTTTAATTCTATTTTTTTGTAGACAATACCAAAGATTATATAGCAAATCTCAAGATGGAGTCTAATAATTCTCTTCATTTGTATGGTCGGGATATGCCACAAGTTGTTGAGGCTATCAAGGCTAATCAGCATAGGTTCAGGAAAATGCCCCGTGGACCGCTTGGTAAGATTTGTGTTATTAAGTAACTATTAAATAAAAACACAATAATATTTTAGGTGCATACGTCAGCATCCGAGACAAAAACTGGGCTGTAGCGGTGGAAGGATTTTTAGGGCCCGGTATGCTGCAAGCCTTCACCGTTGACAACATTGACGATAACCGCGTGTTAATCGAGATCTTGAATAGATATTGGCGAACAGGCAGAAAACCAACAATCATTACGACACGATTCAGTGAAAGGGTAAAATCCAAACCAATTTATAGCAAATTTCAATAATATGACCTGATATAATTTCAGGTGCATGACGTATTGTCCAATCTTGTCCAAGCTCCAAATGACTGTGTCTCGTTGTTCGACGCGATTGAGGTTAAGGACCCTGTTGTCATGAACTGTCTCATCGATCAAAACAGTATTGAAAATATCTTGCTCATACCATCCAGTGAAAGAGCAATAGAGTTACTATCAGAAAGGGCTAGGGTGCCCCGTAACTGTAGAGAGGGCATTACCGTTAAGGGGGACAGGTTTTACCCGGATCCAAATTATAGAACTTATGGGTCTCGGTATAAGCAGGCTAGATATTTGCAAGTTGATAAAGCTGATCTGATTAGGTAAGATGTTTACTTTTATTTTTTTTGTGGTTGTGATTATTCTTTTCATATTTGTAGTCATAATGAAGAGAAAGTGAGGCAGATTCATGTGAAGATAGTATCAGTGGAAAAACAATTGGGTTCTGTGAACGTGGACAAGAAAAATCAGAAGGCTCAACTGCAAGATATTATTATGCGGAAGGAACAACTGAAGCAAAAATGTTTGGCATTGAAAAGGCAATTAGACAATTTGACGATAACTGAAGAACCGGAGGCAGCTGATTATCAGTCATTGGTAAGAAACAATTTAAATTTTTTAAACTCATAAAAGTGTAAGAAGTATACGAAGTTTAATACGGAAGAAGTTTTTATTTCAAAAAACTTCTTCCGTATTAAACCTCGTATACTTCGTACTTATCATCTAATATGGATAAAATGGATACTTTCATTACATCACCATAAAAGTGTCTTATTCATGCCAGATTTGAGACTAATAATATGCTACTATAAGAATTGAAATTGAAAGCATAGCGAAAATTAAAAATTTTACAGGCCTGTGCTCAAAAACGTTCACATAAGAATCTTACTTTTCCTTGTGAAAAAAGGAGCCTTGAAAAATGTAATTTTCAAAAAAAAAAATTATTCGCATAAGACAAACTAATTGCGTATCTACAAACTACAAAATTACAAAACTGGTAAGATCAGTCAGTACTAATTTAACAAAAAAATTTAAAATAAATTGCTTGGGTTTTTAAAGATTTATGTTTACTTCAACCATTTTAAAAAATCCCATTGGTCATGTTTTTTTTAATGGTTCAAACCATATGAAATGATCCAGAAAACAAATAAGTTTGCCAATTTTAGAAAAATTCATATTGTTTTGTCTATGTTCTGGGAGTGCAAAACCATTTTGGTTTTTATACCCCCCACATTTACTGTGGTAGGGTATATTGAGTTTGTCACAATATTTGTAACACCCTTAAGGAAGCGTGGCAGGTATAGTACTTGTATATATATTTTTTATCAGTATTGAAAACTGAATCGATTTAACTATGTTCGTCTGTCTGTGTACACTAGGGTGGTCCAAATTTATACCTTGCAAAATATTTGTTTTTGCTGGAGGGCTACGATCCCCCCAACCGGTTCCTTTTCCAGAAAAAAAAATCCCCCAAGTTTTAGAAAAATTGGTTGACGTCCACCGATCACCTTAAATTTTCCATTTAAAATACATTGAAAAAATGCATTTTTTTTGTATAAACAATACTATTCGATGTTACAAACTCATTTCTCCATTTGTTGCAAAAATTATTAAATTATTGCTTTTTTGTCATTTATGAACTAATTAGCAATTGTTTAAGCAATTACCATTTGTTTAAACAAAAATATATGTGGCTACGCAGATATTTTTCTAATTTTGCAAACCTTATTAGATTATTGGTATTTTTTGTCACTTTTAACTATTTATACCATTTATTTAAACAAATATATATATGTATATACATTGTAATGGTCATAATTTTCTATACTTTGTACATATATTATTAATAGATTGTTGGCAGTTTTATGACAATTATTAACTAATTAGTAATTGTTTAATCAAATACAATTTGTTTAAACAAATATATACATTGTTACAGACATATTTTTTATATTTATTGTAGAAATATTATTAAATTATTGTCATTTTTGTCATTTATTAACGAATTTGCAATTCTTTAAACAAGTTACATTTTTTAAACAAATATTTTTTATGTTTTTCCTTTTGTAGAAATTATTATTGTTACATTGTTGGCATGTTTTTTGTAATTTGTTACTTAATGTGCAATTGCTTGAACAAATAATTTTTTTTTTCTTGAAAAGGGACAGATTGGGGGATCGTTACTCTCTGGCGAAAAGTCCGTTTTTTGGTCCACCCTTGTGTACACGATAACTGCCATAATTTTGAAGTAATTGATTTGAAATTTGGTATACAAAATTATCTCTTAAAAATCTGATGTGGCCAGGCACATGACTTCATCATACAATATAATTAACAGTTTAGCTGTATGAGAATTTATTTGATTGAGATAAATCGTGTCTGCATTAAAATTAAACTAGCTAGCCAGGATTTGACAAATATTTATATACTATTGACAGTAGGTATTGTCAAAGCATCAGCATTTGACACTACCTACTGTCATTAGAATAATAGTTATTTATGTCACAAGTGCCGAAAGTAAGGAATAGCGTGACGAGCGGTGATGCAGCGCGTCACCGAAGGCGGAGCGTCGCCGTCGCATGTGAGCGAGTCGGTCGCTGCCTAGTTTTTGTCAGTGACATCAACGTTTATTGTGTTGCTTTTTGAGAAACATGTATTTAAAAAAAATAAACAAAAAATGGTTATATTTCTGTATAGGAAATGTTAGGTTGGTACCACTTTGACGAAACTTCAAGTTTAAAAAGCTAATTCAAACTCTCACAGATTTATATTTGTTCATGACACTGTAGATGTTACATCCGTACCAACATCCAGCCAAAAAGATAACAGGAAATAGAAATTTTCACAAATTCTCTCCTCAAGAAATAGAAGGTGTACTAAAATGTTACATCACATCAATTTCAAAAACATATGACGATCATTTAGTTTTATAAGTATTACCTTTGTCTTTAGCAGAAAAAGTGTTTCTTTTGTATTTACTGAGAATTTTGAATCAAACTTGTTTTAACATTTTGTGATTTTTCTCTCATTTTTATGGGACTGTTATTCCAAACACAGTGCAATACACAATAATGTTTTTTTTATACATTTATAAAAAGATGAATTAATTATGAAAGTTTAAGATTTTTGTTCCTGGTCCCATCAGAGAGAGATATTTGACATTAAATACCGTGAAAATAAGAAATTTTCTAATTCTAATATTACAAGCCTTTTTCAAGGTTATAACTAAAAAATATAGAATGGACTAATTAAGTACACCTTCAGGTCAAAAAAATCATGAAAACGTTTCCTAATGGACTACGGTAAGCAAACTTTAAGACATTTTTAAAAATAGAAAGCATAAACTAGCATAAACTCTATGTATTATATACCTAACGTATCAGTTAGGAATGTGGTTGGAATGTAGTTGGAATGTGCTAAAGAGAGTGATTTTTGTTTCAACTCTCTAAGACAAACCCAAACAAAGTTATTTCGTTTAACGCAAACACATACCAATGTCAAAAATGTCAGATTCGCAGACACAAAACTGGCCGCCATTTAAAAACTGGCCGCCAGTAAAATAAAAAGCAAGGTTTTGCACTATCAGAACATAGGCAAATTCATTAAAAAATATGATTTTTTACTAAAATGGTCAAGCGCTACCACCTCTGGACCACTTCCGATGGATTGACCCTAATATTACAGTCAAAATTGTATATGTGGAAAAAAAATGTGTTTCGCTTTAACTGACAGTAAGTTTTTCGAGTACATATTAGAAATACTTGTATAACTGAGACGGTCGCCTTTAGAACCACTGTAACTGGGGTTAGAATAGAATGGAATATATTTATTGTATCTTGTACAGTAGCAGTCGCCAAACTACGGCCCGCAGGCCACATTGAGCAGAATGGAGTTATGACACAGCCGTGAGCGAGAGAAGGATAGCGGCAGAAGTTTGGGGACCCCTGCCGTAAAGAGTAATGTCACAAATTATGTTTAAGGATTTACTAAGGAATGTGCCGTACCACCTCCAATGTTTCAGAGTGGGTTGCTGCAAATTTTTGTCCTCAACAGATCTTTTTGTTCTAATACAGAGAGATTCTTTTGCTCTATGGGTACGCAATTGGACAGGCTGTCCGAAGCTAGAAACAAAGTACATTAATGGCATTAATAAATTGAAATACACTAGATTCCCGATTAACCGAGGGTGTGGATTATCCGTGGTTCTAGGCGCCTCGGATATTTATGTTGTGTCTAGTATTTAGGAATTTAGATTCAATTATATTACAAAAGAACAGATCAGATGCATAAAGTGCAACATGTTACATTATGTAACATGCAATGCGCGTGGACGGAGCTAACGAAAATCCATTGTCGGGGGATCACGGCGCGCTTACAGCGCAACGCGCACTGCAACATGGCTGTTACGCGCAACACCTCGTCCACACAGGTTGCGTTGCATGTTACATTACGTGTTGCGTTACACGTTGCAGCTGCAGTCTGTACAAGGTTTAACACCCTCCACTAAATTGTTGAATGCGGTAATAATACTTCTCACCGTTAGATGGAACCACACCCCGGGCGTTGAGCAAACTCAAGGCCGATGGCTCGATTTTTCTGACATAAACGCCCCTCTTAAGAGGAGGTTCTCATGTAATCGGTTGAAAAAATATTTTTTTCCTTTCATATTTTGAAACCTTGGAGTGTACAAAATCAGACCTGAAACAGTTTTTTGATTCTCGCAAGTTTACGATTTTATAACCTATGGTATTCTCAGGTCAAAATTTCCTGCAGTAAGGCGGTGCAAAGAGATGTGTATATTCAAATGATAATTTTCGGTAACGCTTTAAATTAGGAATATGAAATTTGGATACAGTACCGAGAACGTATAGATCTAGGTGCTTATGTCGATTAAATTATTATATTTCAATTAATTCATATAGTAAAGGAGTTTTAAGAAGTATCATGTTTCTACCGTCTCTTGTAGAATTTATTACACCGATACTACCGACGCGTTTTTTCTAGAAATACGATCTTCCAAACTGGCATGCGCGATTACTTTGGAATCGTTTAACGGATCGAGTTATTCTTTTTTTCCCTTGGAGAAAATACTTTTGATTGGATGCTTTCAACTCATAATAAGGGAAACTTTGAAATATTTATATTATTTATAACGATTTGAAACCGAAAAGAAGCTGTAAAAAATCGATCTTAAAATTGAAACAGCAGCCATTTTGCCAATTTTCAAAATTTTTAACTAAATGTTAGCGAAAGGCGCGTTTTTGTTTTCCAAACATGGCGCATCAGCTATTCAGGTTGTCTACTTATAGTTTGGTCAGGGGATCTTTGCGTGTTGTCAAAAGTGACGGTCGTCTGAGAAGACGTACGTTACGTTGTACGCTGCGTAAAAAACCTGCGCCTAGGAAAGCCCGCCTTTAGCCACCAACTAATTCCAACTAGTTTCACATCGTTTTTGAAATTTCGATTTCAGTTTATAGGAGATATAAGCTTAAAATTCCGGTTGTTGAATGTCCGGTGGTCCAGTCCCCTCCATGGTCTGCATCGCAGAATGTTGTAAATTGATCTTGCAGTCCCGAACGATACAAAATTCCAAAATTTTTGGTACGTTTAAATATCGATAAACCATTTGTACTCGCTTCCAATCAGATTTGTTGGTTTTGTTACTGCTCGTGCTACAACACTCACTGCAAATGCTATATCTGGGCGAGTCTTTATTGCCAAGTACTGTAAGCAACCAACAGCTTGTCGATATGGTACATTCGAATCTAGTTGCTCACTATCTTCAATCTTCTCAATTGCACTCGTTGGTATTGTTGTCGGTTTAGCATATTCCACTCCAAATCTCTTAATAATAATATCATTGGTATATGCTGGTTGATTGATAAAAATCCCCGCTATGACATGCTGTATCTGCATTCCGAGGAATGATTGTAACTGATTTTCTGTAAACTTAAATTCAGTCTTCAATTCGTAAATCGGTCCATTAATTTCTCATCTATCATCTCCTACAACCACTCCGTCGTCAACATACACAGCGAGAAACAGCTTTTTTCCATCACGGCAGCGGACAAACAAACATGAATCCGCATTACTCTCATGAAAACCGTGGGTAAGCACAAATTGTCGGAACCGAGCGCTCCAACATCGCGGGGCCTGCTTCAATCCATGCAAGGATTTGCGGAGACGGCAAACCCGATTTGTCCCGTCTTCAAATCCCTGCGGTTGTACCATATATAGCTCTTCTTTAACTTCGCCATATAGAAATGCAGTCTTGATATCAAACTGATGAAGCTGTAGGTTATACGCTGCCGCCACACCCAATAATGCACGTACTGTGTCATATCGAGCAACAGGAGAATAGAGCTTGTCATAGTCTACTCCTGCTTTTTGTGCGCAGCCCTTTACAACAAGTCGAGCTTTAGCTTTGTCAACAGTTCCATCTGCTTTTAATTTTAAGCGAAATACCCATCTGTTTTTCAGTAGACTTTTCCCTCAGGCAAATCTACTAACTGCCAAGTTTGATTTTTATTTTGCGAGTTCATCTGGTCTTCCATAGCTGCTTTCCACATATGAGCATCTTCTGAATTAGTAGCTTCCTCATAAGTTGTAGGTCCTCCAAGAGAAATAAATGCATAATAAGCACAATCACCCAAATATTTCTTTCCTGGCATGTTCAGCACATAATCATCGAGGTAGCTTGGCAACTTTGGTTCACGTCTTGGACGAGCGTTTGAACTACCAGCCTCCGATGTTTTCATTGGCTCTTCCACAGATTGGTCTACAAAGTTGCCACCTTCACTTACTTCTAAATTCTTCACTCGATCAGAAATAGGCTGACACTTCACCAGATCTTCTACGTCTTCGACAGGATACGTTTGCTCCAGTTCGAATTTTACATTACTGGATCTGATAAGATCACGATGCCCGCTTACAAAAATACGGGATCCATCAGAACCTTCATAGCCTACTAACAAACCGCATTCACTCTTTGAACCAAACTTCTTTTTTCGTGGACGCTGGGGTAATAAGTACCAGACCTTCGTACCAAAGACTTTGAGACGGTTGATATCGGAATAATCATTTTCCTTATACCATAACTCGAACGGCGTTTTTCCACTGACTGATGCCGGAGCTGAATGATTTAAAACAAACACTGCTGTGTTACACACTTCTGCCCATAGCATCGCTGGTAGGCGTTTTTGGTTTAGCATTGCCCGCGCCGCGCCGCTTCTATTACGGTCCGGTTCTCTCTTTCAGCAGCACCGTTTTACTGAGGACTCTCCGTCATAGATAATCGCAATGCCACTCCAAATCTGCTCAAAATATCGTTTACTGCTCGACAAATTGACAAATTGACAAATTCAGTTCCAGCAGAGTAAAGTTTTTATCTGTGTACCTGCAGTTTTCGCTTCGTTTAGAAATACTTCAATACACTTAGAAACTTGACTTTTGGTTTTTAGACAGAATAGTCTACGAAATTTCGTGTAATCGTCTTTCATTATAAGGGCATACCTCGAGCCACCTATCGACTTCTCCAACATAGGAGCAACTAAATCAGCATTTACCTGTCCACCGCGTTCTGTCGTTCACACTGTACGCGAACCGAAATGTTTCCGCTGCATTTTACCTCGGACACATCCCTCGCAGAATTCGTTTTTGACGTTTACTTTAAGTCCATGTTCTAATAGGATTTTAGCTACATGACGTTTGTTTTGATGTGCCAGTCTTTCATGCAAAACCTGTAGCGATTCATTCGCTGAGGCGATATTTACTGATATTGGATTTGCGAGTTTTATTACATCTACGTCCAACACGGTTAGACCATTCGAAATCGCGTTACCACTAACGAGAACTTGGCCTTTTCTTTTTACCACACATGAACCATTTGCCAAAAAGTGTCTTGAGCATTCATGCTTCCTTGCGTCGGCCGTCGCAAAAAGATTCCCACACAGTTCTGGAACGTAAAACACATTTACGAATATAGTACTTTTCCCGAATTTTTACATGTCCAATACCATACGCCAGTAAACGTTGTTCGCCGATACCGGTTATCGGAACAGGAAGCTTTAGAGAAACAAATTCACTAAAGTTTGCTCTATTGGACGTCATATGTTGAGAACAGGCTGAGTCGGCAATCCAAGCATCCGCCCTTATTGTACTAATATAACCAGATAGTGCCATTGCTTCTTTTGATGCTTTGCTACCGCCTCTGGACATTTGGCTGCTATATGACCACGCTGACCACATTTGTAGCACTTCAATGGAAACTTTTTCGGCCTTCGTTCACCAAGATTCTTTTCACCGTTTCCTACTGATGATTTACATCTGCTGCTGCTGATGTTACTTGGCACTGTACGCAACGCCACCATGTTGCCTTCTGCGCCCGCACGTATCCTTTCTTCATGATTACGGATTCGCTCCGTCAAGATGTCCAGCGTTCTTGACTTGTCTGGCTCGGTTTCCCAAACAGTTTTTATTGGTATATATTCGACCGGTAATATGTAAAGAATACGCCCTAGCAAAATACATTCATCAAGTTCTGATTTCTTCTTTCTTCTTAGCTCACTATTTATGTCGTTGAATAAATTATGTAGATCTCCGATATGAGTTGTCTTAAGGTCGGGCAAGTCAGCGGCGCAACTTTTGCAAAATGAAAATCTTTATATCCATATTTTTTTGCTATTTTTTTGATCAAAATATCGATTTTTTGCTCTCTTAGTTTTCGAGTTACAGAGGCGCCGCTGACGTGCCGGCAAGCCTGCGGCGCATTTAGGAAAAATAAATGAATTTGAAAAATGTGAGCAGCCTATATTTTTTTCTAATTTTTTACCAAAAAAGTTTTTTTTGCTTTGTTGGTTTTTGAGATATAGGTGTGCGCCGCTGACGTGCCGGCAAGCCAGCGCATTTTGGAAAAACATATATTAATAGTTGACAGTTGACATCAGATTATTTTGTATTTTTAACAGGATAACCTGTGTACAGGTTGATTGAGAGCTTCAGAATGTTGGTAGCTGCAAGCCTTCCAGATTGCAGCACTATTACTCATTATTGCCTTAATTGTGGCAAAGGTCAAACTTTTGAGTTTTACAAAAATTGGTTTGCAGGATTTTTCGTATCTGATTTATGTCCTGATTTTATGTGCAGAATGCAGATAATCGTGGCACTTCTTACCAGAAAGAAAAACACCTAAAGAAAAATTTCGCCTTGTCAGTTAAAAACGGTGGGTTATGGACTAGTACTGTTTTAAACTCACCATTTGAATTGCTGTTGTTGCCTTTTTTGAAATTTGGTTTGTCTTGTTATTTTTTTTTAGAAAGAAAGGTTTTCGCGTATTCTGGAAAAACATAATATGTATTTCGAGCAATATGAATATTTTTTTACTGAAGTTGCAGCGATTATATTTTATAGGAAAACGAATTGACAGTTCTAAAAAATTCAATAAACGAAAAATCTTGCAAAGTGGAGCATTTAGAAGAAGAAATAAAAGGAACGAAAGAGGCAATGTCAGTTTTAGAGGAAAAGAAACAAGAGATATTGGGAAACATCCAAAGTTTAGAAGACAGGATAAACCCATTGGAGGTAATACATTTCCACCAAAAGTAAAAAGTTTTTCTTCATTAATATTCACATTTTGAATTTCACAGGCCGAGATAATCCGTTTGGTGCAAGAACGAAATGAGCTCAACATCAACAGCAAATTTGAGAAGAAGCGCATCCAGGACACTAAAGATCAACTCGACTCTGCCACAGAAAAGTTAGATAGGATCCAGGGACAAGTTGTTGAGCAGATAAACCTTGGAGGTGGCAAAGATAACAGAATTGTTACCAATAAGTAATTTATTGATTTTATCTTCTTTTGTTTTGTTATAAATTGGTTAATTCAGGTCATCGAGGGATCTCCAGGAAGAGGCAAACAAAGCAAAAGACAAGATTCAAGAATTAATACAGACTTCCGGAGACATAGAAGAGATGACATCAAAATATACCACAATAGTGGATAAACATGAACAATCGCGTAGAATCATTACGTCAATTGAACAATCCATGGAAGATTTGTCTACATCCGAGAAGAAACGTAGAAGACATTATAGCAATGCTAAAGATTATATTACACAGTTCATATCTCATAATTTTGCAAAAATCCTAAATTTCCGACAGTTTAAAGGGAATATAAATATCAATTATCACGAGAAAACCTTGGAACTTGTTGTGATTCCACAGCAAGGTTCACAGGGCCACACGGCAACAACAAACTTATCCGGGGGAGAACGTTCTTTTTCCACAGTGGCCTTTTTATATTCACTCTGGCAGGTTTTACACTTTCCCTTTTATTTTCTAGATGAATTTGATGTATTCATGGTGAGTGTTTGTATGCATAATCTTTTGAATATTGAGATGATTTTGTTTTTCTTATCATTTTAGGATAAAATCAATAGGTGCAAAATAATGGAGATACTGATTTATCACGCAAAGCAAAGATCTGATGTGCAGTTTGTGTTTTTAACACCGCAGGATATTTCATTTATTCGAGATAAAGAAATTGCGATTCACAAGTAAGTTTTTAGTTTTTATTTTTTATCACATTCCTATTAAACATTTTTTAGGCTAGAGGATCCTGAAAGACGACAAGTAAATGAGGCTTGATCTGTTTGATTGTTAGTTTCACCAAAACAAAGATGGTATATGTTGCGATTTATAGGTATAGTTTGAGAATAGTTCGGTGTTTGTTTGATTATTTATTTTTCTATTATTTTTTTTTTTAGATGAATCCGAACAGTATTATATTTAGCATTGCATAACATTGTTTAATATGTAAAATATATAGTATGTTGTTCTATTTATATATTTATAAAAGTATATTTTTTTGGAAGTATAAGAGTTTTGCATTTTGTGGTGGTGTTTTATTTGGTACCTACATATAATCCAACTGAGCCAAGTGTCACTAAAAAGGTTTTCTAGTAGACTTCAACGTAAGCTGCTTCAGACCTTCGGACCAATTACCTTTATACTGAAGGTAGTGGATGGCAGCCTTAGGTAGCGATTGAGTATGTTTCATAAATTTGATGTATAACCATTATGTCCGGGCCACACTAACGCCTAACGTTTAATGCCTAACGCGTAATGTCAAAATTAATGCGTCAAAATAGAGTGTGACCACGACTTGAGACATTAACTGGCCAATCAGAAGGGCGGAAAATGATGACGCGTTAGTTAACGCATAAAGGCGTTAGACGTTAGGCGTTAGTGTGGCCCGGGTTTTAAGGTAACTAACTTGTTTTACTTTGGTTATACAATATTGGATTATTCAATTATGTATAATTTAAAAAATCTAATGTGGCCAGGCACATTGACCTTATCATACTATTTATAAAATTAATAGTAAATGAGATTCTATTTGATCGAGATGAGTCATATCTGCATTAAAATAAAGCTAGTTAGCCAGGATTTGACAGATTTATTAATACAATAAAAAGTCATCGGATTCATTATTTTAGTTTTATTTTAGCAATCGCTACATGTTTTGTGTCCTACTGGGCACTCCTTCAAGTGCTATAGGAATTGAGAAATAAATTACACAATTGACAATCAAATCAAACTCCAAAAAACTCATGTGTAAAAACTTACATTTCGTCAGGCGCGGCCCGTGGAGAACATAAAACAACATACAAAGGTCACAAACACACATATATGAGACTGCAGAACAGATTTTTTAAAAGATATTTTTACGATTGTCAACACAACGTTTGACACTACCTACTGACATGACATTATAATAAAACTATTGGGCAAATCTTGGCTAAAGAAGATGCAGACACGACCGATCTCAATCAAATACAATTTGTTATGCAGCTAAACTATTAATTTTACCAAAAAATTTCGTAGACATTATAGTTATTTAGAATTTCCTCTACTTTAATTTATGATTTACCTTTTTGACGAAATTACAGAAACGGCGTCACACTTGCAAAATCCTTGAAAAAGGCTTAGAGTAAACATCCAGTTCCTTTGGATCCTTTTGAACCAAAAGGTTTTCAGCTCTAAGTTTGGTCATGGAACTTCTAATTATGAACTTTCGTCCCGATACCTTTAGTAGTTTTTCCGGAATCGTCGCCACAAAAATCGTTTACACACACACACACAGACATTTTTTTGTACCTTGGTCAAAAATGTTCAGGGGACCCAAAAAGATCTATTTCCGCTAAAATCTCATTTTTTTTCGGCATGATTACAATACTTTAGCATACTGCGTATGATAAAGTAAAAAATCTGATGTGGCCAGGCACATGACTTTATCATACAAAATATAAAATTAATAGTTTAGCTGCATGAGAATCTATTTGATTGAGATAAATCGTGTCTGCATTCCAATTAAACTAGTTAGCCAGGATTTGACAGATATTTTGATACTATTGACAGTAGGTATTGTCAAAGCATCAGCATTTGACACTACTTACTGTATAATAATAGTTATTTATGTCACAACTGCCGAAAGTACGGAATAGCGCGACGAACGGGGATGCGGCACGTCACCGAAGGCGGAGCGTCGCCGTCACATGTGAGCGAGTCGCCATATGTAGTTGTCGGCAGGAGTGACATCAACGTTTTTTATGTTGCTTTTTGAGAAATATGTAATTTAAAAAAAATAATTAAAAATTGTTATATTTCTGTATAGGAAATGTTAGGTTGATACCATTTCTACAAAACGTCAAGTTTAAACAGCTAATTCAAATTCTGACATATTTATATTTGTTCATGACACTGTAGATGTCACATCCGCACCAACATACTAAAATAAAACTACACTCACCGCTATACTTTATTTACAACTTTATCAATTTATCGTTTTTAGAATTAGATATAACAACGGGTTAATTTTTCTTATCAACAAAGAATCAAATGGTGATCTTATTTTATTTGAAATTTGTATTTTGTACTTTGCCGCACTAGAGCGGCAACGTTCCATATCGGTTCTCCAACCTCTGATGAAATCAGCTGTTTTCGAGTGTGACAGCACAAACAAATATTTGGCAAATCCTGACTACTATGTAATTTCATATCAATGCAGATGCGACCGATCTCGATCAAATAGAATTTGCTCTTGAAGCTAAACTATTAATTTAACAAAAAATGTCATAGGCATAAATTATTCAAAATTTCCTCTACTTTAATTTATTATTTAACTAGTTTGTCAAAATTACAGACATGGCGCCTCATTTGCAAAATCCTTGAAAAAGGCTTAGAATAAACTACCAGTTCCTTTGGACCCTTTTGAACCAAAAGCTTTTCAGCTCTAAGTTAGGTCATGAAACTTCTAAATATGAACTTTCGTCCCGATACCTTTAGTAGTTTCGCCACTAAAATCGTTTACACAGACACACACACAGACATTTTTTTGTACCTTGGTCAAAAATGTTCAGGGGGCCCATAAAGACCTATTTCTGCTAAAATCTTTAAAATTTCTCTCTAAATTTTTTTGCGGCACTATTACAATACTTCATCATACTGCGCATGATAAAGAAAAAATACTTTTGTTTCTGGTCGAACACATTAACCATTATTATATAGCGTTAAATAAACGCAAGTGAGATAGACAAAAATCAATTAAGGTGAAATTATAATACATTTTGGACAAAAGTAATAGAGTAATAGATAATGCCAGAGTAATAAAACTATTACAATTGTAATAGGGGTTGCAACACTGCGAATGTATGATGAGGATGACGCAGCACGGGATTTAAAAGAGAGCAACCAGGCGCGGCTGCCCAGGGGCCCCAAAAAATTACAACGCTTTAACAAAAGAAAGAAAAATCAAAATAAAAATCAATATTCCCCTAGAACTAGAGAGCTTGAAGACAAGTGAAATCGTCCTTCAAACTCCCGATAGATGTTCGGGGATTTTACCTCACGCCGTCTTTGCGGTGGAGGTATTCTAAATAGGGCTTTCAATACCGGACAATATACTGATCCCGGGATTTCAGGACTAAAGATTTTGTAATCCCGGGAGTGATCCATGAGAAAAGCGAAAATTACCGCATCAAAACGCCTGGGATGACATCCCAGGCGACATCCCTAAAACCTGAAATATATTTTATTTGATATCTTTTACCCCGAAACTTGATCAACGTTTTCAAATTTTACAAGTAGAAAACCAAAATTGATGGTTTAATAGGTAAAAGGTGCCAAAATGTGCATTGACATCATAAATAAACAAAATATATACGCTATTAGATAATAACTTGCTCTTACTCTTAAATTTGTTCAAATTTTGCACTTTTGTAAAATGTTTCAAGAATAGTCACGGCAAAGAAAATTGTTTGACCGAGCCAAATTTTCAAATTTCCATATTGATGCCAATAAGACATTTTTTGTTTTGACATATTTTTGTTATCTTCTTTAAGTTAAAGTTAGATAACTTTATAATTCATATGTCATGGATGTTTATTCATTTGAAGACGTTATTTATTGTTTAAAATTGATGAAATATTCACTGCAACTTCTTAGAATATTAAATATTCAATTTGTTGTCATGAAAAAAATTAATATTAGCTACTTGTACGTTTTTCGGTTTTCTCAAATACAGTTCAAATAGCCCAACCATACATTATAGATTTTTTTTTATCTAAGTGCCCTTTCTGACTAAACTTTTCTACTGAAAAGAGCGATACTTGTGCGATGAAGACATATAAAAAGTGACCAGATTCCTCTGTCACAGCTCATCACAAACTCGAGATGCTTCGTACCAAAATATTAGTTTATGGTAAAATCCTTAAACTGGAAGAAACTGTTTCGCTGTATTTTATTACCTAATTTTATATTCTGTAGTACCTATATCACTGAATCCAGGTAAAGAAATCCGCCACAAATTTCTTTATTTTTACGTTTATGTTTTTTTCTGTTGTTGGGGGTAAAGTAACTAAAAAGACTTAATTAAGTTGAAAAGGTTCATGTTTGTCTCCTTATCGAATTATATCTAGTACTTGCAAAATCTGTTCTTCCTATTATAGCAACATGTTGGTGTAAACGAATATTTTATGCGTGATACTTAATTGAATCAGAAAGGGTGCTGTTATAGACTGATATACTCACTTAAAAAATAGCAGCTCAATTAATTTATTGTAGGTCAGTGTCCATATTTCGTTAATTAACAAAAAATAAGAAAATAAATGTAAAGTTAACTGGGATTATAAATCTAAATCCCGGGATCCTAAAAAGCTTATTGTTTGTCGGGATCCCGGGACTGGATGCCTTAATTCTAAAGCCCCCATGACAGGGCAAAAACAGACAGAAAATATGATCGTGATGCCGAAACGCCTCCCGTAATAACTGTCCTCCCCTAATACGACAGTCTCTCTGGCGGTCTAATACAATTTTTGTGTCCACTCATATTCTCATAAGTTGCCGTTGTTCCTGACGTAACCGTACCTCTTTGTGAGGAATCAGCCTGTATGTATTCGGTTTCGTCCCGTCTAGGCTCTCTCGTTAACACTCATCGTATTTACTTACAAACTGCCAGTGCTCCTGTTTAGACATCAGCTATTCGTTTTTCTGAGGAATCATCCTGTATATTTCCAATTTTGTCCCATCTAGGCTTTCTGCGCTGCTACACGACTCATCTTCTTATAAGATCCCGTTGTTCCCGATGCAACATCAACTATTTACTCTTTCTGAGGATTCACCCTATACCTACCTATACCGGGTGACCCACGGCATAGGTACTCCCGTTTATTTTTTAGTTTATAAAGCTGGACGAATGAAATTTGGGAATGTGTTACTAGACCAAAAATGCCATTCTTGTGGATACTCTTGAGGTTAATATGATTTCCGGTTTTTCCGGAAATGACGTCATCATTGAAATTTTAAATGGCACCCTATATTCTTTGTGTGATATTTGAATTAGGATGACATTCTGAACACCAAGGCAACGCAAAAATATTTTTTTATGTATTAATCTAGGTGGCTAGGAATTGGTAAAAATAGTCGAAAATTGTCAAATATACACTAAATCGATGTTGGTCGAGATTGCTTTAGTGGCGCCCTCTAGCGTATTTATTTGGTTTTTGGCCAGTGAGTCATTTTTTCACGGGTAACCAATGGCAACTCCCTGATTATTCGATAGAAAACATCTTTCCGATTGCAATGATACCAAATACTTGATATTTTATTGAAATTCTTAGCGTACAAACGGTGTTAGAAGCAAGGAAATCGAAAGAAAATATTAACCTAATGATCAAAATCACTCAATGGTCTACTCGAAGAAAGTACCCTGATTATGCGAAGAAAAACATTTTTCCGATCCAATGAGACCAATGACCTAATGATCAAAGTCAGCGTCCATGACTGACTTGTACGCTGACTTTGATCATTAGGTCAATATTCTTTCGATTTCCTCGCTTCTAACAACATTTTTACGCTAAAAATTTCAATAAAATATTAAGTGTTTGGTATCATTGTAATCGGAAAGATGTTTTCTATCGAATAATCAGGATGTGGCCACTGGGTACCCGGGAAAAAAGTGAATCACTAGCCAAAAACCAATTAAATCACGCTAGAGGGCGCCAGTGATGCAACATGTTGGCCAAAATCAATTTAGTTAGTGTTTATTTGACAATTTTCGACTATTTTCACCATATTGTACCCACCTACATTACCTACATACATAAAAGAGTTATTTTTGCGTTGCTTTGGTGATCACTATGACGATCGATATGTTTTTGTATTCAGAATGTCATCCTGATTGAAAATATCACACAAAGAATATAGGGTGCCATTTAATATTTCAATGATGACGTCATTTCCAGAAAAGCCAGAAGTCATATTAACCTCAAGAGTATCCCAAAGAATGGCATTTTTTTGTTCTATTGACACATTCCCAAATTTCATTCGTCCAGGTTTTATAGACAACAAAAATAAACGGTAGTACCTATGGCGTGGGTAACCGGTCACCCGGTATACTCAGCATTGTCCCGCCTGGGCTCCTTCGCTAATACAAGGCTCATCTTCTTATAAGATCCCGTTGCCCCTATCGCAATGTCGACCATTCGTCATTCTGAAGGACCACCCTGCATATATTCAGCTTTGTCCCATCTGGGCTCCTGCGCTGATACAAGACTCATCTTCTTATAAGGTCCTGTTGCTTCTGTTGCAATGTTACCCATTCCTCTTTCTGAGGAATCACCCTGTATATATTCAGTTTTGTCCCGTCTGGGCTCCTTCGCTGATACAAGACTCATTTTCTTATAAGATCCTGTTGCTTCTGTCGCAATGTCACCCATTATTCTTTCTGAGGGCTCACCCTGTACACACACAACTTGGTCCTATCTGGGCTCCTTCATTGAGATATCATCCTCTCGCTTCTGTAATGGACTACTTGTCTTTCGTCCGCTTTGTCACTGCTTTAGCAATCATCCATAGAGTGTATAATTTCCACATTTACTTCAATTGGATGGGGAAATTTGTTCTTGCTGATTTCAGAGTATTGGTCCCGAGAGGGGATGTTCCCTTTTCTCCTCATCTTCTTCTATTCGAATTTCTTGAAGATAGCCCCTTCTGGGCCCCTTGGTCGCTTTCTCTTCTTTGACAACTGTGATTTCGTCAAGATCCAGAAATGGTTTTTCCAATTTATTTCCAAGTCAACCTCCCCAACACAAATTTGTTGCCTAAGTTTTTTTGGCAAATCTATCTATAGTCGGAAAAGAGCTAGGCAAATAATTAAGAAGACCAGCATTATTAAAATACCCTATCTCGGTAGAATTTCTTGGCCCAACTGTAGTATCTACATTCCTTGCTAGGGCATAAGGGTGTGTCTACTCGAGTATTCGACCGTGTCCTATCTAACTTAGCTGTAATAACCATTGCACAATTACTTAAAGTACGATCAACATTATACGCCTTATCAAACCCAGAAACAAAACAGTTAACTAGCGGTATTATGAACGATTCACGTTTCACAGCTTTTGGCTGTCACTCCCTCTGATCTCGTTCTATCCTCGATATGTGATCATTGGGACATACACTAGCAATAGGCCCTCGTCTCCTGTAAGAAAGACACAGCGATCTTTCGATAAACATTTTCGCTCTGAAATAGCGATTTAGAAATATTATAGACTTTCTGAAAACGGCACTTGATCAATTCCTGGTTCGATTCCTCCAGCATAGCGATATCTGCCAGTTCATCGAGCGATTTACTACCCTGCCCAATAACATTAAATTTAATAATATAAAGAAATATTCAAGACTTACATAGTTTAGTTAATTCGGATGCTCCGTTTAAAGACAACTCTAAGTCGCTAGTTAATTTAACTGATAAACAAATTCCAAAACATTTCTTAGATTTTGGTCATGGGTACAACATTTTCTTTACCGATAACTGTAAATAATTGTGAAAATTTTTGCCATGTGGTACTGTTGATATTTGTAGAGGTAGGTTAACTAATGTTATATTTTTTCACATAAAAATAAAAATGCTGTTTCTAACTGGGAGGGTTTGGAGAAAAGATGTAAGGATTATTTAAACAGCAATCCAGATATTTTGGTTCTTAGAGCAGATAAAGGTTCGGTACGGTTATTTTGCCAAAATTGAATATTTTGAGAAAACTAATACTCTACTTAATGATACGAATGTATATAAAATTATTAAAGATTCAACTAGTAGGTACTATCCAGAAAAAAAAGTAAATGCTTTTGTTAAAAAAATGTTTCAGGATGGAGTGATAGATGAAAATTTGATTATGCATTAATAATGCTAGTTCTCAAAATTGTATTGCCTACCCAAAATTCACAAACAGGATATTCCTTTAAGGCCTATTGTTTCATATATTTGTTCCCCATTTTATAAATTGGCATATTTTGCTTCTACACTTTTTAGTGACTATTAAAGATTAATTTACGTTTTCTGAAAAATATCAAAATTTTCGTTTACTAGGTTTGTTTTGTTTCTCGTTTTACGATCATTCCAAAAACTTTGATGTTGGATGTTTTAAAGGAAAATTCTTAATTGATATCAAACAATACAAGTTTGCGTGAAACCCTTTTTTTTACTTTGATTCGATTAGTGAAATCCTAACTTGACTGAGATAGCGTCTAAAGCGAAGACCAAAATAGGACATTATCCGAGGGCAAAGAACCTCAGCTTGCACACGGGGCCACATTCGGAAGTAGGGTATCATAAACCTGAATGTTTGTGGTTAAACAAATATTATACATTCTTCATAAAATCATCAAAAAATAGTTTTATTTAAACCTTATAACATAATATATACCAAATGTAATCCAATAAATACCATAAATAAACTTATAATCGAAAGATTTAGTTAGGATGTTCAATTTTAGGTTGTGGACTTTCCACGATCGGTGTTACTGTGGGTTTTGCTGGTCCAGTTTGCGTGATGTGTACAATCCTTTCACCACCAACTGGTTTCGCGGATTTCTTCGGTGCAGATACTGTTAAAATTCCATCTGAAGACAATGTAGATACGACCTCATTGATCTCGTAATCAGCTGGAAGCTGATACCTCCTGACGAAATGCCTGGAGATAAAGCCGTGTTCGTCCTGTTTCTCTTCGTGTTTTCCCTCGACGGTGATGCTATTGTTTGCTGTTTTAACCGTAATCTCACTTGGGGCGAATTGTTGGACATCCAAGATGACTTGGAATTTATCTTTTTCGTTGGCGATGGTCGAACCGGAATCTTGACGGGTTAGAGTGGTCGGTGTGGTCCACGGCCTGACGTATCTTGAGCTTCTCAAACCTAGGGAGTTGAGAAGTTCGTCACGTTTCAGACCCAAGCCGAAATGTTGGTCAAGGAGGCGTGATGGTCGGCTGGTTTCGAAGTCATCCCACCAGTCACGGAAGAGCATCGGTACCATGGACATCTGAAGAAAAAGGACAATTTAGACTCCAGGTTTAATTTTCTTAATTAAAAAATTAATATTTGTAATGATTTGTTAGCTATAATGCATACTAAGTAGGCTGATGATAATCGTACATAATATAAAATAGGGCAATTCTTTCCTTTTTTTCACTTGTTGAATCTAGTGTAATTGGTAACATGTTTTGTTGCCGTCTTATATAAGCCTTCGATTCTAAGGACTCTAATTTTATTTAATTTGTTGTATTTTCACCTTTTCTATGTAAAAGATCTTTCCGGCTTTTTGCCACAACTTTTGCAGATTCTACGGTAAAAAGGCATACACTAATCGCTGTCATCTGCGGTATGATTTCTTGCAAGTAAGTTGAAGATGTCTTTATTTTGACATATTCACGCAAAGGTGATAGATTTTTATTGACTAAGTTAATCGTGTATTTATAAAAAAATGTATGAATATAATTTTAGTTTCTTTTTTTCAGTCGGAGCAACCTACAAATATTATTTTAAAATTATGAAAAAAAAATATTCGTTGTCAAATAAGAAACCCACTAGTCCCAACAATTTTACTAATTTGAATAAGAATAACTTTTTTCCGAAGTATAGTCGCAAACACCTGACCCTATTTTCTACATATTTCATTTGCTGGCAGGAATGGAAATATTAGCAAAATATATCAAAAATTTCATACAAAGGAGAAAAGGCTAGTTAGTAGTTACTATTTTTTATATGTAGATAGACCACTTCAAGGATATTGAGCTCAGATGTGAGAAATCATGCTGAAAGATCCCAACTTTTAAACTGTTTAACTACCACCACCACTATAATTATAATAACATAATGTTATTTACAGTAATTGGGCTGTTGTAGGTGAACACAATTGAGGAATAACTACTTCCTTCTCCCAATAACACATTTTGTAATTACTGATAGTCAATTGAGAATGTTCTATTTGTGCGCAGTAATTTTCGCCCGACGGTATGTGTTTATTTTACCTCTAATTATCACGGGTTTTCATAATGTTTAAGATTTGTATTTAAGATATGTCTATAATTGTATCAACGTTTGTCACCGCATGTGGTTGGTGCTTTTTCATTGTTTTATTGCATGACTTATATGACCTGATCTATTTATGTGAATTTATGCATTTTGTAATTATTCTTTTTATCACATTCATTGCCCAACTCATTTGTTCTCGTTTTAATGACGTTCGTACTTTCAGGTTAGCCTGAAGACGTGTTAACACCACGAAACATGTAGCCAAAAGAACAAAATTATCTAATAAACGTTGGAATTCTACTACATCATTGCTTAAGTTAATACACCAACGTAATGGAGAAATTCATAGCAACTTTGTATTAAATATTACTTATCTTTGTAATGTTTGTAAACAAAACCATTAGTCGTTAAACAAAATAGTTCAAAATAGTTTTCATAGTTTGATATGTCTATCGTCTATCATAAAGATGTGAAAAATTTATAGTCCTTCTTCTTGGTGTGTACCAAAATGTATCAGATTATAATCTTAAGGAATCACTTTTAGTCTTTCATTTACTAATCCCTCTGCTAACTAGATTAGAATCATATTTATTTCAGGACAAGCAAAATACAATACACCGGACAAACCAAGTTATGGCCAGTTATAGGTACATATTCCGATCATCGTCTAGGAATGTAATTGTAATGTAATAGGAATGTAAACTCCGGCCAATGAACGGAGTCTTCTGCAGACTAATTTCCACTAAGCTGAATTTTTGTAGATACCAGAAGTTCGCCGTATGTAACCTGTATAGATCACTCTATTTGGTACTAAAATCCAGCTTGGTAGAATAGTCAGCAGATTCCCTAATTTTCTCTTGTAAACTAACGGGATATTTGGCAGATATGTTTAGGAAACCACAGTTCGTAAGTTAGTGTATTTAAGTTGTACCCTGTATAGGAAGCACAAGATAATATAAAGGAAGTGTACGTAATTTGGGGTTACAAAAATTAATTAAAAAAGAATTTAAAGTTTTTTGTAATTTTTTGGTTTTGTTGAATAAAAATAACGCGATTGACATGACGCAAAACCACGACGCAAGTGCCCTGTCAAGCTATGTGTCATAAAAATGTTTACCTACGACTCACATATAATAAGTTCAATAAGTTCATTGCATACGTATCTATGACTATATAAACCCCATCATTATACGCGCCAATGATTATAATAACACTAGCGTTGTATAATAATGACAGTTCGTTCAAATAATGACCTCATTACATACATAATTGTTTCCTTGTATTACTCTTGTACGACGTCGCAGGGATAACTCATTAACCCGTAGTGTAGATATCTAATTTGTTTAAAATAAAGATACTAATTCATGTCCTACAAGCTTTATTTTGGCCCATTTAGACACGTTTTAAGGCTTTACTGCGAAAAAAATGTTAGAATTTTAACCGTAGAACATTAGATCACACCTCAAAATAATTCAAATTTAACCGCAAAAATATCTGGTGACATTTCTGGTAATTTTTTCCTAGTGTGAAGCTTGCGCTTGGTTTTATTCCTCCTAGTTTTGAAGTGGGCTGTAGTAGAAGACAATATGAATTATGAATACATTTTAGATGTCCTAATAATTATTTGTGAAATTAGAACGCATTCAAAAAACACATCCAATTGTGTGCGTCTATTTTAAATTCAAATTAAAAACGTATACACAAATATTTCACCAGAAAGACATAAAGCGACTGCGGGTGCCAGAAATAGATTCATGAGAAACATTGGCACGCAATTCGCTTATAAACGAAATCGATGAATCACACAACACAGATATTTTTAAACCAATACTAACTTTTTTTTTTAAATAAATACAATTTTATTAATATTATTATTACGTTTGAAATGCAATTTGATCAATTGTTATAATCATTAAAAATAGAAAACTATTTTTAATGATTATAATAATTGGTCATATTAAATTTCAAATGTTGCCCTTTTTCCGTGATTTTGGTGCATATATGACGGATAAATAAAAGGAATACTTACGTTTTTGGAAGCGATAGGAACGTTGAGAAAATCCAAATTTTAATTCTATCTTCGATGACCAATTCGCTACTGAAATACAAGTTGCGCTTCAGCAGAATATATACTGAGTTAGCCAATGGAAATGCTGTTTTCTGGACTGATTCTAGAACGCGTGAAACAAGACTGATGTCAGACTACGCTGAGTCGCTATACCAAAAATACTTTCGCAAAGTTCGCGTAAACTGTTATTATGATCGGATTGAGACACATCGGTTGGTGGATGTTTTAGTTTTTAATCATAATACTGTGTTTGGTTCGTAATAGACTATGCAATTATGTGTGAGTTTTTGGGATACCATAAATAGTGTGCGGTGAAAGTGGGATTACATATCGATATCGTATGTTTTACATTCCCAAAAGAAAAAACAGAAATCTTTGTAAACTCGGAACAGGTTTAAATATAATAATAACAAACAATAATAACCAAAATTAAAAATGAAATTTTCTTTACTATTTTAATGGCAAGCTGAAACCAGCATCCCAGTTGCATTTTCCAATGAAATATAAACAAAAATTATTTTTTGTTGACTCTGTAGACTGATTCGTTTTTCAAAAAAAATTATGTGATGCATTTTGAGATCATTCATTCATAAAATCAACATTTTTATCAGTATATTACCATTTTCTGTTGTATTTTTCTCAAACAGTTTCTGATGTAGGGACACAATTTCTCAAAATATTTATGTTTGCTCTCATTTTCCTTAAGGGAAATACTTTGTACATTTTATTTATTTTATTTTTTAACGGCAAGGGTGAATACTCGCTGTTCAATGAGTGATGTACGATGTCATATTGTTACTTTTTTAGGTGTTTTATAATAAATCTTTTCTCTCTCTTGGCATGTAGGTATGTGGAAACAGCAAACTATATATGCTTTCATTAGATTCTACCAGAAAGCAAATATTTTCAAAATTTGTCTTTTACCTACCTACCTTTTAGAGTTAGACCATTATCAAACCAGCGGCATGGTAGCTGAAAAGCTCTAATTATCAGAGAAATGCTCATGGGAAAACGTAATGGAAACATTAATTCATAGTGTATTTCAAGAAACTGACTAAAAATTTCAAGACACTGGATGGAAAAATTTCAGTATTTGAAAGATCCTATAAAAGTCCAATAATATCAAAATGCTCTGAGAACAATAAAACCAACTTCAGTGGATTTTTGAGATTTGTTTAGATTTCTTTTCTCTTTATTATAATATAAAATTACCGGAATACCTAAATAATTCTCCTGTAAGAAATTTCAAAAAATTGATCAAACAAAAGTTTTTTGTTTTATACAAGCTATCGTTTAAATATATTTTCAATATATGCTCATTTTATTATATAAATTTGGTAACCTTTTTACTTTATCATACGCAGTATAGTATGTAAAGTATTGTAATCGCGCAGAAATTTTTTTTTGAGATTTTAGCGGAAATAGGTCTTTATGGGTCCCCTGAACATTTTTGACCAAGGTACAAAAAAATGTCTATGTGTGTGTGTGAATGTGTGTGTGTGCGTGTGTGTGTACCCAATTTTTGTTAATTCATTTCCGGAGAAACTACTAAAGGTATCGGCACGGAACTTCATATTTAGAAGTTTCATGACCAAACTTAGAGTTGAAAAGCCTTTGGTTCAAAAGGGTCCAAAGGAACTGGGTGTTTACTCTAAGCCTTTTTCAAGGATTTTAGAAATCAGCCGCCATTTCTGTAATTTCGTCAAAATAGTTAAATAATAAATTAAAGCAGAGGAAATTTTGAATAATTTATGCCTATGACATTTTTTGGTAAAATTAGTAGTTTAGCTTTTTAGTTTATTCTAAGCCTTTTTCAAGGATTTTGGAGATGAGCCGCCATTTCTGTAATTTCGACAAAATAGTTAATTAATAAATTAAAGTAGAGGAAATTTTGAATAATTTATGCCTATAACATTTTTTGGTAAAATTAATAGTTTACCTTCAAGAGCAAATTCTATTTGATCGAGATCGGTCGCATCTGCATTGATATGAAATTACATAGTAGCCAGGATTTTGACAAATATTTTTTTGTGTTGTCACATTCGAAAACAGCTGATCTCATCAGAGGTTGGAGAACCACAATGAACGTGCCGCTGTAGTGCGCAAAATTATAAAATACAAATTTCAAATAAAATAAGATCACCAATTTGATTGTTTGTTGATAAGAAATATCAACCCGTCTTTATATCTAATTCTAAAAATGATACATTGAGAAAATTATAAATAAAGTATAGCGATGAGTGTCGTTTTATTTTAGTATGTTGGTAGGGATGTCTCATGAACAAATATAAATCTGTCAGAATTTGAATTACCTTTTTAAGGTGCGTTTTCATTAGTGATAATGGCAGTGGTAGCAGACGCCGTTATAGTATTTCCAATAGAAAATTGCTAGTGACTCATGTTTATGTACATGCAAACCAATATGTCTCATTATCACGAAATGTAAGAAATACTATAATTTCTTATTCTACCACCGCCATTAGCTACCATTACCTACCAATCGGAACGCACCTTTCGTCAAAGTGGTACCAACCTAGCATTTACTATACAGAAATCATTTATTTTTTTTTAAATACGTATTTCTTAAAAAAGCAACACAATAAACGTTGATGTCGCTCCTGCCAAAAACTAGATATCGCGACTCACTCATATGCGACGGCGACACTCCGCCTTCGGTGACGCGCTGTATCACCGCGTCTTTAACCAAAAACAGTAAAAATTACCGGAACATGTCAATAATTTCCCAACAGCACAAGAATTAAAAAAAAGTGTTCAAATAAAAGTTTATTTTTTGTATTTAAACAATCTTTCGTTTAAATACAGTTTTAATAAACTGTTATCACCATCATTTTATTATGGAAATTTTGCAAACCTTTCCATTTTCTAATAGAACACCCTATATAGGTTCTATTAGAAAACGGAAATGTTTGAAATTATCTGTAATAAAATAAACTAAATTCTTACAATTAATCTTAGAATAAGAAAGCGTGATAATATATTAAGTATGACTTATATAAAATATTAAGTGTTAAAAAGGTTATCCAATTTCTATAAATAAATAAGCATCCTGTATATTGAAAATATAGTTAAACGATAGCTTGTTTATAGCCAAAAAACTTTTGTTTTGATAATTTTTTAAAAATTTCTTACGGTTGGAGAATTATCTAGGTGTTCCGGTAATTTTCGCTGACCAAAATAAACTAATAACTAATAACTAATAACACTTATTAAGCTCTTTTTTAAACTTGACCAACATTAACTTTAGACTGGTAACAAACTAACTATTAAAGATAAAGCAGCAAGTATTTATTCATTGGGGTGCTCAAGGTGCTCAAAGTTTTGTCTTCTACCAACATAACTCCGCTGGGGAAAAGATCTGAAAGTATGTCTTAACATGTGCCTGTTATTTTCTCTGATGTCAGCAACAACATTTCGAAGTTCGAACTAGTTCCCTAACATCCAATAAAAAATCCTAGTTTAGTGGAGACAAATTAACTGATTGGAAGCCAAAACCGGTATTAATTGTTTACAGGACTTTTATCATTGGAAACGGCAAACGGGCTCATAGTGAACGTAAAAACATTAAATGCTCATGCATTAAATAGTCATGGGGTGGTATAGTGTTTATTTGGTGGTTGAAAGCGGGTGCAAAATATATTATTGTGTTTTCCGGCGAAACGGGCCGTTGTAGTTGTAGATCATAAAAAAATCTACAACATTCATACGGGTCACTTTTTACTATGACCTCAATATTTCCGTGAAAAATTCGATTTCTAATGCAAAAACAATGTTTCGGTTTTTTATTTTTCATCATGAAATTTTTAAAGCGTGCCTTTTTATGTCTTTAATAAGCATACATTTTTGTGTATGCAAAAAACAAGAAGTTTTTGGGTTATTTAGGTTATCCAATCAAAATCAGCTTTTTCAAAAAGAAATTCTGAGCTGAAAATTCTGAGTTGTTCTGTAATCATTTTTGTTGTTTTTAATGTACTTATTGATACAATAATAAAAATAATAGTCATTATTTAACATGCTCAAAAATTTTAAAAACTTTAAAATGACTTTTGCAACAATGAATTTTAAAGTAATTCGTCATAAATTGTTTCAATTTGTAAGAAAAACGCAAAACTGGTTACACCCTTCAATTGTACGGAAAAATACAAAATAAACTGTCTGTAAAAATAACAACAATGAGCACCAGAAGAACTATGTACGATAAATTTACACCACAGAATTTCATTTAAAAAAAGCTGATTTTGGATGATAAAACTAAAATCTTAAAAACTTACCTTTTTTTGTATAATAAAAAGTAGTATGCTTATTTAAGGTAAAAAGGTACTTTTTCACAAATATTGATTAAAATTGAATTATTGTTGCGACAATGAAAAATAAAAAGCACAAAAATCGGTTTGGCGTCCGCATTCGCATTTTTCTTGGAAATTTTAACGTCATAGTAGAAAGTGAGATTTTTTTATGATCTACAATATAGTATAGATTAGAACATTTTTGGATAAAACCCGGTTTCAATCCCCCGAATAAACACTATACAACTACATGACCTGCATTTATTTTTCTTACGTTCACTCTGAACACTTTTACCATTTCTAATGATAAAAGTCTGGTCTACAATTAATACCCACTCTCAACTTTATTCGCCTGCACTATTATTAAGATCTTGGCGGAAATAACTTAGGGTGGTAAGTTAAGTTACGGAGCATATTCAACGCCAAATCATCCAAATATTCCTGTAAATGGTTGCTAAGAAATTGTAATTTTCACATTTATGGAACCATAAAAAACCGCGCTATTTAAACGCATCTTCATAAAAAATGGCATTTTAAACTTACCTACATTTATAACAAAATTCATGAAAAAATTAACCAGTTTATACAGGCTGTAATATTATAGCACGATTTTGGTATAGTTTATTAAAAATTTTCTTTAAATTCCAAATACCACGATAACAGGAAATAGAAATAGGTATTATTAAATTATTAAATAGGTACCATGCTTAACATAAACTAAAGACAATTTAATCATAAATGCACATTACCTAAAGGCCGTTCCATTTAAAATACTCACGAAAGTCATTTAAAAAACATGAAAATTGACTACGTGATAGGAATCGAATTTCTTTGGACACTCACCTCCCTATTCATTTCAGTTATTTTCTGACAAAGTGGTAAAACATATCTGCAAAAATGTCGTTATTACTTTGTTTAAGAAACGGCCTGGAACAACCTCATTTATAATAATAAATTGAATATTGCTGAAACGATTAGGTTTATGTCAATATCACTTAATACAATTGGTAAGACAATTTTCTTCACATCATAATATGTTATAATATATAGCGAGTTATATTTCAAAAAGTAAATGTTTTTCTGACACCCAGTATAAATGAAAATAAATCTACGTTGTAGAAAATGATAGGCCAAACAATATTTGTATTAAATATTTTTTCCTCTAAAGCTAACTGCTGTATCTACCACCGCAAGTCTAGTGACTCTGGATATAATTTATATATTTGAACTATTATTATGTATTGTAATTATGATCCTTATTTGTGTAATTATGTATAGCATACCGTTTGTAAATATATAAAACATATTATTATAGTAGTTTGATTATAGTATTTTTCGACGTTTTTGCTTTCGGCACATCTTTCAACGTCGAATATTTGTTGCATCGTCTCCAGCTCATACGATTGAATAGATGCACCACGATGCGAGATACTACCAAATGTTAATCGGTTTGCCGTGTTTGTAGCATCGTTAGCGCGGATATGCGAGATACTAGAGCGTAATGGATTAAATAAAACAACACGATTCACAACGTTCATAATAATTTATTATTTATATCTAGACAGGTAATTCTCTCATTTTATACATACAGTAATTTTCACAGATTGTCAAATTTCATTTGTATTATTAGCTCGGAATATGTACAGTAGTAATCGAAACAAAACAAAAATAACGCGGAAAGCGAAATTGACTAAATTATGTAGATACATAGACGCGTACATAGTCCATGTATACACATCTTTTTTTATTTATCTTGAAATTGCAATAACTAAACAAATAATAATTTAATAAGAATAATTAACATACATATAAGTATAAGCACGGCCAGCATGCACAAAGTTTCGTTTCCACTAACATCGTCTTTTTCAGTGATCGCAAAAGAATCCGCCAGTCAGACAGTTTTTCTCTTTAATCGTAATTCACATTAAGTATAGTGAGGTACATAACAATAGCGTATATGAATATATATGTATAGTTCGACGTCGATATATAAATAGTAACACATATGTTTCTTATTCACAGGTTTAGGTTCTAGATTAGGTCCTGTATTGATGCAGTTCACAGTTGTTTCCTTAAATAGGCTCTTAGATCACTCACGTCAACACTGTGACCTGAAACAAAACAAATGTTTAAAATAATTGCTACCTAAATCACAATTTTGTGATACAATTATCTAGCTTTTGACAACAGCATAAAATATGCCAAATAGATACCAAATTGTCACTGCGCATATCGACAAGCACCATTTATTGTCTAACGTGGGTGCTCTATAATTTTTCGTCGGTCAATGTTCAAAGCCTGCATCTATGTCAACAAAGAGTAAAGAAAAGGTTGAGCTTGCAAAATGTTAAACAGTGTTTACTTATGTAGCCCTAATTTTTCATCTTTTTTTCTGCAGAACTCTCTCAATTTTGTTCCTTTATATCCAAGCATAATTCTTTTAAAATTCGAGATCGATCAACACATTTTAACACTTGCCCCAAGGGGCACAAAATTGAGAATAAGTGTAATGTAATAATATTTTTAAAAATTTAAAAAAACTTTTTAATTGGCTTTACTACAATACATTTACATACTACTTATTAATTTAAGAGTAAAAAATAATCAATTAGCTCTTGAGTCTAAAAAGCAGAGCCTTTCACATATTTCCAAGTACTTAGTTTATCTAAAATACAATAATCTAAGTTACGTTACTATCCTGACCAACAGTGAACAAAATACAAAATCTAGAACTCAAACATTACATGCAACAACAACAGATGGACCAACAGAGGCATTAGAAGAATTCTAAATGAGACTTGAAATCGAAATCACGGAATCTTTAAAGGAGAAACATGAAAGATTGATAATATGAGAGACATGAACGCAAAAATAAGTAAAATGGAAAGCGGGAAAGAGAGGTTACTAGGCATATTTCACTAAGGGATTAGAAACGGCAGAGGAAGAAGATTAGGTAATCGGCTTCTCCACACAATATCAACTAAAAACTCTTAACATATTCTTTATAAATAAAAAACAAATAAGAAGTGGACTTGAATTCTCGCCTACCTACGGCTCGCGTATAAACTTCATGCTCGCGATTTATATCCTTAGATTCCTTAGTTGTGCTCGCGAAATAATATACCTTAATCTATAACTTGATGAATAACATGTGGGAATTGATACAAAAAAATAAGCAACGTTACAGGTAATAGTTTAAATTAATTAAAAACTAGCAATAATTGTCATTGCCAAAATTACGCGCAATTTCACTTTGACTCATAGTCCAATAAAATCGTTTCCGAAGATGCCTGTTCCAGGAAAAAAATGTAGAAGCATTTTTTTCTTTCATTCTATATATTTTTTTGGGTGCTAAATCCCAATTTCAACTTTGCTACTTCCCACGGATATGGCTTCACAACGAAAATCGCAAGTAACCTCAGAAGGCTTAGATTCTGATAAAACTACAAATCGCACATATTAATCACTTCTTTTGGCCAAACTGTGTAGTAGCGAGATCGCGTTTATATTTTATGTCACATTACGCGAAACTGTTAAGTCAAGAGCCCTTCACCAAAAATTCAGTAGAGACCTAAGATATTACTCTATATTTGTTACAAACTATATATTAGCTCTTTTTAATGAATACTTATGTATTATGTGTTTTTTATTAAGTCTGCGACGCTTACTTGTTGAAGGGCCTGGTTTTGCTTCTGAAATATGAAAGGGAAACACAACATTATTAGAATTGACTGTAGTAGATTCACTATTGAATACCTCACTCATCTGCAACCACTACTTAGGTTGCAGGCTCACTGGTGCGGTGTGAAGGCCCAGGGGGTAGACTCTTCATGTGCAAAATGAAACAAAACATGAGGGTGTATGACAATTTTATTAAATTAATAGGTACTAGAGAAGTGGATGTTTCAAATGTGTGCAGCAATGAAAATTACCTTGTATTTTCGAATTGTGTTGGGTTTGTGGTGTGTCGTCCATTTCGTCTGACGATATATTTTTCAGCGTGTTAGAATATCCCACAGTATTGGCAAAGCCAGCAGCATTATAGGCCAGCCTGTTTACAATTACAATGCTCTTTGCAGTCTTTCTTGCATTTACAAGAAAAGCTGAAGCAGTTTGTCAGGTTCACTCAGTGGACCCTCAGAGTGCTGCCTTGCTGCGGCCCTGTTGGGGCGAGAATGGCAATGTTAGATGTCACTTTGGGTCTACCTACATGTTCAGGCGTGGCTGGGGTTCGTGAATGATCCTATACTGTTGAGGTGCTTCAGCTTATTTCTTGTAAATGTAAGAAAAACTGCACAGGGCACTGTGGTTGTAAGAAGGCTGGCCTATATTGATTTGGACAAAATGGACGACACACCACAAACCCAACACAATTCGAAAATACAAGGTAATTTTCATTGTTGCACACATTTGAAATATCCACTTCGCTAGTACCTATTAATTTAATAAAATTCTCATGCAGTTTCCCATACACCATTATGTTTTCTTTCATTTTGCAGATGAAGAATCTACCCCTGGGCCTTCACAGCGCACCAGTGAGCCTGCAACCTAAGTAGTGGTTGCAGAAGAGAGAGGTATTCTATACTGAATTTACAGCAATCATTGCTAATAGTGTTGTTTCCCTTTCCTATTTCAGAAGCAAAACCAGGCCTATTTCAACCGGTAATCGTCGTAGACTTAATAAAAAATGCATAATACATAAGTATTCATTAAAAAGAGCTAATATATAGTTTGTAATAAATAAATAGTAATAATATAGGTATCTCCTGAATTTTTGGTGAGGGGTCTTGACTTAACAGTTTCACGTTATATGACATAAAATATAAACGCGAACTCGCGGCTACACAGTTTGGCCAAAAGAGTTTGTAGAGCAGTAAATTCACTACAAATTTACGGAAGGATCATATGTATTACACTTTACACTTTTTCTGTAATGATTTATAAAAAATTATTTGAAAGCCAATAAATTTTTTAACGCTAAACAATCAGCTGTCTAGTTCACTGACAGCTTATCCAGTAAACCAGCATATCCCAAACTTTTTTCTGTGGACCGGTTATTTTTACACCTTTTCTTCGTGACCCACTAAAATTTGATTATATTTTAAGTGTAGTACAAATTTTAAACTAGCATAGGCGTAACACTTTTCGTGGGTCAAAAAATGTCTAAAAATAAATAATTGGCCCACGGAAAATGGTTTGGAAAATGCTGGTCCAGTGGACTAGCGCCAGTGGATTGTGCAACTGCTCGTTTGGCGTTATTAGCGTTGACAAATGGATAGATTAGGTTAGGTTTGGTAGTGTTGGCTACTTCCTTTTCTTGATATGACAATTTTCCCTAACAGATGTCATAGGCCTAAATAGTTTAGTTAGATAGAGCATTGTGCTAGCGACACTAAGGTCCCTCGTTCAAATCCAGGTTGCGGCTGTAATTTTTAATATATTTAAAATTTACATCCCGCCTGTATATCACCATATACTATATTTAACTATACTAACTACAGACTAATCCCGGAAATGGTTAAGTACTTGCGTTCATGCAAGCTTTTCCTTTCTGTTTTCATATTATGATTTGAATGTACCATGCAAATAACAAGCAGCTGAGCAACTACTATAGTCGTAAAATAATCAAACAAATTGAAAGATCTTTTGGAAAATTAAGTAATTCAATTTCCTTAAAATGACGCGTGTCACATTGAGAGGAAAGGAAAGTCATAGACATGTTTAAGCAAATTTTGGTCATAAAATGCTGTACAAACGTGAGCATTTGGACTAGATTTGTCGCTGCCGTGCGTAATTTGTGAAGGTGAACAATCTTCTTCTATAATGTCATTAAGGTGGTGAGAATGTACCTAATCTAATTTTCAAACAGCTGTTACATATGCACGTTCTAGTTTGTGTATTAAAAATACACGTTAGCGTGAACTTTGAACCGTCGCGACGGTTCAACGACGCGTCGTTGGCGTTGCAATAGTAAAAAAAAACCTTCAATTCTTTCGAGTGTGGTAATTTTTATGAATATCGGTATGTTTTTATTGCATGCAAGAAGACAACGACATAGCCACCAATATTCCTACAAACCGCCACCTAGACTCGACAAAATTGAGCTTAATATATTTTGTATTCTTCTCAATATTTGAATAGAAACAAGATTAAAACAGCTGAACATTCCGGCGGAAATCTTATTAAAAGTTATGAAGTATATCTTGTCATCTTGCATGAACTTACATTACTGATCGTGATTGATTTAGAATAGTTCATGAATTTTATAACTAAAGTTGTGGCACTTAAAGGAGAGCAGTCATATTCACACTAAATTAAAACTAAGTCAATAATTAAAATGCGTATACTTACGTGATCTAAAAGATCATTCGTTCACGGTATGCGTACTCTTACTAGTAAACATGGTAACTTGTAGCTTCTTGATATCACTTAACGTAGAATAGCCCTTCTCGTCGAATTCCTTCCATTTCAGATAATTCTGACGCATATACGATACTAGTTCCGGAAAGTCGATAAAAGCTGTGCCATAAACAAAAGAAACACAATAAGAATCCAAATATGATCTTAAAGTTAACCACGTACCGTTCCAAGCTTCCACCATGTCATTGATGATAAAATCAACGAAACCAATTTGAGCCTTTGGTATCGAACATGTGTACCTATCAAACATAGGCATCAGCACGGGCAGTCCCTTGGCTTTTTCCTCGTCAGTCTGTTGGAAGTATTCCTCGGTTATCCTTCGGGACCACTCAACGCAGAGCGGAAGCGGCCTGGTTGGGTTTGACACATCCGCACATTTGATCATCATTCTCTTCACCAGTACCATATTCTCGGGATCCGTTATTGGCGACATATCACCACTAATTTCCTAACAAAAAAGGAAACAGTTTTAATTGTAGATAAGGTAAAAACAAAAGGTTTTAAACGTACTTCTCCTTCAACGCCGTTTTTCGTCGAGAAGACATTGACGAATTTTGCTAAATGTTCGAAGTGCTTGGTCATCTCTGTTGCTAGGATCATGTCGATAATGTTCTGCCTGGCAATTTTGTATGTTTCACTCTCTAGGTTCTTAAATATATTTACCCTGTCGTCTCCTGTTGGTGAAATAAACATTAATACAAAATTTCACAATATCGCTACAGGGAAATGTACGAGTTTAGATGACGCTTCATTTAGGAGAAATACGCTACAATACAGAAAAACAACTACAAAGGAGGAAATAGAAGCAATGAGTTAGAAGTGGACTGGAAGGAAGGTAGGTATATCACATTGAAAGCAGCACGACGAGTAACATCATGGTAGAAAAACATCTGCAAACAGCACCAAAGGCACTAGGATTAAAGAAGGAAAAACAAACGAGATAATTTAGCCGTTCTTTACCTACCTAATGCTAATCTAAATGTTAGTGCAGCGTGATGGTTCTCTAATACTGTGACGTCATTGTATAGAATGGCGAGATTATCGTTACGGTTGCAGAGGAAGGTACTCGATCTGCCTGGATGATCAACGTCATGACAGGCTGCCGCTAGCAACGCGGTAGCTTCGTCCAGCGGGTCCATTATGGATTTTAGTCTTTCCCTGTCCATGTAACTTGCTACGGCCTGTAATTAAAAGAAAATATTGGCCAAAGTGGTGACGTGAATGTAGAGTACTTTTTCAATAATTTACTTCTACAGCAATATTTCTTTTAGACCTCGACCAGCTTGTGGTCAAAATATATCTTTTCTTTTATATCCTAGTAAATTATGTACCCTAAATCGAATAATACAATACTGGTATACACATAGTCAATAGTTTGTTGTTTTAAAAGCGCTCACGTTGTATTTTACTGCGTTTACAATAATTAAGGAAGAACATTCGATTGAGAGAACCAATAAAGTTTTTGCAAAAGTTTATAAATAAAGTTGTAACTAAATAAGTAAGGGATTTAGAAAACTTTATTTGAATGCTTAACTTTTATACTTCTTTATCGTTTTACTTGACAACGTCTTTAAAATAAAAATAAAACAATAAAAATAAATAGTTATTGATTATTGAGCACGGATTTTCTATTTTGTCAATTTCTTCTCTCTATTAGTATCATGTCTGTTCTTACCTTTTTATCTACAAGCAGAAAAAGAGGAACAAATACTTTCTGATACTTCATTGATTGTCCCCCCCCCCAGAATAAACAAACGGGTATGCCACTTTACATTGTAGTTTGTATAGTTCGCACGTTTTTACTTTGTAGTTGTTGATAAACGTAATTAGTAGTATGTAGGTGACCTAGCTTCATTTCTAGTTTGTCATCCCCAAACAGTCTTTAATTATATTTCGAAATATAAGTACCTAGAACGTTGATTATCGAATATACATGCATGAATCTTCATGAGTCCTAAACACAAACAGTGTTAAACACTTGTATTCTTTTTCTCAGAAAGGCAGACGAAATAAACGTAGGAACTAGTGATGGGCGCATTCAGATCACATAATCGATTATAATCGATTCTTGAAATAATCTCGATTATTATTTTTAGTAATCAATTCATAATACTCGATTTTTAAATAATCGATTCTTAATAATCGATTTTGAATAAGCGATTTTGAATAATCAATTTTTAATAATCGTATGTTGATAATCGATTTTTAATAATCGGTTTTTAATAGTCGGTTTTACATACATTTAGATCAGTTTTATACCCCCTCCGGCCCTCTCCCCGTCATCAACTTCGTCGCTCAACCCAACCCAAAATATGCTTTTACAACATTGACTCTCCTTATTCGTAGTCGATTATTCTAATTGATTATTAAGAATCGATTATTAAGAATCGATTATTAAGAATCGATTATTAAAAATCGATTATTAAGAATCGATTATTAATGGAGAACAACTCAAGAACCAAATCATACGATTATGCGAATCACACAAATACTGAAAATCGATTCTTGAAATAAAACGATTCTGCCCATCACTAGTAGGAACGATAGTTACACAAAACGGCTATTCATAGAACCAATTTCTTGCAAAAGCTATACAGTGTGTAAAAACAGAACCTTACGTATAAATATCTCTATGGAAAAGCTGTTATAGCAATAAACATTTACCGATCCTTATATACCAAACTTCCATCTATCCCAATAGGTGTTACGACGTGTTTGTCATGTTCGAATTTCGGCATCACTGAAGCGACAAGACAAATCCGCCTATAAATTTCCACTACCTCCGTAGCTCAACTGGGAGAGCAACCGGAAATTAGATGGTTCCTGGTTCAAATCCTGGAGGAGGTCTTTTTGTCCAAAATCATCCTTATTTTGGATGATTTATCATTAGCTTCTTAATTAGTTAGTGAGTATGTTGAATGATAATATTCTTGTTGAAAATCATTTTCTTTGTTCAGCAATAATTGAAAAATGAAATCTGATTAGTGATTAATGTAGACCAAATGCATGTTGTAGGTACTCTTTATTTCGGTCTAATCCTAAGGTTCCAATAACAATCACGCGCCGGTGTGTTATTGTTATTGAAATGAACAAATGAGTGTGAAATGCGCTCTTCGCCACTTTTGACCATGTTTCTTAAAAAAAGAACAACAAAATGTTGTGCTGAAAAGCTAACTTGACACACATTTTGAAATTAAAAAAAAACAGAACATGCACTCCAACCTGCATAACATCTGCTGCATGGGTGGAATTATGATATGAATTTTCCGCGTGATACTTCGACTCGATCAGGATCAAAAAGTTGTATAGAGTTCGCTCGTCAATGTTGAGGGTCCCAGCCACGTCATAATGCGAGAACAGATTAATTCCTAAGTTGGCCAGCGGTCGCTTATTTGTAAGTTCCTCAAGCCTGACGACGTCGAAATCCCACGACAGTGAGTGATCCAGCAGCTCCCTGATCTGAGATGGAACCTACAAGAAAAACAAAAAGCGCTGTACAATTACGACCACAATACATGGAACCTTGAATACACACCTTAATCTTGCTGATGATTTTCGAGGACACCCTATATACGGACGAATCGTTACTGCTTCGCCTGGACGAGTAAGTAATCGGTTGACTGCTCTATTTATACAAAAGAAGAAGATCGTGGAATTAATTTTTCGTTTGGTATTTAAACCTGGAAAGCTTACAGATAATAAAGCTCCTATAAGATCGGCAGTGACAGGTTCCTCTCCCGATTTCATGGCCTGATCGAACCTCATCTGTGGCGTGTACAGTTCGGTACAACGAAGAAGATCTATAGCTTTGTCGAGAGATGTTATCACATTGTTGTTCGTGCCGGCCGAGTCCTGTGCTTGAGCAATTAGATTGATTACCTGGAAGGATCAAGAGCAACATAGGTTAGTGGTAAACAATGTATAATGGAAAGAACGATGGTCCTGTATCGGTATATTGAAGAGTCTTACCTTAGTGATGGGCGCTTCTAAAGGTAGGGCGCTCAGTTTAGCCATGGAGGTCCTCCTATTGAAGTCGCTGCCGAGGCTCCTCACGTCCAAAGACCCTTTTCTAATTGAGTGGATGCTCCCCCTCGATTGCCTCTGTTCCGTCACTTGACCTGTTTGGTCCATTACTATGACGAAGTGCGTCGGGAACCTAAAGTTTAACCATTCGTTTAAAATCTAAGCAATTTAATAATCACTTAAAAATACTATGGTAGCTGAAAATTTTGTGAACATTATTTATGGTTTCAGATGAAAAGATATGAAACGTAAAATATATTATAGTAAATTATATTCACTACACACTTTGCAGCAGAATTTCATGAAAAACTAATGACATTAAGTACTAATACTTCTATCATATAACTGCAGAAACCAAGACTTCACAAAGAACGGTGATGATTAGTTTACTATTTTACTACTACTTTATTACTTTATTCATTGCCAAGAGGATAGGCTGGGACATAGCTTAGTTCGATGGAATTCCGTAGGAGAGCACCACAAGAGCTAAAGCTAATTAGAACATTTCAGCATATCTAAATCCAAGATGGTACCAATTAAAAATACAAAAGTTGACCACGTTCTTCTCTATCATTAAAGTTATGAGGGATGATAAAACACCACAGTAACTTCGACAAATTCAAGTTCAAAAACACAATATTTTATCCACGTTTAATTAATTGCGTGTTTTTCAATCGGATGAAAATAAAAAACAGTAAAAAAATGTAAATGCGAATGTGCATCGAATATCTGTCTATCAAATCAGGAAATTTCATTATGTCGGAAACTATAAATTTTATCGGGAAAAAGTAAATTTGCTGAAAGGTGAAACTTTCGTGCTGAATAAAAGGGGAAACTTCACGCAGGCAGTACGAATTATATTTGTCTGAATGTATCATGCAAATTTTAGGAACGCATTTGCTGCATACAGTGTGTAATATAAACTCATAACGGCAATTTTTAGGTAAATTAACCACTTTCAAATGTCACAGAAATTGTGATATGTGGTAGCTGTCAAAATGTTTCAATTTGCGGGCCAAATTGGACCCGCACTGATCCACACTTTCATAATTTATAATCTGACATCAGATTTATCATGCAAATCTGAATTTTTGTTATACACTTTTGGTCGACATCTTCAGTTCGGCTACTTTGAATTTTTAAAATGTGACTGCAGATTCAATCTTTGAATTTCAGAAGAAATAAAATTTACCCGAAAGCTCCATTTTTGTACAATATTGTTCACCAGTTCTTTTTTGGACCGCAAGATATAACCCGCCTTATGAATTATGATAGTGTGATTTTGAAATCAACATTCATGCAAATTCGAGAGTTTACGCTTTTTCACGCATTTTGGAAATCTAGTTTTGCCTTTTACATTTTTTTGGGATCATATTGGTTCTATCAGAGACCGTTTTAAAAATCGGATTTGGAATCTAGGTATTCCAAATATGACAGCAAATAAGTTTTATAGGCACCTGCACCCGCATATACAATACTGTTTATCCTCTATCTTGAAACAGCGGACCATTTTGTCTTTTCCGTTCTTGGTGGCGACGCTGCGGCCTGAAAGTACGACTACTCGCAACAATACAGCCGCGTCGATCGCACTGATTTGATTGATTATGTTGTTTTATCTTCTACATTGCGTGATACCTACTAATAAACACTTTGCCTTTAGTATTATTAGAAAAAGAATATTTAATAGTATATACACACTGTCTCACGGAACTGGTACATTAGAACTTTCTCACGTTCTACTATTTCCGGAAACTTGAAATTTTGGAATTAGAATTTACACGATCTGAGCTCTTCAGCTAAAATATTTTCAAGTTAACTGTCACGTCTGGTCACCGAAAGTCGGTATCAACTTTGTTATTTTAAAGGGAATGATGTAATTTATTTTTTTTTTTGGTTTCTACGTATCAAAATACATCATTTTTAATAAGGTTTCCCGATACCTAAATATCACTATTTTTGAGTTTTTGTTTTACTCAGTTTTTGGTGATTTTCGCGGTTACGTTTAAAATGAATATCTCGGTTATTTTTGAAAATAGAAGTTTCATGATTGGTGGTCCAAAACTAGACACATAACCAAATAACACGATGTTTAGTTCATCATGATATCTTATACAGGGTGTTCAAAATTTACAACACAATAATGAATTTTCAAACGCAAAAAACTATTTTTTTTCAAATGGAACACCCTGTCTACGGACACGCCATTCGTTAGGAAATCTTATTCCCTATTTATCAATAGCTTTGTTCGCGGTACCAGTTGGAAACTAGTTTAGGCACAACTTTGTATTGGACCAGATGTGTCAGTGTGATGAGGGTGGGTGATGAGGGCAAGACATTCTTTTGGTCCAATATAAAATAGTACACAAACTAGTTCCTAACCGTTACCGCGAACAAGGCTAATATTAGGGTTCCCTCGATCTATCTTTATTAGTTTTTGAGATATTGTCACTTTTTCTTTAAATCCATTTTGAATACTTCCATTTAACAACGGGGGACGAAATTAGATACGAAATTTACAACGAAAATTTAAATAGTGAAAGATATTTAGAAATTTTGCGTGGATGTGCAATTTTTGCGAAACTCTTCCCCTCAGTATTTTACGCGACTGCTTTTATCAAATGGACGGTGCACCGGGACATGTGGTTCGCATGTGGTATCCATTCAACTTAATCAGAGTTTGATGATAGGTGGTTCGGAATTAGGGGACCCTGGCGGTGGGCACCAAGCTCACCAGATTTAACACCATTAGCCTTTTATTTCTGGGGTCATGTGAAAAGACAGGTCTATTCCATCCGCACCAGTTAATAATCGAGAAGAATTGACTAACAGAATTGACTTCAGCGACAACAAGAAATCCGAAGAACGACAATGAGTATTAAAATCTTTTGAGCTGAACGGGCAGTATTTCGAACAAAATAATTAAGTTTTAATTAAGTTAGCTTTAATAAACATTTTCAATATTTTTGTGTTTTCCAAAGTTGTTACATTCCTATAAATGAAGAATAAATCGTTATTAAGTTTGCATTCATTTAAACTGACAATATCTCAAAAACTATTAAAGATAGGTACCCTAATATTGATTGATAGGGAATAAGATTTCCTATCAAATGGCGTATCGATATACATCCAATTGAAAAAAAATGTTTTTTAGGTTGGAAAATTCAATTATTGTGTTGTACATTTTGAACAGCCTGTATAAGATATCATGATGAGTTCATCATGACCAAATAAGGCGATGTTTAGTTAACATCGTCTTATTTGGTTATGTTTCTAGTTTTGCACCACCAATCATGAAACTTCTAGTTTCGATAATAACCGAGATATTCAATTTTAAACGTAACCGCGAAAATCAACAAAAAATAGTCAAAACAAAAAAACTCAAAAATTGTGATATTTAGGTATAGGGAAACATTATCAAAAATAATGTATTTTGATACGTAGAAACCAAGAACAAAATAAAAATTATATCATTCCATTTAAAATAACAAAGTTCCGAAGTTCCGACGAAGTCCGACTTCCGGTGACCGGACGTTATAGTTAACTTGAGAATATTTTAGCTGAAGAGCTCAGATCGAGTAAATTCTAGTTCCAAAATTTCAAGTTTCCGGAAATAGTAGAACTTGGAAAAACTTCTAATGTACCAGTTCCGTGAGACACCTGTATATATCCAATATTTTATTACAGACACAGATACAGTCTCATCGGATAGAAGTACCCTATCAGAATATGCTTAGTTTTTTTTATTTCTAAAATTCTAAAATTTTCTCTATAGTCGCTGATGTAATAAATAGGGACATTAATGCATTGAGAAAATTAAAGAAGATTAACGAATTGATGTAACTATTATAATAAAAAGCGGTTGGATTCCTTATTATTATTTAATTTGTCTATCGCTACATGTTTCGTGCCCCACTGGGCAGTTCTTCAGGCGAGTTTGTCAAGTTTGGATCTTGGAGAACATAAAAGTAACATACGAAGGTCACAAACAAACATATAAAGTTGCACAATAAATTATCATGTATAAATTGAAAACGTGTGCATTCAAAAATGTGCCGCACGTCAAGCGGTTAGGGTCGAACCTAACCACATTTTTTGCTGCTGTAACTGCGTTTTATATTAGCGTGCTCCTATGTCCATAGAAATACATTTCTTAAAGAATTTGTTTTAAGTTACATTGATGGATATTTAAGCCTTTTTTTAAGGTATTTTTTGGATTCGCATTAAATTCAGCTAGCAAAGAAAAGAAAAAGATTCGAATGAGTGGAGTAATTCCAGCGTGTGATCGCGTTTTAATATTTTTTCCCCTCAGATGTCAGTTTGTCCATCACACTTAAAATCTTTAAGAAATATTTTTTTACAAATATTTTTACTATTTCTACTTTTGCGTTCCGACGAGTTTCTACACTGTGCTTAACACTTTGACCAGTGACAGAAAGTAAAATATGTCATCAATGAGTGGAAGACGAAAAAACGAAAACAAGTATTCGATAGTCCCAAAAAATGTTGTGGAATTTACTGTAGCAGAAGCTGCATGTACACATGCCAAGTTTAAAGAATGACATGCTTATCCACATGCAGAATTTTCTTTTATTGCAACATCCTTGGCCGATAGAGTAGCTGTTTGAAATTACAAAGTCGCTAAAGACATTATTAGCAGCTGAGGTGTTTATAATAATTACTTCTGTTGATAACAATATTATAGTATTTTTATTTTTAAATAAGTTTGACAGAATTATAAAAAGTGCCGCCCTTAAATATGTGCCACCCGGGGCGGACCGCACATCACTTAAAGAATCGATGTAAATGCATCAACATTTCTGACAAAATTTTTAGGATTCAGGATTCAAAGTAAGGTTTCCTATGATGCCATTTTGCGGTTTCTAAAACAGGGTTTGGGTGGTATAAATTTGACAAATTGCAACTTTTTACGCGGTTACTATATATGCGCTACAGGTTGCAGAACTTAATGCACATTATATTCTTTGTACGGCGCATTATAATTTTCTCATGGTACAATTTAGATTATTGAATGAGCTTATAATATTTTCTAACGCTGAGCTATTTAAAGCAAACAAGTATGTTTTAAGCTGCTCATTATATCTTTATTGATGTAACGATTGTATGGCACATAATTTTTTGAATTGCTCAAATATTTTTTGTATTGGACAAATATTTTTGGTATTGGTCAAATATTTGATCAAATGCCTACAATAAATGCCCGTTTTATTTTATTTATTGCACATATAAGTTTTACTAGAAATCAAATGCAAATGAGGTCGAAGGGGGTCATCCGATGTGCGGATTTAATTAATCGATTTGTTTTCCTGTCCTATTAACTCAACGAGGATAAAAAATAATCTCTAGTCGTCACTCGTCGTGGCGTACATACCTGCCCGCGCACACTACTGGCATCCCCTGGCAGAATAGAGACACTGGTTCGGTGCCCTTTCTCTTGAATGACAGCTGGCCGGTCCATAGCCGCCCTTTCGCCAGCCTATTGCACACCGTCGTCACTTGCAACGGATCCGAAGCCAGTTGCTCCTGTATTGTTTTTCCCAATAGCTCCTCGTACCGAAATCCAAAGTGGCTCTCTCCAGCTGAATTTATATACTGAAAAATAAAGTTAACATGTAGGATTACAAATATAAATGTAACGTTCTGAACATTGATCATCAATAACTATGCTGGTAGCTTCGTCATGTATGTACAGTTCGTTTATTGGCAGAAAGTGGATTTCAGGTGTTCAAGAGTCAGATATAGCCAACCATATAAGATTTCGTTTGTAGAAATCGTCTGCACAGCTTCCACTTCTGACAGTGCAATAACGAAAGTATAACTATATATATGTAAACAATATGGTCGGATCGCAAACTTTAAAATAATTATATAGAAATAGTAAAACATCAATAAGCTCAGATTCAAATTTATTTCGCCATACACCAAAATTAAAAACAGCAACTATAAAAGTAAATTTATTCTACTAATTTGACAACCACTGTAGGTAACTGTAACTTCCAGAAGGGATAACGAAAAGGGCTTTCACGAAGACGTAAAAACCGATAGACCCCACAGTAAAAGGATGAATATTATAAAATTGTCGAAATTTTTTTGCCAAAATATGGCGTAGTTTTATTAATGTACCAGTATCTCAATAACTGTAAAGATTAAGAACGTGCATAGTGGTAACGAATTGTAGAGAATGAAAAGACAAAAGAAATGAATCCTGCATGGACTCGATTGATTTAATATTAACGGAGGGAATTCGGAAAAACGCGAAAAACCTGCGTTTTTTCAAAAATTTATAGCTCCGCCATTTTCAAAGTTTTCAAGTTTTTGCACAATTACGATTTGAATATTTTTACGTAATGTGTTTCGGCAAGCCTGGATGCGTCGATGTTAGTCCGATTTTAATTTTTTTTACGTATTTCGAAAATGGAAGTATTGTGCTACAAAACGCCTATACTGATTTTTCGTTAAAATGTTGCGAAAAATGTGGTGAAAAATGCTTACAAACATAACCGAAAACTGCAGCGCGCTCCAACGCGGCCGAGTAGGGTAGTAGGGTAGGCGGCCGACGCGACGCGGGAAGCTTGCAGCGCGGTTGTATAACTATCGGTACGCGCTTAAAATCGGACCACCTCCGACGCAGCCAGGCTCGCCGAAACATATTGCATAACAATATTCAAATCTCAATTGTGCAAAAACTAATCATCGGACAACGCCTGGGTTGTCCGCACTCAAAGTACCCATCAATCGCTAGTTTCACGCGAATACCTTCCTTCCCCTACAACTTTCAAACTTGAGTTATGAATTTTTGAAAAAAAACGCAGATTTTTCCGGTTTGTCGAATTTCCTCCGTTAATATTAATTCAATCGATTCTGTGCAGGGTTCATTTTTTTCGTGTTTTCATTCTCTACAATTCGTCTCTTGCAAGCATCAAGATTGCTCCATCGGCTCAGTTTTTAGAAGAGAAAAACGGGAAAAACGATTTTTGGAGCTTTTTGATTATAATAAATTAAGAAATGACTATTGCGAGTAGGTAATAGGGCTTCCAATCCCGGGATTACGGGATCCCGGGATCACGACAAATAATGAGCCTTTTCGGGATCCCGGGATTTTAAATCTATCCCGGAATCTAGATAAAGTTAAATCTAAATTATTTTCTTATTTCTTTGTTAAATGGCGAAAAGTGGGCACTTATCTACCATAAATCAATTGAGCTGCTATTTTAAAGTATAAAGTAGTGTCTATAACCGAACCCTTTCCGATTAAATCAAGTATAAAGCATAAAATATCCGTTTACACCAGCATGTTGCTATAATAGGAAGAACAGAATTTGCAAGAAGTAGATATAATTCCATATGGAGTCAAACATGAACCTTATCAACTTGCTCTTTTTCGTTACTTAACCTCATCAAATAGCAAAAACTGTATTTAAAACAGAAAAAAAAAACAAACGTAAAAATAAAAAAAGGTGGCGTCGTTCTTTACCTGTATTCAGTGATGTACCACCGAATATAAAATTAATACGGAACAAAATACAGCGAAAAAGTGTCTTTCCGTTTTTTAAACATTTTTAACATTTCTTCAACGCACAATTATCGCTTTTTTCTTATTTTTAGTGGAAAAGTTTTGTCAAAAAGTTCACCTAAATAAAAAATTATTTTGTGGGTTGTGCTATTTCAACTATATTTGAGAAAACCGAAAGACGTACAAGTAATATTATTTTTTTTCATGACATGAAATTGAATATTTAATATTCTAAGAAGTTGCATTGAATATTTCATCAATTTTAAACAATAAATAACGTCTTCACTCGAAAATGCGTTCAGAACCTGGTCGTAAAGACAATACACCTATCTTTTTTTAGTAAAGAATGATCGTTTTGTTTAAGATGCAAACAGTTAGTCTACTTGCATAATAAGCATCAACGAATTCAAAAGTTATTCAATTCTATCTTAAAGAAGATAACAACAATTCATCAAAATGTTTCATTGACATCAATATGAAAAAATTCAAAATTTAAAATTTATATTTAATGCTATCAAAGAACTTCTTTTACCGTGACTCTTTTTCACTCTTTTTCAGCGAATTGTTATCTAATTTTGGTTATTATTGATGTAGATAGACACACCTTGACGTCTTTTAACTTTAATTTTAATGCTTTAAATTTTAAATTTTAATGCTTTAATTTTGTTTTTCTACTAATGTAAAGTAAAATTTTAAAACGTTGATCAAGTTTCAGGGTTAAAAACATTGACCAAGAAAGTATATTTTAGGCGTTTCCTACTAACTGGATTTAGTAACCCAGGCGTTTTGATCCGGCAATTTTCGCGTTTTTTATGGATCCCGGGATCAATCCCGGGATCCCAAATCTTTAATCCCGGGATCCCGGGATCACTATATTGTCCGGGATTGGAAGCCCTAGTAGGTAACACATCACACGAACTTGTTTTTCTGCTCTATTGCCTGGTCTAGATTCTAATTTGAAACCAGTACTCCAAAAATCCATTAATAGGGGATAGAAAAAGAGGGCTATTTTTCTATAATCTGTTTCTTATAAATATCGGCATTAAAAAATATAATATGTATTAATTTATTGACGTACCAACGTATCTTTTAATATTTGTGATCCTTTTATTTACTAATTAATACTTTACTAATTCATTTAGAGGGAAACATATCCAAAACTAGCAAAACTACCAAATGAGAGTAAAAAGACATGTCATACCGTTCTGAATTAAAATCATTTTTTGACCCGGGTTTTATCAGGTCCTTTAATGGTCCCAAACGGCACACCTACGCCACTAATCTCCCAAATCGATTAAGTATGCATGAATGAAGATGAACTGACACTATTGCCTCAAACATCAAACCGTACATTGTGCATAAAAATTCGTGTAATGTAGATAATATCGTAACAACATTCTTCAACAATATTCTCATCTATTTTAGTTGATATTTTAGTTGATACTTTTTGACTATACTGTGGTAGTAGTGTCTAGGAAGTGTATACATCTACTAGGTACAGTATACATTTTATGAGTTTGTAACTAAAATGGCTAGTAAATGTATGCACTACTAGTCAGTGTATTCATTTACTTCAGTTCTCGCGTTTGTTGTAAAATATATGTTACACAATAACATGAGTGATATATTCAAATGCAACAAACTAACTTAACTTGTCAGTCACGGGTATGATAGTCCATACACCTAGCTTCTTGAAGCTATATCTGCACTCACCTGCATCCTGCAGGAATCGTCGGTGACCAGCACCACGTCCTTGCATTTGTCCAGTGCGACGAAAAGAGCTTTGGTGGTGGCGTGTTGAGCCAAGGGCCTGACGTCACTCTGTGAAAGCTGGATTAGTTCATTGTACCAGACGGTTGTACTCGAACTCTCTACAATACACTAACAACAGACAAATTAATTATGTACTTAATATAAAAATCACCAAAAAAGCAAGAAAAAACAATCTTATCTTATAAGTGACAATAGTACCGATGCCCGCTATTGAAATTGCAATTGATTGTGTGAACAGCCATAATCCAGGAAGATTAGCGGCATAGTTAAATAGAGCAACACAAACAGTAATCGATCAGCATGTTTGTCGTAAGTACAGTTAATGCGCGTTTTTAGGTAACTGCACTATGCACTGTACTACTTCTGTATCAATTTCGATTATGTAGTGTTTTGGATTTTTGGGGTCCTCTAAAGTAGGATATGGAAAAAGTATCTCTCATAATCGCACAATTTCCCTCTAGATACAAGTAAATTTGTCCACCTTGCACAGCACAGCAATAAAACGGAGACTTTGTAAAAGAAAACTCATATTTCAAATAAAGCCACGATCTCCATTAATTCTAAGGTAATTTAATGAAGGTACTAGTCCCTTGCGACAAGAATAACGCGCTATTAGTCGCACAGGTGGAGTATCTTTTTGTACGATGGTTGAAATAAACTTACCCTATTAAATCCGGACTCCAGCAGGGACGACACCGTGACTTCGTCCTTTTCGAAGACACTGTACACAAACAAAAGAAAGATAAGTATTTTCCTCGACAGAAATAACGTTTCCTTATAATTGGCAAACGCCAACAAATCTACCTTAAAATAAAGGTTAGGAAATGGGAAAAAGAAAGAATAAACGAAAAAAAGAAAAACAGTTACGTACGTACCCTTTTTTAACAACTGCGACCATGGCAACATGCTGACTGCCTTTAGTATTCCGTATCGATCTGCAAGATAAAGGAGCAAATAAGAGAAAATTCCGACTTTGACAGAGAACACATTAATTAGATTGAGATATGTGGTTGTAATGGTTGTGTACTTGTTGATGTTTATTACAGGGGAGTGAATCGGAAGCCCATAACTGCGGGCAATGGTTCTAATCGACTTCGATTGGGATAGCGAATACGAATTGATTTGGGATATTTTCCCTCATTTAAGTTTTGGCCTTCAAGATATCAATAATTTAATTGAGCCATTTTAATCTTGTAAAATTTCTAAGTTGTTGTCGAAGGTACACTAGTAAACGTTATGCGGTTAAGCCCTGCAGCGAATGTTACTTAATTAAAATATTACACTATTGTTTTTAATTAACTGGTGATCAATATTGCAAATTGTTACTATAGTAAAGTAACACCTCTTTGTTGCAACTTATAATTTATTTATTTAAATTAGACCGGTTTCGCTCTGTCAATAAAGGGCATCATCAGTGAAAGTTTCAAAAATGTTGTACTAACGTCATTAGCCACGCTGCTCAACATAAAGGTCAAACGAAAAATACAAAATATAAAGGAGAATTCATGTACATGAAGATAAAAACACTTTAAACAAACATTTAAGACCATTGACGTTAAATCAATATATCCAAATCTTTTCCCACGAAAGGCGTGGTTAAATCTAATCTACATGGACGGCGGACGATTTGACAGATATTTTCATTCTAATGATAGTAGGTAGTGCCAAACGTTGATGTTTTGACAATATCTACTGTCAATGAAATAATATCTGTCAAATCCTTACTAACTAGTTTTATTTTACATACACGACCGATCTCGACCAAATAGAATCTCATGCAGCTAAACTACAGCGAGATCAAAAATGACTGACCTCTCCGCCCGCATGTACTATCGTGGCCAGATATTATGTCCCTTCTTTTGACGTCCATTTTCCCGGAAACCTAGGGGCGAAAAAATTTGAAAAAATTCTGGTGCTGTCCTTGATTAATATGCTACAACTGATAAAAATTAGAAAGCTGTTTCTGTTGGCGTTTTCCCGATTTTTCCAAATTAAGAAGAATTGGCGCTGTTTTTGCCACGTAAATTTTATTCGGTTAACTTTAGCAATTAATTACTCCGGAAATAATACATAGATTTGAACGAATTAAAAAGTAAAATCACCTGCGGAATGCTAGCTTTCAATGTGCATTTTTTTGAAATCATTGGATTAGTGGTTGGCCCACAAAAAGCTATATTATGTAATGCCAGCCATTCCGTTATTAGAAGAGCTAGAATAATGAAATATACACTATAGGCTACCCAATAATTCATAGGTTTAAAGTTTATTATATAATCATTGTTTATCTTGAATTTTTCATACAGAAGATCGTGCTGAAACTCCGCGTGAATTCCGACGCTCTACGGTCTTAGGAGTACTGCGGGGAAAGGAGGCGTCAGCGGTGCAGTCATGTCGGAGAGAACCGACACAGCTGGGGGAACCGGGGCAGCTTATTATCAATACACCAAAAGAACCATAACTTGACAAGGTAGTAATTGTAACTAACAATTAAATTCTTAATATTTGCATAATTTTGATTATAATATGTGACCAGAAATCTCTTCAATCGATTGGCGTTTATGTTTTCTTCACTTTTTATACAATAAGGTTGTAAACAAGATTTTGATGGAAGCGGATAGATCTAATAATATGGAGTTAGCAGATTTTCCGATTAGTGGTGAATACTAAATTAAGCTTGCTTGGTAAACCCAAAAAATATTTAAAACGTATGCCCGATTTTGTTATATAAATATTCAAACTATGTATTATAACAGTTTCAACAGCTTATTTATGAATAATATTTAAATGCATGCAGAAACAATATAAAATAAATACCAACTCTTGATATATTACATATATTACAAACGTCAGCTCTGACCGTATAAAACTTAAAAATTACAAAAATCTTTTACAAGTTTAGCATCGTAAATTTGTAGACACAGAACATTTTGCAGATCACTCATTAATTTTAAATGCTAAACCCGAAACCCGCTTTAAATTGCCAAGAATTCCCATGGGACTTCCAAATGCCTGTTCGTGGTTCTGTTATCTTATTGACTTATTTTGCCATTATTTTTTAATTCGGGGAATCTGTCGCCGGATATCCAAATTTCTTTGGCGAGGCATAATCGCCGTGTTGTTATATGTATTGTGTCCGTAAACACTGTTGTTCTAGAACTAGGGCACGTGCGATCCGCCACTACTGGCAGCGTCGCTGTCGATCCCTTCACCCCGCTCGCCCCAAGGACCGTAGAGTCAACTGCAGCAATCATGAGATGCTTCAACTCGATCTTTTGTAGGGAAAATGCAAGATAAACCATGATTATGTAATAAACTCTAAACCTATGAATTAGTGGGTAGCTCTTCTAATAAAGGAATTGTTGGCATTGCATAATATAGCGTTTTGTGGGTCAAGCACTAATCCAATGATTTTACAAAAATGCACATTGAAAGCTAGCATTCCTCACCTGATATTACTTTTTAATTCGTTCAAATCTATGTATTATTTCCGGAGTAATTAATTGCTAAAGGTAAACGAATAAAATTTACGTGGCAAAAACAGCCCCAATTCTTCTTAATTTGGAAAAATCGGGAAAACGCCAACACATACAGGTTTCTAATTTTTATGAATTGTAGCACATTAATCAGGGACAGCACCAGAATTTTCTCAAATTTTTTCGCCCCTAGGTTTCCGAGAAAATATACGTCAAAAGAAGGGACATAATATATGGCCACGATAGTACCTGGGTTTTAGTAAAACTGTGCCGTATATGCACCTATATATAACACTATTTCGTAAGAGCTGACAGGTCAATAATTTTTGATCTCACTGTACTAATTTTATATACCTATAGTATGATAGAGCCATGTGCCTCAGTTTTTACTTCTGAAGAACATACATCTAAAGCGGCCAACTATGGAATAAATACTCAATTTATAGAAGATGGTTATATCCAGCCGGGATGGAAATTTTAAATAAATCAAAAATTATAGCCACAACTTGGATTTGAACCAGGGACCTTTCTGTCACTAGCACTATGCTCTACCAACTGAGCTATCGAGGCAAAATTTTTGATTTATTTAAAATTTGTATCCCGCATGTATATCAGCATCTTCTATGAAGTGATTATTTCATCATTAAGGTAGTAAGTCAGTATGATATGGCATGTCCGTATATTCATTTCTAGTTATTTTTGAATAAATGTTTATTACATTTTTACCATGAAATATGAAACCACTTACAATGGCCATGTACGTTTTAAGGACGCGGTTTGTGATTTTAGAACGTAAAAACGGTTACTCCTACGAAGAAGATGAATCGCACCTTTATTGTAAAAAATTTAAAAGATCTACCAATCTAAATCTAACGTTCATTGTTGCCAGACCAGTAGGAAGCAAGGTAATGTCACCTACACCATTTTAACCATTTTCCAAGTCATCTTTATGTCAGTATCATCCTTCCTATAGTCCGGCAAGAGTAAAAGCTGGATTAAAATTATTAAATCTTAATGTTCTACAATAAATATCAAATGCCTCTTTTTCGCTCAAGTAACCGTTCTTACAGAATACTGCCAAATAGTATCACCAACAGGTAAGAGAAACACGGCACACATTGTAAACAGGGTGTAACCTTCTTAGTGCCGAAAATTTGTCAGGGATTTTAAGGAGCATCATATTTTTGATGAAAATCCAATAAACATATAGTCAAAAGTTGTCCGTTTTTTATATACATGGTGAGTTATCAGTATCCCGGCGGTCGATAGCTATTAAATCGTTAGAGAAAGAAAAAAATGTTTAACACAAAAGTTGTTTGACTCACCAGTTTTGATAACGTAAAATTATGTTCATTTATACAGGGTGTTGCATTTAGGCGTGACGGAAGGTATGTACATATTTTAAATGCAATGCCTGGAATATTTTATTATTATATCAATACTAAGGATGTTCTTTAAAACTACGTAAAAACGAAATTTTTGCAGATTTTCCCGTCAAACTATGTCAGACAATAGTCAAAGCCAGTAGATACATGATAGTATCCTAAGATATTAGATTCACTATAAAGGCTGTTCATAAAACTTAGTAAATTTTAATGATTTTCATATGCCTTTTCCTTCAGTTTGTTAAATGGAACAGCCCTGTATATTATGTGCTAGTTGAATTGCCCCCCGAGTTCCCTTTAATTTATGTTAAGTATGCCATATGTCCAATTGTAGTTTTCGCGATATTTACAATTTAAAGAAAAATGCACAATATTATTGAATTATTTCATTGTTATTTTTTGTTTGTCTCTCATTTGTAAATCAGTAATACTGTATTAAAATACAGCTTAAAAAATGGTAATTAATACTATTAGCATTTATTAATCATAGAAACAAACAATAATTGAGATCTAACGACACTCAATAAGATATTGTTGTCAAAATTAGTAACAAAATTTGTCTTTTCTCTGAACGATGAGTTATAATTATAGCAAAGAAGAATTAACATGATCTACATTTATGGCGAACCCAACAAAAATACATTAGTAGCATCCATAATGTATGCACAGCGATATTAGGATACACGGCATCCCCAACCAAGTGTTATAAACAGGGTTCGGTAGCAATGACAAGAAACACGTAATATTAATTACCACCACAAAACAAGAACTAAAACGGTGACTAAAGAGGGAAGAGGAGGTCCTATATTGTGGTCACCAAGGTCCCCACATCTCGACAAACTAGATTTCTTTTTATGGGGATATGTGAAGGAGCTGGTATACCAATCAGCACCTACTACACCAGAAGACATGAAACTTCGTATAACCAATGTTTTTGACAACTTTAGAGTAAATACGAGGTACATGTTAAGAAATATCTCGAGATCTTTTATACAACGCATTAATGCTTGCAAAAGAGTAAATGGGCGTCATTTTGAACAACTTCCAAATATTAATTAAAATAATAGTTACTTGTTGTGCAATGTTTCTGAAGTGTTTATAGTTTGTTTCTGAATTTGTTTCAAATAGGTTACTAACTAAAAAGGGATTTACTTTTTAATAAACGCTAAGGGTATTAAAGGTTTCTTTTTCTTAAACTATATGTGAATATACTATTACTGATTTACAACTAAGAGACAAACAAAAAAGAGAGAACAAGAAAATAATGGCATATTTAGATAATATTACACATTTCTCTTTAAATTGTAAATGTCACGAAAACTACCGTGAACTGGGGCTACTTTGAACAGATTTGGTATGTTTTGTTTAATAACTACTTTGTTTTGAAATAAAAATTATTGAAGTAATTTATAGTGGCTAATACCTACCTGTTGATCTTGAAAACTATTTCTTTTTTCTCAGATTCAATTATTATTTAGAAAAAAAATATTTTTTTTGTGTTCAAAGTTACCCCAGTACTCGCGTAACTTTGAACACAAACTTATTTTGCACGTTAAGACAACTTAGACTTATAATACGTCCATAGTAGCCCCGCCATTGAAAAGAGCAGAAAAAGTTATATTTGTTGCATGTGTCACAAATTGCAAAAAAGTTAAGTTGCTTGTTTTATTAGAAAATAGAACTTTTTATTCACATATTATATAAATTTATATGACATATTATTTTAATAAAACTAAAACTAAAAATTTTACTGAAACTAAAAATCCGTATGGTTTCCTAACTTTAATAATGGAAAAGATAAGTGTTTAACTCATGTTATATCCTGTAAAACTGACTGCAAATTTGAGTCGTCCTCGGCGGTCCGTATTCGGTATGGGTAGCTTTTTGACGATGTCTACTGATAAGACTGTTGTAAGCTTCGACGTAACATCACTCTTTACGTGTGTTCCGGTTAAGGAGGCAGTCGAAGGCCTTCGGACAACACTTGTGCCCCTAGGTCTACCAACCGATGTACCGGATCTTGTAGATTATTGTCTCTCCACCACATACTTCAAGTGGGCGGGAGCGATGTATGAGCAAGTAGAGGGTGCTCCCATGGGATCACCCCTTTCCCCGGTAATCGCCAACTTCTTCATGGAATTGTTTGAAGTAAAAGCCTTAAGGTCAAGTCCTTACAAACCCAAGCATTGGGTCAGATATGTTGATGATACCTTTGTGGTTTGGTCACACGGTAGAGATAAACTTACTGAGTTCCTTAGCCATCTGAACAATGTTAATCCTTCTATCAAATTCACGATGGAAATAGAAGAGCATAATCAGCTGCCATTTTTGGATGTGCTGGTATACAGAACGTCAACGGGTACGCTTGGACATACACTCTACCGGAAGAAAACACATACCGATCGGTACTTGAACGCCAAGTCACACCACCATCCCCAACAGAAGAAAAGTGTTATTAACACACTGTTCAATAGAGCCGAGAAGGTGTGCGACTCCAGCACATTGGACGACGAACGGAAACACTTGGAGTGGGCTCTACGTCAGAATGGATACACCAAGTCTGACATACGAGGTGTCACATAAAGAAATCCGCAAGTCTCAGAGGAGCGACAAGAGTCAAAGGGGTTCGCTTGCTTACCATACCTAAGTGGGGTATCAGAAAGAATCGGTAGAATACTGAAGAAATCGGGTATCACGGTAAGGTACAGATCACCAGCAAAGGTAAACATCACACCCCTCCTGAAGAACGAAGGGGTATACAAGATAACATGTGAGTGTTATGCTAACATGCTATGTAGGACAGACAGGGCGAAGTATCGAATGTCGAGTCAAGGAGCACAGTAGAGACACCCGGCTACGCAAGATTTAACAGTCCGCTGTTGCTCAACACTGCCACGAGTCGGGACACACAATGATTTTCGATGACGTGAAGATGTTAGCAAGGGTTGGTAATTACCATCGAAGGCTTATTAGAGAAGCCATCAAAATTTACAAACATCCTAACAACATCAATCGCGAGGATGGTACTGACATTAGTAGGGTCTGGAAATCGATCCTAACGCGGTCAGGTGGAAAAGCACATGGGAGCGGTAGCTCCAGATGTGCGCAGTGAGGTGTAAATACAGGTATATAAGGGAGAATTTCTTGGTAGGTCTTCAGTATTCAATTAGCTTTGAAGAAGCGAGCAACATGGTTTGCGAAACGTCAGCATTAACAAATCTTGACACACGGCATAACCCGGAAGCAGTTTATTCTCTAAATGATTCTGGCCGTGAAAGCCTGCGTACTTATTATAACATGCTGTTCAAAGTTACCCCACGGAAAGTCAATATTGCGCAGTATTAGATATTACGAGTTTTGGTTTACTTACCAAGAGACTTTTAGTACTTTTTAGACTGCTAAAATGTAGCTAAAGAAATGATCTACACGATAGACAAAATGTTAGTAACAGATCAACTGTGTTAATTATTATACAGACAAAAGTTTGGATGCAATTTAAAAGTAGAAAAATGACTTCATCACTTTTTCTATGAAAACATTACCAAAGCTGCAAAATAATGGTTTCTTTGGCTGTGACACTAAATATTATACATTTTTAAATGGTGCAATATCTTTTTTTAACCAATTTTATTTATTCTTTTTGAAATTTAAAAAACCAAACAAATGGCGGCTAATTGTTCAAAGTTACACTCCTGTTCAAAGGAGCCCCAACTGACGGTACTAAAATTGGACATATAATATATTTGACATAAATTAAAGGGAACTTGATGGGCAAGTCAACTAGCACATAAAATTAAGGATGTTCCATTAAAAAAAACAAGGAAAAGTGATTTGATAAACATCAAAATTTACTAAGATTTATGAACAGCCTGTATAGTGAATCTAATATCTTTGGATACTATCATCTAACTACTAGCTTTGACTATTGTCTCACATAGTTTGCAAAAATGTCATTCTTACATAGTTTTAAAGAAGATCGTGCAACGGGCATATTTTGGAGAACTAGTTGAATATCTTAGGTACTATTAACGCTGAGAGTTGGCAACCTATACCGTTGGATAGCCAAATCTATTAGTATCCATACAACAATAAAATATACAGGGCGTTCCATTTAAAACAATGTACATACTTTACGACACGCCTAACTGTGACACCCTGTATAAATGAAAATAATTTTACGTTATAGAAACTAGTGAGCCAAAAACCTTTGGTCTTCAACATTTTTTTCTTTCTCTTTGCTTTTCATGGGATTTTTCCAGGACTAAGTTTTCTTTACTAGCGTACATTTGGATACATAGTTACAGAAGTTTTGTTGCATTTCCGCAGAAGACGTAAACACTTCTTAACCTTCTGAAGGATACATCTCGGAAATGGTCACGTTTTCACTGCACGCCATTTTTTTCTCCTAAAAATATGATGTTCAATGGTGCATTTAATAATTTGGGTAGCGGAAAGACTTTCCCAGCACAGAAATACGTTGTTTCTCGCACGTCTTTTTGATGATTTTCAAGACCAACAAAGTGAAAACGCCAACACTTACAGAAACTATGTCAAAGATATTTTTTGTAGATAATCAATAGATTTGGAGATTTGCCATCTTTATCATTAACGTATGATCAATAGAAAGCACGATACTGTTAAAAAATTCAATTCGGTCATCTTTGGTCGTGAATAATTTGCAACGCGGACACATCAATGGGAACTTTTTACATTACTTGTAGTGCCCAACCAAAGGTGTATACAAAAATCCAGCTAGGTTGCACATTTGTAACCTAGCTACCCGAAATCCGAAACCTACCCGAAATCCTAATTCGACTGAGATATATACGTCAAAATTAACTTATTAACGAATATTTTCAAATACTTAACCAATTTTACCAAAATAGCATTATTATATAGGCCTTGTAAGGGCAATATTTTTTTAAATTATGAATTACAAATGAAGAACTTTCCAAACAACGTCATTATTATACAAAAAATCATTAACAAAGTATTTGGTATATATAAAATCGTTATTAGTTTCAAACTTGACGATTATTACCCTCTCCACTACTCCCTGAAGGTCCTGCACTCTGTCGTAGATCCTTAGATACACACTGGCTTTTATAAATCACAAATTAAAAAAATAGTCCATGGAGTTAAGTCGGGTGATCTGGCGAGGCGACTGATGGCATTTTTTTATAATTGTGTTAATTAAACGTGTTATACATGTCAATTTGGTGAATTGTTCCATTTTAGTGTATTGTATATCAAATAAATGTTATAAACCACGAGTTTTTTTATTATAGATTAGTTTTATGTAGGTAATTAGACGCTGTTGATATTGCTCATTAGATGACCATCTTCAAGCATATAAACTAAAAGATTAATATGAATTATTATAAGTTATATAAACAACACTAGAGATATGGTAGGTTTAATTCAGAACTAATTTGGTTTAAAACAATATTATCAATAGCTTACCGTGATACGGATAAAATTAATAAAACATGTTTAAAAAATATTCAAAACTAAAAACGTTGAGCGAACGTATGTATTTTAATTGTTTGTAGTATTGACTGTGTCCGTATAGTTTGTCGTTCACATCTGTCAGTGTGAACTGTTTTCATGGAACATGGTAATTTATGGTGGAGGCGCCGAAATAATGTTACAGTACGCTGCGGAAATAGGATTGTTAAGTAAGACATGCATGTTATATAATATTAAAATTTCAACTTATTTTAACGATCTCCACAACGCGGACTTTGGCTACGTGCAAACATTATTTTACGTAATAGATTTTCGTATAAATATGTTTCGAGTCTTTCGGTTATACTAGATTCAATTAATTGCAGCATTATTCTAAAATTGTTTGGTTTCTTGTTACCTACGCCTAAAAACTATTATCCAGCAGTAACTATTGAATTTCTAGAACATAATTGGTGCATATTTTTCTTCGAATAAACATGGACTTATAATTTCCTATAAATTAATAGTATATTATTTGACGAGCGCATAATTAAGGATATAAACCGCGAGCATGAAGTTCGCACGCGAGCCGTAGGCGAGCGTGTAATCTTGCGAGCTAAAAACAATAAACAGACAATGTTTAAATATTTCACCCTGTATAAGAAAAAAAAATCAGCTTGTATACGATGCTATAAGATCTCTGTTGTGCTTTTTTTTACCACAACAAGACAAATGTTATTACCCACTGATTTTAATACACCTTTCATTTCACATTAAATTGACCCGATATTATCAGATATGTTGCATAGCCAAACATAAAGCAACATAACTTTGGAATGAAAAATTCTGCTATCGTTGCAATCTTTACACTACAAGCAATTTGTTTTTTAAAGAAATATTTGAATTGTCTAAATATTATTGGAAATACGAGTGACTAAAAATTTTTACCGTTTTTTTCTGCATTATATACAGTGTGTCTCACGGGCGTTGGATTGTATGGGTACTTTTGTTATTATCAGAGATAGAAAGTCGGTTAAATGGACAAAGTAATTGCTACCTATTCAAAAATATTGTGACCACCAACATTGCCGGATCTTACCGTATCCGGATCCCTCGTAATTTTTATCTATGGAGTGACTTAAAAATAAGGTGTATGGTGTAATTTTGGAAACGTTGGGGAATTACGTGACACCGTCATCGCCGCTTTCAATAAGATTGACAGAACAACCAAATACATACATTAAAAAATTTACTGTAGCTTGACTATGGGCACTTGAATACTATATCACTCAAATGTGCTTTTCATGGCACCATGCGATTTTCAGATATTAAAAAAACTTAATTTTTGTCGGCTTATTGTGTTCTACATATGGCATGTGGCATACCAAATTACTCAGAAAAAAATTCTGAATCCAAACATGTATAACACCAATATGGCGTCCATAAGAAAAACAAATATAACGCTAGTTTCTGACGACACATTGGCGAAAAAAAAAATTAAACTGACAATCAAATTGTAGACAAAAAAGTGCCTTTATAATGTCAAAACGCTTTTTTGATGGGATCACAAATAAAGAAGTAATGACGATAATTAGCTTGGAAGCCATTTCGAATTCAACTGTTTTCTGAACGGATTATGAAAGAGCACATAAATATGCACTACTTTGCCTATTTAACCGACATTCTATCTTTAATAATAACAAAACTACCCATACAATCCAACGTCCCGTGAGACACACTGCATACGATCTTATTATTATTACTTATTTGTATTATTTTTCCATGTGCCAATGATTCGAATATATCCATTTTAGCCATTGAATAATGCCATCTAACTGTATCCATGAGTGGTACAGTTCAGTGCTATATGACTGCTGGCATACAAATGACTGATCGTACATAGCTTCACTGCGAATGCACTTAATATGCAATGCTAATTTGAATTGCTAGTAATTAGCGAACCATCGTTTAAACGCTCACTCTAATCGCAAATGTTAAAAGCCGCATAATATGATCATAATTGGTAGCATCCGGTACAATTATCCAATACAATCCTCACAATTATTCCTAAAATTCGATTGAAGGTGCAATATTTACACCTATTTCTATGAAATGATTATTTATTTATTGTCTATGTGATGATTATGTGGAATTAATAATAACTGAAGTATGATTTTCATAAATAATGTTAATTGTAGTATGATCTTAACAACCAACGATGAAAATAATAGTAAAAGAAATACAAACATATCAGTGTGTTTGTAAAAATGTGTCGTAAAAAAGGTGGCAAAAAATACATGTAAATATTTCCAATCGCCAATTCACACAGTGCGTAGTGAGAGTGACGCATACTGTGGCTGTCGGTAAAAGACATACTTCTCTGACTACTACAATGGATTCATTTTAAGAAAAACGATTTACAGAAAAAGAGATTAACTAAGGAATTAGAACTAAAGAAAAAATTCTTTTAAAAGTAATTGAAAAATCGGTATAAGGTATAAATGGCAAATAAATGGCTTTGAAACTAGGTGACCGTAATTCGATAAACATGGCTTAACGAGATGATTTAACCCAACTTATCTATATAGGTCAATTATTAAAGGGTTCCTTGTTGCATAGCAATACTTCAGAGTTCAAGCATGCGTACCATGTAAAGTAAGGGAGTTAAACCATTCACTTTATCATACGCAGTATCTAAAGTATTGTAATCGTGCCGAAAAAAATTTTTGAGATTTTAGCGGAAATATGCCCTGAACATATTTGACCAAGGTACAAAAAATGTCTGTGTGTGTGTGTATGTGTGTGTGTATGTGTGTGTGTTGTGTGTGTGTGTGTGTACTCAATTTTTGTTAATTCGATTCCGGAGAAACTACTAAAGGTATCGGCACGGAACTTCATATTTAGAAGGTTCATGACCAAACTTAGAGTTGAAAAGTTTTTGGTTCAAAACGGTCCAAAGGAACTGGGTGTTTACTCTAAGCCTTTTTCAAGGATTTTGCAAATGAGCCGCCATTTCTGTAATTTCGTCAAAATAGTTAAATAATAAATTAAAGCAGAGGAAATTTTGAATAATTTACGCCTATGACATTTTTTAGTAAAATTAATAGTTTAGCTGCAAGAGCAAATTCTATTTGATCGAGATCGGTCGAATCTGCATTGATTTAATACTATATAGTGACCCAGGATTTGCAAATTTTTCAGTCTAATGACAGTAGCGGTAGTGTCAAATGCTGGTGTTTTGACATTATCTAACAATTAATATTGACAGTAGTTAATAGTATCAAAAGATCTCATATTGTGATACCGTGTACCGTCCTTGCCTGATGGCGTCGGATAGGCAGCGTGTTCAGCGTGTCCAAAATGCATGTGTTCTGTTTGTTTTTGGTTTGACGAAGTATGATCATGTAACGAATGGGCTGGGCGACTTGGGGTGGTTGAACATGGATCCCACAATACCTCATGCGGAAGATATGCTGTAGAACAGATGTCCATAACCTTAATTTAAGATTCGGGGGTTTGTTTGCTCCACCTGCCGATCACACTGAGCTGTATAAACGATCATTCTCTTACCAGGTCAGTCACATATACAATGGTCTCAGGGAAGATATTAAAAATTAATCGTTAAACAGTTTTGGGGGAAAGATGAAGCGTTGCCTGTTTGCTCAACAGGGGGAACTTTGGGCATCGAGCGCACATTGGAGGCTGTTTTAATTTTTTGTATGGGCAGGTGCGATGTTTTGTTGAGTTGGATTTGCTGCAATTACGTGTAATTACACTCTAGTGTATTTTTTTGTTTGTTTTTGTTTTGATAAGTTCTCGGAATTATTTCTATATTATTGCTACAATTTTGTCTTAGTTCTAGTTTGCGTAAGGGGTTGACTGGAAGAGTAAGGCAATTTGGAAACAAGTGTGCTGAACTGCGCCCTAAATATAAATAATATTTTGTTGCATTTAATATTGCCTTATTTTAATAAAGGAATTATTTATTTATTTATCTGTTAAATCCTGGCTAACTAGTTTTATTTTAATGCAGACACGACTGATCTCAATTAAATAGATTCTCATGCAGCTCAACTATTAATTTTATATATTGTATGATAAAGTCATGTGCCTGGCCACATCATATTTTTTATCGTGCGGTAGAAATATTTCAGGTTTTTACTAAAACATCGATTTAAAGTTGATAGTTTTTGTCCTTGAAGTTTGTTATATATTTGTTATGGTTTAAGAGAAAAAATGAAATAAGATTAACGTTTGTTCGTGGCAATTAAATAAGACTATCTCTAAATAGTTTTATCAATTATTATATTGGTGTTGTAGTGAAATGGCCAGTGGCATTACATTTGCGGTAAAAAATAAATAATTCAGAAATAGTTTGACTTAATTACACTTAATGCTTTTATTCCACGATTAAGACTGGTCTGTCCGTTTGACTTCCAATCGAGGCGGATTCATATCCAGCAGGATGGGACGTGGTTAGATTGAAGCGGACATGCATTTCAGAGGTTGAAGAGGAAGGTGTGTCCGGGAGGGAAGTGTGTGATTTGATAAAATAAAATCGATTTTTTCAAAAAATACTGTATAGTGTATATGTTCCATACTTTGGAATCATATTACTACAACACTATGTCCTAGTTTATATTTTATTCACATTTTTTTATTCACAGCCGGTAGCAGTAACTAAATATTTGTTAAAATTATTTAAAAAATATTATTAAAAAATTATTAAAAAAAGAAAGTATTTCTAATTTCGTATTTGGTTACTTCTGATGTTTCTGAATACCCTTTTCACATACAATTTTGCGTATCTTTAAAAATAGAGGTACTTTACTCTTTAGTCATTTTCTTAATTTTGTGTCACCCGGTATACGCAAGCAGATAATTACATCTAAAATGATTGCATTTTTGGTTGAAGACAATGCAGAACCTTTTAACTCAAATAACTCTTTTATCAAAAATGATAACAAAAATGTTTTCCATTTGTGTCCAAGTTAGTGCGGGCCACGGTATAAAATTTACAAGTCAAACAGAATAAGAAGCACCCTACTATACACTGCGTCCCCAGATGGACCTAAGTATACCTATAGTGAAGCTACATTTTATTTTTTTACCATATGTGAAGGGGTTTAGCAGTGCAGGGCGGATACGTGAAACTTTGGAATCTTTGATTAAAATCAAAATACAAATATTGATTTACAAATATTTTGTTCTTTAGTTTACAGATGTCACGAGCTGTCTATTAAATGGAACTCGAAAAAAGTAAATAAAAAGTACGTACAAAGTGGTCCAGGATCGGTATTGTGGTAAAAATACAACAAACTATTATTTATACGTAATAAATATTTTTAAGGGGTTTTCAACTATTTTGTTTTTATAATCTTGCTTTTAATTTTGTTCCCGTACCAAAATACGGGAAAATTGGGTCCCACAAATATCCGTGAACAATCGTTGTATAGGGTAAAGTTCACCTTCCGTTCAAAATACAGGGCAAAATTCCTGCGGCAGTCGATTTGCAAATCGGCAAATATTTCGGTTTTAGCCGTTAAGTATCCATGGGGGGACAGCATGGAGAAGCACACGTGCCTGAACAAAAGCCTAAACAGTTGAACAGTTCAACAGGGACAAGTGGATGGCTTCGACGAGGCGGACACAACCTGAGTATTCCTCAAGAGAGAAACTCAAGCATTCCTGCATTATACGATGAGGGGCATGCGGGAAACTCACGGTCCCCGTTGGGCCTCTTCCGTTTCCCCTCTCAGACACGTTAAAACATTTCAGTTTGGCGAGCGCTCGGCTAGCCGTTCAGAACAGCGAGATGAAAAATCGATATGCCTGGAGCAACAAGTGCGTGGCCTCGGTCTAGTGCGGTGAAGTAAGTGGTTGAGAACGTGGGTTCTGTAAAGTTGAATATACACACTTTTCCTGGAAAACTGTATTCGAAGATATTAAGGATCAAATAGGGATGAAATCTTAATTTACTTTTCCGTTTTAAGAAATGGGACAACATGAAGATTTATTTTGTTATGTACGTATGATATATTTTATTTGATAAATATCTGAATATAAACTTAGGTTTAACTGGTTGCCATGCAGTTTATTTCTAACAACTTGGACGAGATTTCAGGAGAAAGAAAATATCAGAAAAGTGTCATTGTGTTTCACGAAGATTTCTTATGAATTTTGAAAACCTGCTATACCGGGTGATTTAATACCGAGCCTTACCATGGGGATCACGCTTACTAGTGGATATGTTTAAATTTGGCAAAGTTTAGTATTTTTGTATAGATCAATTATCTGAAAAGAAATTTAAGGTAGCATTTTTCATTTTGAAGATATCCGCAAAAAATGAAATGTTACGATATCGTGGCCAACTTTTGTTTTTCTTATGGGGGCCATGTTGAATTTTGGCATTTTCCAATAGTCGTGTTTTTTTTTCTCATTTCCGCAATGTATAACATGTTGGCATTAGTTTTTAAAACAATGGTGTAATAATAAAAATAAAAAACTTTCTTCTTTTTCTCCTTGTTTGTCGTGCTAACTGTAGCTTGGTTACAGACCGCCGGACTGACCAAGGGTGCTTTGGTTTAACAACATTCAGATTGTAAAAGAAACAAGTTTATACAACAAAAACCTTATTTTTATTGTGATGCGGTTCTCCATCTTGCTGCCACCACATTATTCAGATTATCCACAATATTCTCCTTTGGTCCAACCCAACATCGTCAAAATAGTCAGCCACTTCGGTTTCGCAGAAGATTTAAAAATCGTTCTCGATTCAAGTTTTCCTGGAACATGAATTGCCCAGTTAAAGGGTTGCGGATTATAAGAATTGCCGGGTTTACTAAACGATCCATTCTACGCTAAATCTCTATGAGAACAATAATCACCCCTTATTATATAACGGTTTTCGTTATTGGTAGACGGCATTTTACATCCACAATCAACCACAATTAAGGCTAATTCGGTTAAATGGCAAACCCAACGCTGCGCGCGCAGCTTGATCCAAGTGCATTTCGTTGACGTTGCTTGACAACGAGTTCGGCGGTCTGTTGCCAAGCTCCAGTTGGGTACCTGAATGTTTTTTTATTATTACACCATTGTTTTAAAAACTAATGCCAACATGTTATACATTGCGGAAATGAGAAAAAACACGACTATCGGAAAACGACTATCGGCCCATAAGAAAACCAAAAGTCGGCCATGGTTACGCCGCCATCTTTAATGTCTTTCTAATTAAAAATTAACACTGCATTCCTTATGAAAAAGTAGTTATAGAATGTTTTTGTTTTAAATGTCTAGCTACTCTTGGTTTTGAATAAAAAATTAAAAACGTTATCTTAACATTTCAGTTTTTTCTCCAGAATGAAAAATGATAGCTTAAATTTCTGTTCAGATAATTGAGCAACACAAAAATACGAAACTTTGCCAAATTTAAACATAGGCTCTATCTCCACTAATAAGCGAGATCCCCACGGTGAGCCTCGTAATTAAATCACTCGGTATATTGGCTACTTATGTGTAAACATGGAGATTTTTAAGAATTGGTTCAAACGGTTCTAGCACGAAATACTTGCGGTCAAGTCATTGGTAATAAATTCCTTCTGGACTCTGTCATGTGTCCCTTTTATATATACGTACTAATATTAAAAGAGAAAACCCGTGTCAGTCTCAATAAGGGGTAAAACAACTGAACTGGTGAGTGGCAGATTTGACACAACGTTTGAAAAGTTGTTGGCTAAATTTCTAAAATTATTAGTTTAAAAATTATTGTGTGATTTGATACAAACCAACAAATAACAAGTGAAGTTAAGATAAGCTTAGTAGAAAAGGGAATAAAAACGACTTAAATGTACCTACATTTAGAACAAAATACAAAATATTGGTTTAGGATAAAGTCCGAGGGCCACACTACTGTCTAACGTTTAATGCCTAACGCGTAATGTTGAAGTTAATTCGATAAAACCGAGTGTGACCACGATTTAACGCATTCACTGGCCAATCAGAAGGGTGCCAAATGTAGACGCGATGATGTGAAGGCGTTAGACGTTAGGCGTTAGTGTAGCCCGGGCATTAACACTACCAAAACAACTGCGTGTTAACGTAATGAACAAATTGGCATCATTAAAACGCTGTGACGTGACAAAGTGACAACAAAGTGACAAGTGACAAGCACATTATACAATTTGGACCAAAACCTTTGACTTGTAAGTCCCTCGCAGTTTTTGCGACGATTCACCATTCTGTAGAAATTTACTGAGACATTTCGAAAACAATAAATTAATAATATCTATTGTAATCAGTGTTTTTATAATGAAAATCAGCAAAATGACTGTGAACCAAGTAGATGACCATCCACGTAGTCGAAGTAGGCCAATATATCAAATTGAAAGATCTCTGGTTGCCGCTCTATTTGAATGGAATACCAGAGTACTACACGCAGAAGCTAAATTGTTTGGAGAACCTATTTTAAGTTTAACAATAAAATTGTTTTTGTATAGCGGCAATAATTTATGGACATGGACGTAGCCTACTTCGCCTACAATCATTTATAATGATCCTGTATATTCCGTGCTTGTGTGTAATTTAAATCAATGACACTCACACGATGATCTGTCAGCTCATTGAAAAACCTGTATGTAATCTACAAAGAAAAATCGTGGAAACCGGTGGCGGTGTGACACCGCTAAGTTATCTTTTATTCGTGTCACTGTGACTGCGACAGTGGCGGTCAGTGGGTGTGTACACTGTACAACCACATCGGACGATGAAGCTAAGCGATAGAGAGAACACGAGTCCCGTCATCTTGCCTTTGTGCTAGATTATATTCAGTGAAAAGAAGTAGCGGATAATGTCGGAAAATTCGGAGGACGTTGCATTGGTAAGTAATTATTAAATAATGAATACTAACCCTATTTCTTTAATTATTTTCTTTGCCTTAATTATATTTACTTCTTTACAGCTACTGGTAGAGTCTGATAGTTCTGATAGAAATCTGCAGTGCGAGTTCACAGGATGAAAATTCTGTAAGAGCGGACCATGAACGAATGAAGAATTTTGTGAAATCAACAAGTGTATTCTAAAAGAGTTGATGGCTGCAAATGTTTACCCAATACCTCGCAAGGGAGGCAGAGAAATTATGAATCGTGGGAAGGGTCTGCTAATGACCATTCGGTACTAGGCTAATTTGGAGACGTTTCGACAACTTTGAGATCGCCTTGATATGTCAAGAAGCACACCTTTGGAAGTAGTTAGGAAGATTATTTTGTGACTGTGCCACAGAAACAGTTGCCAGAAAGACGCAGAATCCAAGAAATTGGTATGCAATTCCAAGAAAACAAGGGTTTTTTGGTGTGTTTGGTTGCATTGATGGCACTCATATACCAATATAACAGACCTAAAGAACAAGAGACATATTACAACAGGAAATGATTCCTAAGCATTGGTCTACAATGTGCATTTGATAACAAGAAGAAATTAATAGACTTGTTTTGCGAAGAACCAAGCTCCATGCACGATGCCAGGGAAATACGTCACTCCAACTTATATAAAGTTGCTTGTGAAAATGGTTTTGGACCCAATCTTTGCTGGCGGTTCCATTTAAAGACAATGGGCAGTTGGCACCTGCTCAAAAGCAGTTTAACTATAAACATTCCTCAATGCGCATAGTTATTGAACAGGCGTTTGGTCTTTTAAAAGAGCGGTTTAAACGATAAAAGTTTTTAAAATAACAACATAACGTTTATAGTAGAGACAATAATTGCAGCGTGTGTACGTCATAATATCTGCATTGAATTTGATCATATAGAGGATTATGAACAAGAAGTAACTGTATTGTGATTTTTATTTGTTCCGGCTTAAGCCATACAGCCAGTCTCGCAAAACAGTTATTTTACAGTAGACAGTAGATGGAGGTGGAGGCGCCAGTGAGACCCATCACGGCTAAAGGCTTTATACAAACAGGAGCGGGGTCTTAGAATGGATAACATTAGAGTTATGAAATAAAATGTCAATTTAAGATTTTTAATTTTTTTTTTTATTTTTAAAATAAAATTAATTAGCTCTTCTATCAGTAATTCGTTCGTCAAAAGTTCATAATTTGTCACTGGTAATGTGTGTACAGTGTACACTGTACAATGTTCAAGATGCCCTTTAGCAAGTGTTGCCTAGGTAGCTAGTATTTTATACATTTAACTAGTATATGCGTCAAGTCTTCTTTTTCTCCGCATAGGCACATTCTGAAGCAGTTTTAACTTAATACGGTGTAGGTGTTTTTTAAAACGACCATGATTATACCTTATTCGTGATACTATTACAACATCTCTCATGTTTCTACTATACGCCTTGTACCACTCATGTTCCGCTATCCGTGGTTGCACCTTATAATACTGACTTCCTTTGTGTAGAACCAGGATAGATAGCATAGTTAATGAACTAATGTTATTTTTTAATACATGTTGTATGAATATTTTTAATTGTTTGAGTATGCCTACACAAACTTTTATCAATGAAGTTACACAATACTATTGTGTTATATTATGCATTTTGTTTTTCTTTTGTGCTTACTTTTTTATACTTTTATTTGTGTGTATTTTTTTTATATGACGAATCATGTGCAAAGATCCATGATTTTATCAAAACGTTTACAATCATTCGATGTTCTGCATCGAACAACGTAATCGTAGGCAAAGTCAATATCAAAACAACACTTGCTTGGTAGGTTATGTTTCGACCGTTCACAGCGCATGCATGTGTAGCAAATTCTGAACATAAAAACACATTCGATTGCTCACGATCAGTGAAATTCAATTTGCGATCTTTTGCGATGAGATTGATCTGATTACAACTGATGACGGCTGGCTATCGAACACAACTAACGTACCCAGCCAGTGTCTGCAAAGTATCGTTTTCATCCACTTAACTTAATGTACGAAAAGTTATACAAACAAACGAAATATAGAACGGTTGCATTTATATTCACCTACGTTGGGTGCTTGACATAACATTTGACATGACATAAAATGAAATCTATCGCTTTTCCAATACAAATATCTTTATGCATGTACACACAAGTTGGATAAAGGTACCATCATCCATGTTAATCATCCGTGAATCGAGCTAAAAATATTGCGAAGCAACCCAAAGACAAGTGGCACGAGATAATTTTTACGTCATCCGAATTGTCAAAATCGACAGCCTGTGATTGGTGCACTTGACACACGGATTCTGTTAAGTTGAAGTTGTGTGAACAAATCCGTACATTAAGTGAATATAAACGAACACATATAATTTTGATGGAGTTCAACCTTCATTAATTTTTAAGGCTTCGTACGTATAGTTACGTTAAGTGGATGTAAACGAAGCTTTAAAGGTTAACCTAACCGATGACGCATGGATAGCACCAAGCACTGGTTTTGGAACGTAAATGCGTAGATCAATGTACAACATTGAACCGCAACCAATTTCCGATCGTGTTTAGGTAGTTTATACAAGAATTTGTACTAAGTTGCGTAATTTTTTATCGGTTTCTATTATAAATAATCACATTGAAAATAGAGACCAGTAATCTGGAAATGCTTCGAAGTTCTATGATATATGAAGTACGACCAGTAAAATGATGGCAACTGGTTTGTCGCACCGGTTGTTTGACATGTGCAATGCATCCAGCATAAATGTTTTTGTTTGGTGCCTCCCAGGTGCAGTAGGTCTCCTCGAAGGGTAGTCTGGACATGCTCATTGTCTATAACTACTGTCAACATGGTAATGTTAACACTTTGCAAAACTTTGGTGGAATCTTCATGAATAATGGGCTGGTGCAGCATAGCGCTAAAATACCGGTATATCAGCGGCGATAATAATCGGAATTTTCTGCCTGATTGTAATCCTGAACTTTTTCTTTGGCCACAGTCTTAACGGTTGTGACACGAAGGAGAAGTTTAGGAATAAATCCAGGCTGAAAATTCCAATTATCGTGGCTGCTGAGTGCTGATCCACGGTAACTTACCGATATGTAACCGGTGAGTCTGCTGGACATGCCCACTGTGTAGAAGTTGCATAAAATGTTTGACAAGGACTTGTCAAACTTTGTAGCTGAAGTTTTCAGGCATTAGAATCGCATTACTTTTGATTTGTCAAAGATATGGAAATATTGGGTCATTCAGAATACATACATATATACATTGAGAAACATAATACTGGGGCAGCAAAGTATTGTAAACGTGCAGAAAATATGTCCTTTTGGGTCCCCTGAACAAGTTTGACCAAAGTAGAAAAAATGTCTGTGTGTGTATCTATGTATATGTGCGTGTGTGTGTGTGTACCCATTTTTTTGTAGCGACGATTCCGGAGAAACTACTAAAAGTTTCGAGACGAAACTTATTTAGAACTTACATGACTAAACTTAGAGGTGAAAAGGTTTTTGTTCAAAGGGGTCCAAAGGACCTGTATGTTTACTCTAAGCATTTTTCAAGAATTTTACAAATGAGCCGCCATTTCTATAATCTCGACAAAATAGTTAAACAAAAAATTAAAGTAGAGGCAATTTTGTATTATTGATGTTTATGACATTTATCGGTAAAATTAATAGTTTAGCTGCATGAGCTAATTCTATTTGATCGAGATCGGTTTTTAGACACATATTTTCATTCTGACAGTACCTGTCAAACGCTCATGTTTTGACAATACCTTCTGTCAATAGAATCAAAATATCTGTCAAATCCTGGCTAACTAGTTTTATCTTAATGCAGGCACGACCGGTCTCGATCAATTAGAATCTCATGGAGCTACACTATTAATTTTATATATATGTAGTATGATAAAGTCATGTGCCTGGCTACATCAGATTTTTTGTTTACAACTTTGTGCCTTTCAATATTTTGAGCAAATGGAAAATGAATATATTAGCTACATTTGTTAGTTACACATATTAAAAAGCAAGTTACACGAAAAATGTTAATTTTGCTGGTTATTTGTAAGTCATTACAAACTCCGTAATTAATTCTGTTATAACTTATTTCAAATATCAATATTTAGACAAACTGTAAATCGCCAATCGCTTAAAAATTATTAAAATTCTTGTGCACACTCGTAAAATATTTCAAAACAACTAAATTCCATTGATTAATGCAATAAACTTTAAATTATTATCTTTATTGCTCAATATAATCATTTCACATAAATTCATTTGCAATAGTACTATAAATGTCAAAGGTATTACAAAAAATCAATGATAATAATCGTCATCAATATGACCTGAAAGAATATAATCTTATCGGGAACATAATCTATTAAATACCTATTAAAAGAAGCAAAAAACATTACCACTACATTAACTACATAAAGTATCCTAACTAAAACTAATTGTATTCCAACATCAAGGTTATACTGGCAAATATATAAATACGATAGTCCGTAGAAAGCCCCTTAATACCTCAGTGCACTATGAACGTGGGGCATAAATATCCCAAGGAATTTTTGATAGATGAGAAGATCAAGGCGAAAAACTTTTGTATGCGAGAAACTCTTTCCGCCTTTAGGGAGACTTTTTTCCCGAAACTCGGTTTCGTGCGCATTACGAAACTTTCTAACCAGGTTACCCATTGACCAGAAATACCTCGTGTTTGTTTGTGTCAGAACTACTAGGGTAGATACTTAAAATTTTATTTAACAATGTCTTGATCTGAGGAATTAAATAAATGTTTATTAACGCTGATTGAGTATTACGTTTGTCAAATGATTTTTTATAAGGTGTTTTAAAGTAGATTGTAGACTTCCGCGGTCTCAGTCAATGATATATTGATTTCCGGGTGTAAACCGCGTTGAGGACTTTGAAGCAGTCGACGTTTCGCGCTCTGTTGCAAGAGGCATCTTCAGGACTAAGTTATCAAAGAAGATCATCTTCTTAGCGCTTGGTTTGATAACTTAGTCCTGAAGATGCCTCTTGCAACAGAGCGCGAAACGTCGCCTGCTTCAAAGTCCTCAACGCGGTTTCCACCCGGAAATCAATATATCAGGTGTTTTTTAAGGTCTGGCAGTATGGTTCATACATCCAATTTGTTAATTAGTGAACTATTATTTATCTTACATTGTCGTCAGCAGTTATGCTGACGATAATTTATTAATGCGTATTCTATTGACCAATACGCCTACAAAATATTTAATATAAAACGATTTTCCGGATATATTGTTTTTGGCGTCAAAATATTTTTATAACCCTATGCAAGACATCTGTGTTCAGCTATTGGGAAATGGGCCAATAAAAACAACACAAACAACAGACTACAATTGTCCAGCAATAAATAATCAGATGTTTTTTCGAACCAACCAAAATTTATTTGTATGTACCAATCTACTAGAAGTTCATTAATTAACGGGAGGTTCTCATGAAGAGACCTAAAAAGTAAATCAACTTTGGGACAGTTTGTTCAAACAAATTGTAGGAGATCAATATTTTTTCTTTTGCTATATATTTATTATGCTTATAGTACGTATAGTGTACATATCGAAATTGTGCCATAAGAAACTATCTGCAAGAAGTGCATACTGTTTCTGGAAGTATCAGGTCCTGTGCGGCGATCTAGTCTCAAAGACGTGCACGATAGCTACATTAAAAATATCCATAAATCGAAATTTCAAAGGCGCTGTGAAACTAGATGAAATTAGCTGGAGGCTAAACGCATTTTTAGTTAAAAAATATGAAAATTGACAAAATGGGTGCTGTTGAATTTTCAGTAGAATTTATTATTTTTATTTCTTTCGTCTTCAAATCGTTATAAATATTATAATTCTTTAAAAGTTTCTCTTATTATGAAGTTTAGCCTCCAATATAAAGTATGTTATTTTTTCTCTAGGGGAAAAAATAATAACTCGATCCTAAACGATTCAACGTAATCGCGCAAGCCAGAATTTCTAAAAAACGCGTCATTTGTATGCACACACACCTCACAAAATTAACGAAATGGCAGCAAACAGAGCCGCCTCCTGCTTATCGAAAAAAGTGAGTGGTAGTTTCTATTTAAAAAAGTTAATCTTAATATACAGTGTCCGGCACTAACTTGGACACAAACGGGAATTTTTTTTATGAATTTTTCAGTAAGTTTTATTTGAGTAAAATGTTTAGGTATTGTCTTAAACTGCTTAAACCTAATATGCAAACCGTAAGATATAATTATCTGCTTGCGTATACCGGGTGTATCAAAATTAAGAAAACGACTAAAGAGTAAAGTATCATTATTTTTAAAGACAAGCAAAATTTTTATTTTAAATCGGTATTTAGAAACATTAGAAGGTATCAACTACGAAATTAGAAACACTTTCGTAAGATTTTTTTTTATTCCCAAGCTAATATAAAACCAAACAAGCAACAAAAACAGGAAATTATTTTTTTAAAAGAGATAACGAATTTTAACATTTTGTTTTAACGAATAAAGAATTGGGCAAAAATACTAAAAGTAATAAATAAACATAAATTTTTTATTAACAATACATCACAATATAATATCTTACTCAATGTGGCCTCCTCCATTTTTAATGCATAATATTGTACGTTTGTTGATCTTTATGCACATTTCTGAGCATTTGAGGACTTATATTTTGGATGCAATTTTTGATTACATTTGTGAGCTGATGAACGTCTCTAAAGGGCCGTTGTGCGTACACATGTTGATTTAAGTGCCCCAAAGATAAATGTTCATTGGGGTAAGGTCGGGCGACCTTGCTGGCCATGGGTTATTCGAATGTCTTCCTATCCATCGGTTTGGAAAACTTTAGTCTAACCACAATCTCACTGGTACTGTTGAGTGAAGTTACTGAAAGAGCATATTTCACCGAATATCTAAAGGCATATCGAAATATTCGGATATGAATGTTTGCAATATTTCCAAATATCCTTGGGAGTTTAAAGTTTTGCGAAAAAATACAGGACCGAAAATATGTTCGTTTAATATGCACTAGACATTAACTAAATACGAATACTGGTTTCGACATACAATTTTAAAATTTTGAGGTTCTTGCGCCCACCAACTACAATTTTGCGAACTAATAGTACCGTTGGAAGTGAAGGCAGCCTCGTCCAAATAAAGAATGTCTTTTGAGAAATGTGCATTTCTTCTACGTTGCTTTGAAACCAAAAAGAATTTAGGTCTCTATCTTGTATGTATGAACCAAATGGTGTTCGTAGGTATGCTTTTTGCTATTTGTTTCTTTTTTAAGATTTTCCTAATCGAACGTTCTGACATTTCTGTTGTTTCTAGTCTATGACATAGAGATATTCTTGGGGCTTCCACAACGGAGAAAAGAACATTCAGAGAATGTTCTAGATTTGTTGCACTTCTTCTGCGCGATACGTTTTTACCTTTGTCAATGGACCCAGTTTGCTTAAACCGTTTAACGACTTTCGCTGCTGTTAAATAATTTAATTGTTTCCTTGGGTACCTTGGGTACATTATAACTGATAGCACTTTCCCGAAGTGTGGTAATTGTCGCCATATGTTAACACAATTTCAATTCTTTCTTGCAAACTCAGTACCTTTGCCAGTTCTCAATTTCTGCACGTTTTAAAAATTTAAACGGGTTGAGGTGACTTTTGCAACTAGCGCAACTATTGTTGGTTATGTCAAACTAACAATTGTGGTCTCGTTGACGTTGATAGGAAACACTAGTCAAGTAATATATTGGATACTTTTTTACGTGTCAGTTACTGTAGGTACTCAGGTCGCAGTCTGTTTAACATAAATTTAAAAATGCATCCAAAACATCAACCCTTGAAACGATCCGAAATGTGCATACGGAGATAAAAAGATTTTGATATTATGCATTGAAAATTAAAGAGGAAACATTGAGTAAAATGCTAGATAGTGTTGTAAATGTTTTGATAATAAATTCCTCTTTATAATAGTATTAGTATCTTTGCTTTTCCTTTTTCTCTTGGTCAGTTATGTTTGATATGTTTTAAATGTAAAACTCTGTTGTTACTTTTGGTATTGTTTTTATATATTAATTTTTTGTAATTGTTAAAAATGTAAGCTTGTGATTAAAAAATCTTACGAAAGTGTTTCTAATTTCGTATTTGATACCTTATAATGTTTCTAAATACCTTCTTCAAATCAATTTTTTGCGTATCGTTAAAAATAAATGTACTTTACTCTTTAGTAATTTTCTTAATTTTGTAACACCCGGTATACGCAAGCAGATAATTATATCTTGATGTTTGCATTTTAGGTTTACGACAATACATACTTTTTACTGAAATAAAATTTTCTGAAAAATTTATAGTAAAAAATTTTCACATTTGCGTCCAAGTTAGTGCCGGACACTGTATAAATTATTTAGTACAGATTAAGCATTGCTAGGACAATATGATTGCAAATTAGTTTTTACTGTTCACTATTAGCGAGGAATGACCCCCATCACTAAAAGTCACAATTTTGTCACAATTGCTCTAACAGATAATCCAATATGAATGATCCTTTTTATTCAGTTGTAACTTGATTTTGTAAAATGATGTTGTGACCAATATTTTGATTTTAAGTTTCAGTTTTGAGCAAGAACAAGGGTAAGCTTTTTGCAGACATTTGCAGTGCTCTACGGGGAGGGTGGTAAAATATATGTGTAAGACACACATATCACAGATAAAACAAACGTCGAATTCTTCATTCTTATGTAAGGCCTTAAAATGTTTCACTACCCTTTAAACAGTTAAAAATCCACCACTAAGAGAAGTTCGATGACGTCATAACTGAGTAACGATTGATGGTTGGAAATTGAATCTTTCACCAAAATGATTATTTTAATAAATAACACCGCCGATTCTCTCATGTTTCGATACTTTACGCGCCCACTCTTTGTGCACCACAAGTTGCAGAACTTAATGCACATGATAGTCTTTCTAGGGCAGACAATATTATTTCTAGGACGGATTATAATTTTCTCATGGTGCAATTGAGATTACTGAATGCACTTATAATATTTTTAAATGCTGATTTATTTAAACTAATGAATAAATGTTTTTTTTTTTAATTACAACGTATTGTTATTAAGCTGCTGATTATATTTTTATATAGGTAGCGATTGTATTGTACATTTATTTATTTAAGTGTACAAATACTTTATGAAAGGCAAATTCAAATACATAATTGCACAATTATTATTAGTTCTGATGCACAGTTATACAGGGTCCTGCAACTCAGCTCCCGTCTTCTGTAGCTCAGTTGCTAATTAAGCTAAGAGTTTGACATTTTGCAGACTTATCCTGTACTCAAGGTAGAAATTATTTATGCTTATACAGGCTGTCCCAAAAATGTGCAACGCCATGGTAATATATTTGTTTAAATGGCATGCTATATATTTTTTTACACATTTGGAAGCCTCTTATGGTTGCTTACATACCACCAAAATTTTATTGAAATCGTTGAGTGACTGCAGCGCAAAAAATAGAAAGGAAAAAAAAATTGCATCGTAGGGTTTAAAAATCAATAATAACCACAAAATGCACCTCGTTAATAAAATTTTGCGACGTGCTTATTAAGTTAGATCTAGTAGTCTCGTTAACCAAGTGTCATTGATCCAAATTATTCAGGCTGACCTAAATCTAGTGTGAAACTTGTCAAACTTCAAAGCGTGTTATTGTTCTTATTTTAAATTGGAACCCATACATATCTTTTATGTGTAACGATGCAGAATTAAAAAATAAACATTGTTTCTAAAAACAACCCCATATTTTAAAAGTTAGATACACAACGAGACTGAAAGTCATTCACAAAAACGCAGTTGTAACGACCGAAAAGATAGCTAGACATCAAAGCCACCAAATAAGGCGAAAACCCAAAACAGGCAAGCTTCGACAGCAAACCAGAGTAATCAACGGTGTCAAAGGCTTTACTAAAATCGGTATAGATGACATCTACCTGAGTAGGATTATCAATATGTCTTGAAACATATTGCGTAAAAGAAACAAGATTCGACACCGTCGATCCACCCGGCACAAAACCACGCTGATGTGGACTCAGTCTCCCCACAGTGAAAAAAGAAAAACGACTATGTAAAACATGTTCAAAAACTTTTGAGAATCCACACAGGAGAGACACCGGTCGGTAATTCCCAATCTCTGAACAGTTGCCAGACTTAAGAACTGGTATGATGACGGACATCTTCCAGATGTCAGGAAATGTTCTCAACAATATCAAACGGTTAAAAATGTATCGCAAGGGCTCGCTGAAGACAGCAGAACAATCCCTAATGAGAAAACTTGGCACTCCGTCACAGCCACCCGAAAACTTTGGCTTAAGTGACTTTAACGCATTTTCCACGTCCGAGCAATTAATGTGCGAAAACGAAAAGCACTCGTCCAAACTACTGTCCGAACCCACCGAGCAACCACCAACACGCGCATCAGAAAAGACTCCCGAAAAATAAGTAGCAAATGCCTCAAGCACACCAATCGGGTCATCCGTCACAACATCACCATCCGTAACAACACCAGGTATCCTCGTCTTCCCCCTTTTGGAGTTCACAAAACTCCAGAAGCCTCTAGGATTGTCAATAAGTGAACTCTCGACCCGCAGAATGTGCTCTTTATATGCTTCAGCCACCCTACATTTTATACGACGTCTAACAATCCTGAACAAATTACGATAATAATGAGAATCATTCCGCTTACACCGCTTATGTAAATAGTTCTTATAAATAGTCTACAATTTAGATATAGTTCTTATATTTGATATCACTTATTATCTCACTTGTGTACCACTCCGGATATGATCTCTTCAGTAAACCCCTTTTGCTTTTTTTAGGAACATGTTTGTTAAAAACTGCGTCAATTATGTCATAGAAACAAGCAAGGGCGTCATCGACATACTCAATGCACCGGCGACCAGTCCACGGTCGTCAGAGCCTGGTATAAATCGACAAGATTTGCTCTTCGAAAATTATAGGCATACCATTGGGGAAGTTACCTATATTATTAAGCCTTACATCAATTATTACCTCAAGAGTTGGGTGATATCCATCCTCAGCAACAAGTGACAGATCATCACGACGCACACGGCAGTCGACGTTACTAATGACTAAATCCAAGACACGCCCACTTGCGTTAAACACGTTATTAAATTGCTTAAAGCTATAAAAACCAAGAAAATTATTAATTATCTTTGAACGCATGTCAGCATCATCTGGAACGCAGAACTTTGGTGCATTAAAATCACCCGTTATGAGAACCTTTGCATCGTACAAGCAGTGAGGCTGCTCCAAAAAAGAAAATAATTCTTCATAATCGTTAGCACTAACATCAGGTGGTATATAAACAACAAACATGTAAACAGCCAGCTCACCTATACCTATCTTACAACCAACAATATCAATACTCAAACATACCATAGAAACCAGACGAATCAACCGCACACACTGACAACCCTGAATCCACGGCCAGCTATACACCACCTCCTCTACGCCTGAATTGCTCTCTTCTATCACAGCGAAACACCAAAAACCGATCAGAAAACAACTCACTATTCCCCACAGCAGACGACAACCATGTTTCGGATAACCCCACCACATCGCAATCCAGAGAAAGCATGGCACTATAAAATTCCTGACACTTAGAGTTGAGTCCTCTGACGTTCTGATAATAACATGGAAGCTGTTTAGTGGGACACAGTTGGGTTTTTTTAGTTTAAATCAGATGTAACAATGCGCGGGACACCAGCGACATACTTAATAGTCAGTGACTAGACCTAACTTAATAAGCACGTCGCAATATTTTCTTAACGAGGTGCAATTTGTGGTTTTTATTGATTTTAAAGCCAACGATGCAAAATAATTTTTTCTTTGGTATTTACTTTTTTGCGCGGCAGTCACTCAACCGATTTCAATAAAAGTTTATGGTATGTAGGCAACCATAAAAGGCTACCAAATATGTAAAAATGTATACAGTGCAATTTAAAAAAATATATTACGATGGCGTTCCACATTTTTGAGACCTGTAAAATGTCAAACTCTTAGCTTAATTATTAACTGAGCTACAGGAGACGGGAGCTGAGTTGCAGGACCCTGTATAAATTTATTGCACATTTATTTTTGAAGAGATCTATTGACAAAGGTGATGAATATATGTAAAACGAAGAAAATAAAAACCTCGATATCCTTTGTAATAAAAATATATTAATGGATACCGGTTTCGGCAGTAATTAACATGCCATCATCAGCCCAAATCGACAAAAAACACAAAACATCAAGCACTTACAAATTGAATAAAATATAGATGCGACATATAGGACAGATCCACTTTATACACCTCAGAACTCAGAAAACAAAATATATAGACCCTTTCAATATAACGGTGCCAACCTCAGAGCCAGCAAAGCTTTGGCTAAATTTAAATCGTCGCAGCTTCTAATACAAACAATCAACTCTACAAATTGCTGTCGAATTTCAATTACCAAAGTCACATATGGATGAATGTGGAGTCTATTCAATTAACTGCGCCAATTGTAATGCCTTACACATAGGTCAAACGGGAAGAAATCTTGCAAAAAGAGTTTCAGAACATAAAGTCACATATGGATGAATGTGGTGTCTATTCAATTAACTGCGCCAATTGTAATGCCTTACACATAGGTCAAACAGGAAGAAATCTTGGAAAAAGAGTTTCAGAACATAAAAATCGTTCCTCTTCTAATGTATATCTACACAAGATAGAGACTGGACATAAAATCAATTATGATAACACCAAATTAGTTCATAGGTGGAACAAAGGCTTTAAGATGGACCTTTTAGAACAATATGAAATAGAAAAATATAAAAACATCCATCATGATGAATGATCAGACTAGTTTTCCCTTCATACCACTCTTCTCCTATTTAACTTTCTGACCGACCTGTACATATACATTTTTAAAAATAGTTTATGCTCGGTTTGTGACCGTTCATGTTTTTGTTCGTCCATCCTTGTACTCGCCCGCTCAGTTGCTTTTCATAGCTTGCACATGTGACATTTGTTTAGAGATGTCGACATAAATTATAATTGTAATGTATTGTGACTGCGCTGTGTTTTTCATTGTTTACTTTGTACGATTTGACTAATTGACCGTAAGTGCTTTTCCCCCTATTTTCAATTTGTAAGTGCTGGATGTTTTGTATTTTTTGTAACTTGGGCTGATGATTGCATGTTAATTACTGCCGAAACCGGTACCCATTAATATATTTTTACTACAAAGGATATCGAGGCTTTAATTTTCTCCGTTTTACGTATATTTATATTTTTATACACGAGTCATTTTTTCATTACTAAAATAATCAGATATTTATTTGTATTGATCAAATATTTTATCGAATGCTTACAATAAATGCAAGTTTTATTGTATTTATTGCGCATATAATTTGTACTGTTAAAATAAGAGCCGTGAGTCATGCCGCACCTAAAGTTTTTTAATTGAACCTAAGTTTACTTAAAACTCAGTATAGAATTTAAGCGCTGGGAACATTGTACGCAGGTAGGTGAGTATTTTAATTCAATTAGCGCGCCCTTGTCCGACCAATGAAACAGTATTTCTTTCTGTATCTTCCAATTATCGGGCGACACGGCTCGAAATAAAACGTCCCCGCGAAAACTTTTCCTACCAAGTTAATGGCGACGGACACTGGGAGCGCATTTAACGAGATATGGATTAGCGCAAAGCACACCGCCCAAATTGGTTTTTCTCTCTACGATTCCTGAAAATTAATCTCTGGTCCGTCGCCTGGACTCCATCGCTCGTGGAATCCTTGATATTAAATGCGACAGAAGACATTCGGGACCGCTTGATCAACTGAACCGTCTGGATGAAAAGAGAAGAAGATTGCCGGAGAACTAATATTTGGTCGTTGTTTATAAACAGATTATGCCATTCGTTAGTTCAACAAGATCAGGGAAAATTGGCATCTTGCCGAAATTATTACGCTCAGAGGGTAGCTTATTAGTTAACGTGTTAAATTGACTAGCTATCGTTTGAGCTCCCAGAAGATTCTTTAATAATTATATTCCATAAAATTAGTTATCCACTACCTTTAATGGGAATATGAAATAAATTCATTAGTATTGAAACTGTTTATTATTACTTTATCATACGCAGTACGATAAAGTAATTGTAATAGGCAGTACGCAGTACGCAGTATGATAAAGTATTGTAATGGTGCCGAAAACAAAATGAGATTTTAGCGGAAATAGGTCTTTTTGGGTCCCCTGATCATTTTTGACCATGGTACAAAAAATGTCTGTGTATGTATATCTGTGTGTATGTATGTGTGTATGTGTGTACTCGATTTTTGTGGCGACGATTCCGCAGAAACTACAAAAGGTATCGGGACGAAACTTTTTATTAGGAGTTTTATGACCAAAGTTAGAGCTGAAAAGCTTTTAGTTCAAAAGGGTTCAAAAAAACTGGATGGTTTCCTCTAAACATTTTCCAAGGATTTTGGAAATGAGCCGCCGTTTCTGTAATTTCGTCAAAATAGTTAAATAATAAATTAAAGTAGAGGAAATTTTGTATAATTTATGTCTATGACATTTTTGGTAAAATTAATAGTTTAGCTGTATAAGCAAATTCTTTTTGATTGAGATCGTGTCTGCATTAAAACTTAGTTAGCGAAGATTTCACAATTATTTTCATTCTGATAGTAGGTAATGTCAATGGCTGTTTTTTGGCAGAACCTACTGCAAATATTATCCATATACGTATTATTATAGCGCCAATGTGTAGTCTCGGTTCCAACGATGTGAGATAGAGGTATATATGATGTCTATCGATGTGGTGCCCGGGATCAAACTGCGCATGCGTGGCTAGTAGTTATTAGGACCATCGACAGATTGCGCTATTGTAGAGGTCGGTATTTCCGCGGCCGTTAGCCGGTAACATTCTATATCACTAACGCCAAACCAGTGACAGCCCATAGATAACCTTATACATAAGGCAGCACACTAACGCCAAACCACTGACAGCCCATAGATAACCTTATACATGTGGCAGCTCACTAACGCCAAACCACTGACAGCCCATAGATAACCTTATACATGTGGCAGCTCACTAACGCCAAACCACTGACAGCCCATAGATAACCTTATACATGTGGCAGCTCACTAACGCCAAACCACTGAGAGCCCATAGATAACCTTATACATGTGGCAGCTGGCGGCAGCTCTGTGGCAGACTTTGGATTCAATCCAGCCAATCGAATCCACGATCTTGACGGATGCGTAGTGTGTCCAGTGGCACTACGTCGGATGAGATAGATATATATTTCGCAACACTAGTGTTGGAACAGCCTGCTGTTACCAACATTCTTTATATCATTTTGTATTTATGTGATATTATCAAAATATCTGTGAAATCCTGGCTAACTTGTTTTATTTTAATGCAGACACGATCGATCTCGATCAAATAGAATCTCATGAAAAGCAATTATAAATTATTTGAATATGAAAGTAAGTTTGAAATAAGGTTTTTGAGAAAAAATAAGTTAATTAGTAAAAACGTGAGAAAGCCTTCAAAATAGCGTCCAAAATAACACTTGCAGTTTATATTTAGCTGAAAACCTGAAAATTAACTCATAAAACGCCTATTAATTTTCTATTAATTTTACACAAATCGTAAGCCTCGCATATACAGGTACCCATAATTTCACCCCCGCATCTTGTACAATATTCTGTGTAAAAACTTTCATATAGACTTATTCTGTTCATTAAAAAAGTACAGCCCTTCGAAACAAACAAAAAAATAAAAAAAAAACTAAATACATGTTAATCACTGCGAGAACAAAGGAAGAAAAGAAATAGTACCCATTACAGTAATAAAAACGTGATGTGCCCAGGCACATTACTTTATCATACAATATATAAAATTAATAGTTTAGCTGCATGAGATTCTAGTTGATGGAGATCAATCGTGTCTGCATTAAAATAACACAAGTTAGTAAGGATTTGACAGATATTAACAGTAGATATTGTCAAAAAATCAGCGTTTGACAAATCCTGGCTAACTATGTGGTTTTAATGCAGACACGATCTCGATCAAATAGAATTTGCTCATACAGCTAAACTACTAATTTTACCAAAAAATGTCATAGACATAAATTGCAGAAAATTTCCTCAACTTTAATTTATTTATTAACTATTAACTATTAACGAAATTGCAGAAATGGCAGCTCATTTGCAAAATCTTTGAAAAATGTTTAGAGGAAACATCCAGTTTGGTCTTAAAACTTCTAAATATGAACTTTCGTCTCGATACCTTTAGTAATTTCTCCAGAATCGTCGGAAATTCTGAATAATTTATGTGACATTTTTTGGTAAAATTAATAGTTTAGCTGCAAGAGCAAATTCTATTTGATCGAGATCGGTCGCATCTGCATTGATATATTACTATATAGTGAGCCAGGATTTTCCAAATATTTTCAGTCTAATGACAGTACCGGTAGTGCCAACTGCTGATAATTTGACAATATCTCACTATATCTACTGTCAATAGTAAAAAGATCTCATATTGTGATACCGTGTTCCGTCCTTGCCTGACGGCGTCGGATAGGCAGAGTGTTCAACGTGTGCAAAACACAAGTGTTCTATTTGTTTTTGGTTTGAGGAAGTATGTTCATGTATCGAATGGGCTGGGCGACTTGGGGTGGTTGAACATGGATAACACTAGGGTGTTGCATGCAGCAATATTATACCATAAGTTGCTATCCAGAGGATCCCACAATACCTCATGCGGAAGATACGCTGTAGAACGGATGTCCATAACCTTAATTTAAGATTCAGGAGTTTGTTTGCTCCACCTGCCCATCGCGCTGAGCTGTATAAACAGTTTTAGGGGAAATGTGAAGTGTTGTGTGCTTGCTCATCAGGAGGGACTTTAGGCATTGAGTTTTTATGGGCATGTTTTGTTGAGTTGGATTTGCTGCAATTACGTGTAATTAGACTCTAGAGTATTTTTGTTTGTTTGTTTTTGTTTTGATAAGTTCTCGGAATTATTGTTATATTATTGGTACAATTATGTCTTAGTTCTAGTTTGCGTACGGGGTTAAGTGGAAGAGCAAGGCAATTTGGAAACAAGTGTGCTGATCTCTACCCTAAATATAAATATTATTTTGTTGCATTTAATATAGTTTTATGTTAATAAAGGAATTATTTATTTATTTAATTATTTATTTATCTGTCAAATCCTGGCTAACTAGTTTTATTTTAACGCAGACACGACTGATCTCAATCAAATAGATTCTCATGCAGCTAAACTATTAATTTTATATATTGTATGATAAAGTCAGATTTTTTTAATCTATAGCGCCATTGGCCTGGAGCTGCAAAATAGTGTAAACTAGGAATCTTAATCTCTCGAGTCTTTAAGACTCAAAGTCTTAAGCATGCTCGTAAGGGGTTTTTGAGGTTTTCTCTGATTCGAAATCTGATTTCGGATTTTTAGAATTCAAAATAGAGGATCTAATATGGCGACCAAACATGTAATTAATTGTCGGATTCATATAAAAATTAAAACATTTCATATATGAAGGTTTCGGATTCCAAATTTGTTATCAGATGTATAAAATTCAAAGTGGCGGATGCAATATGGCGACTAAACATGTAATTAACTGTCGAAGAAACCAGAAAGTTCTGATGCTAGATGTTTATAACTCAAAATTGCACCTAATGCAATATGACAACCATAATAAATGAACGGGAATTCGCAAGATTTATTTATATATTTCAACTGGATTCGACACTGGGAAAAAGGAAAAGAAACGATTGCAAGATTTGAATGCAACAAACAAATAAGTGACGTTAATTTAAGCATAGTAATTGTCCCGGAATATTATATAACTTTGTAATTATATTTTGTACAAAAAAGTTTATAACCTGCTATTATACGGACATTTGTTTGTGCCATTGCCACCGTAATGCGACAACTGGTCCCTTTTTCGTTCACAATAAAAACGCATTTTTTCATGCATTTCCAACCGCAGACGGGTCTCAGACGAGCACATCTGATAAAAAACACAATAAAGAGACTAATTGGCGATTAAAACGAAAATGGGTATTTTGAATCAGTTTAACTTTATTTGCGATTATCTGCATAACTAGAAACGGAGAAATGGTCTCTTTTCACATCCACGCAAACATATTTGTTTATAAAGTTTCGGAACTCTAGATTTAAATCCATAATGAGGCATTAGTTTTTATTTTAAAAAATAACAGCTTTTTAGTATAGTATCTTGTTTACTATTTATTTAAATTTACGCAAATTTCTGCATTAAACACTTTTCGACAATACTATCATATTATACTTACAAATAAAATATGATTAAACGGATATAAATAATTAATAAATAAATAAGAGTCTTGTTTTTCTTATTTACATATACTTAATAAAACTTAATAAAATTGCTTTTTTGGCTGATTTAGATGTGACGTTCAGACAGTATAGAAACGAAGGATTAACCTCAATTTATTTCACCCCTTGACCACCCCTACCCACCCATAAAACATCCAACAAAATCCCAATATTAGACATTCACTTTAGAGCGATCATTTCGACATTGAAACATTGCATTTTTGATAAGGGTAACCCCGCAAAAAGTTTGTCCTTATCATGGGGCGAACGCAAATTTGGAACCGATAGGCGGATGAATTTTACATCAATCATTTCCAGTCATTCAAAACTTTGAGACGAATAAGTGTGTAAAACTTACCTACAGAGGGTGTCATACTCTAATTTCATACTCCTGGTATCGATAAAAATGAGATCATGAGATTTGTCTTGAAATTCCACGAGGGCTGAATCGTAATTGTCGCAGAAGGTAACATCGTGTCCTAATTTTTCCGCTGCTCTCTTTAGCGATTCTGCCGATGAATCAAATTGTGACTGTACAACTAAAACCTGAAACAGAGCGAAAACATGTTGTAATCATTTTATCTGTAAACAATGGCGTAGGTACGTATTTTTATGATTCGCTAGAACGAGTGTAATTATTTTATTTGTGGCGCAGTAAAATGCCCATTATTTGGGTTGAAACTGTAAAATATTAATTTGCATTAAACTAAATCCGGAATTCTAAACGTTCGATATGTATTATATCGGCTGTGTAATCCGGCTTTACACGATCTTTCGATTCTTTACACGAGTTATACCAGGTGACCCAGCCATTGATAGCCCCGTTTACTTATTTATTTTTTCGTCAATCGTTTATTGATTTTTGATTTTCTATTGACAAAACATACTACTATGTTTTGTCAATAGAAAATCATTTATTAAACAGCTCTATAATTGAACGATTTCTATTAATGGACGATTAGCTATAGACAAACAAACGAGTTCATTATACCCAATCGAACATACGCAAAATGAAACCATCCAAACAAAATATTACGTTATCCAGAATAGCAGTAGAGAACTGTCACTGTCAAATTACATAAATTGTCTTATAACCTCAAAAGACATCGGCGTAGAAAAATCTATGACGCCGCCAGAACAATAAGATTGACGAAAAAATGTTGTAACCAACTCGTATATTAATCGGCGATTAACGATCTCGACAATTCACGCACTCGCTAATCGCTCGTGCGTTAAACAGTCTCGATCATTAATCGCTCTATTTAATATACTTGTTGCTTAAATAACTATTATTTATGACTCTATGTACAAATGAAATGTTGACCAGTGTTAATAGACAAAAATGCATTTTCTGAGATACTCTTGAGGTTAGTAGGGTTCCGGGTTTTCCGAAAATTACATCATCATATATTATGTCATACGTTATTTGTGTGATATTAACAATTAGGGTAAGATTCTCAACAAAAAAAATATCGATCGACAATTTTTATCACCAAAGCAACGAAGAAAAAACTTTTTGTTTATTAATTTAGGCAGCTATGAATACGTGAATATAGACGAAAATTGTCAAATTGTCGTATTGGCAGATACTGTATTATTGGAGCCCTTTAACACGATTTCATTGGTTTTTGGCCAATGAGTCATTTTTTCCTGTGTGCTTTGTGAGTGCATCTGATCATTCGATAGATAGCATATTTCCGATTACAATGACACCAAATACTTGGTATTTTGCTTTTTACTATTCATCCATACTTGACTACGTTGATTTTGATCATTAGAATTTGACAGTTCTTTTTATTTCGCATCGCCGTTATGATGCAAAATAGTGTCGTATTTAGAAAACGTATTTTTAAAATTGCAATGCAAACACCAATTGTGTGGTAAATCGCAGTAACCAACAATTAATAACGAACAATAATTACTTTTACTTATCCCAAGGCTCTTCTACCAGTTGCGTCGAGGCGATGGCCGTTTTCCATCCTTTTCGGTCTTTTGCATTTATGTTGGCTTTGCCAGCTGAGTCCCCTCCCTTTTAGTGCGTCGGATATTATGTTATTCCAGGGACCCAATTCTCGTCATCTTTTTGAAGCGAATGCGTGACTTTTCGCATGGAGTAGGGATATCGCCGCTTGCCCGTATCTATGAGCAACTTTGCTTGTTGCTCAGAACAATAACACACGCGCCACGCCCATACGTTCCCATACGTTTGATTGAAAAGTATGGGCGTGGCGCGTGCGTTATTGTTCTTAGGAACAACCTAGATACGAACCAGAGGGCAACCGGTGATATCCCTACTCCATTCGAAAAGTCACGCATTCGCTTCAAAAAGATGACGAGAATTGGGTCCCAGGTCTGCCTCGGACGGCCCCGTTTTCTGCATTTGCTCATTCCCATCTCCCATATCACCTTCACCATTCTACTGTCATTCATTCTCACCACGTGCCCGAACCACCTCAGTTGTTGAGTCTTGGTTGAGTATTCATCCATAGTTCACTACGCTGATCTTGATTATTAACCCATTTGTTTTCTATTTTCCTTTTTTTTTGTAATCGGAAAATATTATTTATCTACGACTCACATATATTAAGTTCATTGCATACGTATTTATGACTATATAATCCCCGTCAGGTTACACGCCAATGATTACAATGACACTAGCGTTGTGTAATGACAGTTCAAACACTTACTTCATTATTTGAACAACCAGTCATCATTATACAACGCTAGTGTCAAAGTCAAAACCTACGTGGATGACAGTTATGTGACAGTTCGCCTCGCCATCATTGACCAATACATTTAAAATATTTGATATAAAATGGAATTTATGAGTCGTAGATAAAACGTCGTATTCGACTCGGATTTACTACGGATATCATACTATGTATGATAAAGTAAAAATAAAAGAAAAATATACCTACTGAAGTTGAATGAAAGTTTTTTTTTGAAATATGTAGCACAAATTATGACATGGTAACCACGTACTTGTTGTAGTAGTCTCATGATGATGTATACGCTCGTCTCTCATTTATAAATTAAGAGAAAAATGTAAATATTAGGTACTTTAGTAATAATTGTTTTTCTAAGAATGCATAAGTGTTAACTTTCCAATTAAACATATATATATATAGGTATCATAGTAATGTAAATATAAAAAAACACACACGTTATCTGAAGTAATTAGGATTGTTTATAGTATCTCCTGTTATACGTAGTGAATTAATCCTTATCAAATTTATCTTTAAAAAATGCAGATAATCGCAGTTTATAAAAATATAGTGAGCCACGCATGCAGTTAAGCCAGTAATTCAGTTCTGTCATAATATTCTCCGTTTAAACTATCAGGTTACATGCACTTTAAAATATTTTCAATGATTTAAATTATGATTCTTGTACTATGAGGGCCAGACATAGAGACATATATTACAAATAATCGTATTTAGTATTCAGATTTATTTTATTTTATTGATAATACACTACACAGTAAAAACGTGTTTGGCTTGTGGATTTATTTTGTGAATACAGTAGTTGTTTTAATCTTATGGAATGTATGTTAACTTCTCACGATTTCTCCTACACTTGAAATTTAAGCGGTAAAAATTTGTGGTTTAACTTGATATAAGTGTCGCTTAGTAATGCCATAAATGTAACGATTTATAAACAAAAAATTGATTGTGAAATCTATTTTTGTTTTGTGCGGGAATGAGTTCGACGGACCAGGTTTTGTTAAACCAAATTTTATTACTTTCTATACAGGGTCTCCCACGACGAGCTGCCATTAGAATTATATGGAGAACCAAATGAAATAAGAGAAATAAGAGAGAAATAAAATGTGTGTACATATATTGTTGGACACGATCGTCTCAACTAAAATATTTTGAGTTTTCGGTTACTTCCGGTTACACCGGCAATGATGTCAAATCGCATTTTGGAAATCTTCACTAAATTTTAGGTTAATTTTATGTTACATTCCCTATACCTAACATGTGTCATTTTCGAGATATTAATTTTTTCGTGAAAAAACGACAGCTGCACGGTTACTTTCAATTACTTATCAATTATCCCCTGTGACCGTTGGAAAAAAGTTGTGCAGCAAAATTGTTGTGAAGGTAACGTATTATCGACACATCGGTTGAATTCTTCTAAAACTTATACAGGGTGTTCAAATTATACGATCAACGTTGAATTCGATAAAAGTACTAAAAGTCGATTTTTTCAAATTGCAACACTAACATATGAATACATTCCTCAATTCTATGGAAAATTTTAGATTAACTTTGTGTACGATGTCCTATACCAAAAATGTACTTGTACCTACTTAAATTGATTTTTAAACATCACAATGGAAATTCCGCATATTGCCAAATCTAGATTGCGTTGAAAACAACTAAACAATTTGGAATAAACAGAACTTTATTAAACAAGTTTTTTATCCCATTTTTCATTATAATTGATTTAGTTTTTATAATATTATAAGCCTATTAAAACACAATTATAAAAATAAAACTAAACGTTAAGTAAATTTAAAAAGCAGCTTAATTCTATTTCAGTTCTGTTGCAGTAAGAGGCTTGCTTAACGAGGCGTTCGGCGATCGGTGGATTGCGGTTAATGGGTCATACAACTATCCACCGCGTTCCCTCGACTTGACGCCAATCGATTTTTTCATTTGAGCTGGTTTCGATGGGTTATGTGCTAACTCATTCAGGGACGCCACCAACAATAATGTGTAAAACGAATTGAAGCAAGTTTAGAGGAAAACAGGAACGTTTTTGAACAGTTACTGAAATTGATTTAATCTATTTTTTAAATTTACTTTACAATTTTGTTTTATTTTTAATATTGTGTTTTATTGTAGGCTTATAATTTTATAAATACTAAATTAATTATAATGAAAAATTACCTAAAAAGCTTGTTCAGTTGTTTTCAAAATGAATCAATATTTGGCAATGTTTGCAATTTCTACTGTAATGTATATAAATCGATTTCAGTTGGTACAACTACATTTTAGGTATCGGACATTGTACACAAAGTTGACCTAAAATTTTCCTTATAATTGAGAAATGTATGCATATGTTAGGGTTGCCATTTGAAAAATTCGACTTTTAGTACTTTTCTCGAATTCAATGATGTGATAATTTGAACACCCTGTATAACTTTTAGAAGAGTTCTACCGATTTGTCGATAATACGTTATTTCACAACAATTTTGCCAGACAATTTTTTTCCAGCGGTCACAGGGGATAATTTGTAAGTAATTGAATGTAACCGTGCACCTGTCATTTTTTAATGAAAAATATGAATATCTCAAAAATGGCACATTTTAGGTATAGGGAATGTAACAAAAATGATCTAAAATTTAATGAAGATTTCAAAAATACGATAAAATACAGGTGTTCCATTTGTAATATAAAAGTTGGCATCATCTCTGGTGTAACCGAAAGTAACCGGAAACTCAAAATATTTTAGTTAAGACGATCGTGTCCAACAATATAAGTCCACAAATTTTCATCTCTCATTTCATTTGGTTCTCCATTTACTTCTAATGGCAGCTCGTCGTGGGAGACCTGTATAAAGATATTTGTATAAAGAAAATAACATTGTCATGCCAACTGGTATGTTGTTAAGGAGATGACAAATTTCTAAATCCTCCCTTGAAAGGATGCTATATTTCAAACTACAGGGTCTCTCACGACGAACTGCCATTAGAAGTATTGGAGAACCAAATGAAAATGTAATTTGTGAAAAATAATCCGATATGGTAAATCGATTACCTATTAAAAAGCTTTTTGTTTAAAAGGGTCCAAAGGAACTGGATGTTTACTCAAAGCATTTTTCATTTGCATTTTGCAAATGAGTCCCCATTTCCGCAATTTTGTCAAAATAGTTAAATAATAAATTAAAGTAGAGGAAATTTTGTATAATATTTGTCTGTGACATTTTTTGGTAAAATTAATAGTTTAGCTGCATGAGCAAATTGTATTTGATTGAGATCGCTCGTACGGCATTAAAACTAGTTAGCCAGGATTTGACAGATATTGTCATTCTAATGACAGGTTGTACTGGTGTCATGGTTGTACTAACTAATGGTATGACATGTACACGTTCTAATACATATATAGGCTTTAACTAATATTGTTTGTTAATTGATGGTCAATTGTATCCGTAGGTACGACTTAAGCGTTAGGCGGTACGACTTAGGAGTCTGGTTAGTTAATCGTTCCACTATCAAGTTTTTGAAAATTTTGTTTGTTTTATGTGAAAGCATTTTGAGTTTCGATTTTCAATAAAATCAATATCAATAATGTTCACACAAGTTTTGAATAACATATATACCTCTTGTTTATTTGATAAATCCTAGCATTTATACGGCTTGCTTCTTAAGGGGTACGACTTAAGTAACCTTACCCTATATGTATGATTTTAGCTTTTATAACTATTGGGGCAACAAAGCCTAATGGGTCGAAAATTTTAGAAATAAATAATAATAAGTTTTGTTTTGTTATAGTTTTATATTTGGTATCGTTTGAAATAGGTATTGAACATCATTCTTTGGATGCCATGTGATTCCTAAAGCATTACCTTCTTTTGTATCAATGATAACAAATTGATCAATGCTAGAGTTTGTTCCTAATTGCTTTAAGATGGTTGGATCATTAGACATCCATTGAAGTAATTCAAAACCAGCAGTTGCAAGTATGTGCTGTATATTATAAACTATTTTCATGGCATTATCAAAATTGTTGGCGCCTGTCATTAAGTTATCTACATAAAAGTGGTTTAATATGATGTTACTTTTAATGGATTATTTTAATGAATTACTGTTTGATTTAAGCATGTTCTTGCTAAAAAAACTGCTAGGTTTCGTATCATATGTGACGGTATTTCATTCACAATGTTTTAAGTTTTCACTGCAATCTTTTCTCCGCTATATTCTTTGTAAGCTTATATGGGAATGGTGAACATTAATTCGCCGATACATTTTTGCAATATCTGCCAAGATTAAAATGTCATCTTTCTTGCTCGAATAACTACGTTGAATAAGTTGTTCTGGGTTTTAGGCCCTAAATTAAAAATGTCGTTTAGTGAGAGTTAGTTGAGACATCAAAAACCACTCTACAATTAGTTGTTAAGCTTGATTGTTTTATTACTGCATGATGTGACAAATAAAAAATTAAGTTTAATTGAATGTTGTTTAACGTTGATTCTGTGATTTCTTTCCATCACGTAACGTTGACTAACATTTGACCAGGCAATAGAGAAAATGACTAAGTACGTGACAAAAATAGTATCAGGAATCCGACGGTCTCAGGACACGTGAAACAGTCCGTAGATGTATTGTGATGTGTTTTCGATTCGCAAATATCATTACTTAATTTGTTATAAACAAAAAACCTCAAAAATAGTGATTTTTCGATTTTTGTTTGTAAAAACTGAATCGATAGAGTAATCGTGATGCGCGTAACAGACGAATTGTAGAGAATGAAAAGACGAAAAAATGGGCCTCTACACGGACTCGATCGGATTAATATTAATGGCACAAAATCAGAAAAACCAGAAAGAACTGCGTTTTTTAAAAAATTCATAACTCTGCAATTTTCAAAGTTGTAGCACAGGCTTCTTCAGGCTTTTTGCGAGAAAGTAGCGGCTGATAGGTACTTTGAGTGTGCATAACGCAGGCGTCGTCCGATGATTAGTTTTTGCACAATTCCGATTTGAATTTTTTTAGGCGATCTTTCGGCGAGCCTGGATGCGTCGAAGGTGGTCAGATTTAATTTTTTCACTTATTCATTTATTTATGTCATGTAGTACCTATATTCGTTTAGTTTTCATGTATTGTATTCAGAGGCGGATTAAGTATGGTCGGGCCCCTAGGCAAATTACAGTTGGGGGCCTCCCAATAATTAAAACAAAAAAAAGCAGGTAGCCATTTTTTTTCTTCTTGGTAACGAAAAAAAGGACATTTATAAACAGTTTTATAATAATAATACTTCATATAAGTAATAATAGTTATAATGGTTTACAAATAATGAGTAAGATGTTCTTACAAATTTATTTAGCGAATTTTAGAATTTGAAAATTTATTTATTATGTCATCAAACTTTATATTTTTGGCAAACTCATGTTCGATAGAATTTTATGATAAAGCATTTAAACGTTCCTGGCACATGATCGTCCTTTTTCGATTTTTTATTAATCCCATCTTAGAAAAAGATCGTTCACCTTCATATACTCCGCAAGCCAATGTCGAATATAATCGAAATGCGATGCTCACATTTGGATAGCATTTCATGACCAAAATTTTCATAAATATGTACACGATATTTTTTTTCCGTATTGCTATTTTCCTGTAAAGCGCGACATGTTGATGAAATTCATTTTGCAAAGGATCTTCCAGATCATTTGGATATTTAGCTACTAGTTCTTTAGCGGCTTGTTGTTTGCGTTGTATATTCAAATTCAAATATTCAAACAGAAAGGAAAAGGTGGCGTGATTTTTTTCGTAGGCTTCAGACCGCTTCACCATTTCTGCGGTTAGACTGTCGCAAATAGTTAAATAATTTTCAATTTTGAATCGGTCTTTTGCCGAAATATTACCTATACTGGTATGTGGAATCAGATTCATCTAGGACAAACATCACTTTTACTTTGCGTTTGTTCACTTGTCGGTAGTTGTCGACCAGATCCACTTCATGCAAATTTTTTATGGATTCCAAAATGTATTTTCCTTTCAATTCATATTCGTCAACATTTTCTCGTATTTGTTTAAGATACCCTATTAAGCTTTTTAAATTATCTGCTACGTCTTTCAATATTATTGTTTCTCTTTGGAATATGTTATTGACCTTAACGATTCGTTCTAAAATATTGTACTAAAATACATGTTTCTAATTCACATAATTTCTTCAAAATATTTGCTGCATCACTTCTTGTATCGCGTTTTGTTCAGTATCAAGATTTAGGGGGTGTGCACTGCACGATATATATTAAAATATATATTAAATTTTTTTCTTAAAATAGTCAAAATCTAAGATATGTTTATATATTTGTAGAAAACAGTAATCTTTGAAACGCTATGGAAACATGTCTTGGTCGGGGGCCCCCAAGGCCCGGGGCCCCTAGGCACGTGCCTCATTGACTTATGGGTAATCCGCCTCTGATTGTATTGTGTTGTTATATAAAAAGTAGAAAGTAATGATAAATAATTAGAGAGGTTTCACTCAATTTTAAGATTTCCCCCGCCGCACAAATAAGATAAGTATTCGAGATGATATTCCAAAACCGCGGTAATATATCGATTCAGAAACACACAATTTTCTCCTCCATCTAGAGAGGGAACAAACTCTATATATTAATGTTATATGCTATAACATTAATTAAGCTTTATTCTTCTGAATACACGTATCACCGTCGTAAAATACACCCATGGACAAAAAAGTGGATCTATTTTATACTCTATAATTTTTTGAAGTACTTAACCGATGTTATCTATTATCGTGATCAAAAATGCAAATCTAGACGTTCAAAATTATTTTACCGCTATGTTCCAACTTAATCCAACATGTGCTTAGATAACCAAATGACTCAGCTTGCCACTTTAGATAACCTACAGTAACGAGTTAATACCCATGATTTTTGTCCAAATAGTTAATTTCCGCATCCAGCAATTTGTTACCAGGTGATTGTGAATGTCGTTGGTGTAAACTTTCATATGGCCGGCTTGACTGAGGATGAGAGTTGATGTTATATTAAATATGCATTAATGATAATTTGGAAATTTAATTAAGCTTACAATTGTTTGCAATAACTGGAAGCAAATTTAGCAAAAGTTTTCCGATGACTTACTTGGTTACATGACCACGTGGGTATGATTGTCATAATTTGATTCCCACTGCTAAATATTTTGCCTGCGCGATTGATGTTAAGTGCAGTTAAGTCTGTCCGTTAGCACGTGGTACGTACGGCGTACACATTACAACCCTCTTCAAACATCCCCTATAAGACAGAGATTGTTCTCACTATCTTTCCAGCGACTATAAATCGACCTCAAGAAAAAAAATTATCGGCTAAAAATCGACCACTGTGCATTGTAAAGAAAATCATTGCTGTAGGGAGAATAATCCGAATGGTGGTCTAAGTTTGAAACACCACGTAAATAAATCAAGGCAGTTGGTCAGGTTAGCTCTCCTGTATAAAGCCATCTACCATTGCCATTTTAAATGTCGTTGCACCTTGCAGTAAACCTTGAGAATACCAGTCTATTTTAGCTATTTCCACCCAAAGCCGACACGCCAATAACATAAAATGGATAATAAGGAGTCTCCAAAAATCTTTTTTCCAAATAAAAATTTTTAAATAGATCATAATTGTTCCTATGGACTCAATATACCACATATATCACAAAAAATGGCCCAATTGAAACATATATAAGTCTCCAGCAGAGGTCTAAAGTTTTTCCAAATAAAAATTTTTAAATAGATCATAATTGTTCCTATGGACTCAATATACCACATATATCACACAAAATGGCCCAATTGAAACATATATAAGTCTCCAGCAGAGGTCTAAAGTTTATAATTTTCAAAAACACGTGTCTACGGTTGCTTCTTCGTATGACGGAATTGCCCGACAAATAACCTTTTTCCTTTTATACATTTCCTTAAACATGCGATTTTTTAAATATTTTTTTAAATGAAAGATTAAGTGTATTTTATTTTTGTCAGCCCACATGTTCGCACATAATAAAATATATAAGGACAAATAAACTTTTATTAACATTTAAGCACATTTTTTAAATTATACGTACTTGTTTTTTAAGAATATTATAAGCTTTAGGCCTCCTGCGGGAGAACTAAATATTTTTCAATTAGGCCAATTTTTTGTTGATGTATATGTGGGTCCATAGGGACAACTTTTTATCCACTTGAAATTTCGAAAGAAAACATTTTTCTCAATACACTCTAATGGATAACGTTTAAAATCAAACTGAATAAGGATTCAGATATTCGGATGAATGAACGAGCCCTTTTTACTTTATCATACGCAGTATGTAAAGTATTGTAATCGTGCCGAAAATTTTTTTTGAGATTTTAGCGGTAATATGTCCTTTTGGGTCCCCTGAACATATTTCACCAAGGTACAAAAAAATGTCTGTGTGTGTGTGTGTATGTGTGTCTGTGTGTGTGTGTGTGTGTACCCAATTTTTGTTAATTCATTTCCGGAGAAACTACTAAAGGTATCGCCACGGAACTTCATATTAAAAGTTTCATGACCAAACTTAGAGTTGAAAAGCTTTTGGTTCAAAAGGGTCCAAAGGAACTGGGTGTTTACTCTAAGCCTTTTTCAAGGATTTTAGAAATAGGCGCCATTTCTGTACTTTCGTCAAAATAGTTAAATAATAAATTAAAGCAGAGGAAATTTTGAATAATTTATGCCTATGACATTTTTTGGTAAAATTAATAGTTTAGCTGCAAGAGCAAATTCTATTTGATCGAGATCGGTCGCATCTGCATTGATTTTACTATATAGTGACCCAGGATTTGCAAATTTTTCAGACAGTACCGGTAGTGTAAAAAGCTGACAGTACCGGTAGTGTCAAATGCTGATGTTTTGACATTATCTCACAATTAATATTGACCGTAGTTAATAGTATCGAAAGATCTCATATTGTGATAAGTACCGTGTACAGTCCTTGCCTGATGGCGTCGGATAGGCAGCATGTTGAGCGTGTCCAAAATGCATGTGTTCTGTTTGTTTTTGGTTTGACGAAGTGTGATCATGCATCGAATGGGCTGGGCGACTTGGGGTGGTTGAACATGGATAACACTAGGGTGTTGCATGCAGCATTGTATCATAAGTTGCTATCCACTAGGATCCCACAATACCTCATGCGGAAGATATGCTGTAGAACGTATGTCCATAACCTTAATTTAAGATTCGGGGGTTTGTTTGCTCCACTTGCCCATCGCACTGAGCTGTATAAACGGTCATTCTCTTACCAGGTCAGTCACAAATACAATGGTCTCAGGGAAGATATGAAAAATTTATTGTGAAACAGTTTTGGGGGAAAGGTGAAGCGTTGGCTGTTTGCTCAACAGGGGACTTTAGGCATCGAGCGCACATTGGAGGCTTTTTAATTTTTATTTTTTTATGGGCAGGTGCGATGTTTTCTTGAGTTGGATTTGCTGCAATTACGAAGTAATTAGACTCTAGAGTAATTTTGTTGTTTGTTTTTGTTTTGATAAGTTCTCGGAATTATTTTTATATTATTGCTACAATTATGGTTTGCGTAAGGGGTTGAGTGTCAGGCTAACAAGTCAGGCAAAAACATAGTGATATTCACTGACACTAGACAGTCCATTCTGGCCCTCGAACGGTGTCGCTTCACATCGGGGCTCGTACTGGACTGCCACAACTCCCTGGTGGAGGCTACCAGGAGAAATACCATCACCATCAGCTGGATAAAAGGGCACTCAAAAAACAATGGAGGCAATCGGTGCGCTGACAGATTAGCACGAAGAGCTGCTGGTCATCCTTCCCTCAAACACTGCCCTAAGGAACATGGTGAAGGACATTACCCACAGCAGTTTCACTCACAGGTGGGACACCACGCCAGGCTGTTCGTTGGCCAAGGAGACACTCAGGTATCCATCCACAACGTTAGCCAGGAAATTCTCTGAACTGCCCAGAGGTAAGCTCCGGCTTATTACTGGACTACTCACTGGTCATTGTAAAGTACGGAAGCATATGTTCAATATGCGACTGACTGACACGTCCACCTGCCGAACTTGTTCGCAGGACGATGAGACGGTAAGACACATACTGTGCGAATGCCCCGCCCTAGAAGACCAAAGGGTAAGTGCTCTTGGGGACCCATGGCCTACCATGGACAGTAAATGCTCCTCTATCGTGCCTCGTAGCCTTTGCCCAGAGCCTGGGCTGGCTTACGAGTCCAGAGTGAGCATAAGAGGTTTGCACAAAGGGTCCAGTGGGGCCTAGGTGCTTTGGGCCTTCCCAACCTCTCAAACCTACATACATACATACAAGGGGTTGAGTGGAAGAGTAAGGCAATTTGAAAACAAGTGTGCTGAACTGCGCCCTAAATATAAATAATATTTTGTTGCAATTAATATTGTCTTATTTTAATAAAGGAATTATGTATTTATTTAATTATTTATTTATCTGTTAAATCCTGGCTAACTAGTTTTATTTTAATGCAGACACGACGATATCAATCAAATAGATTCTCATGCAACTAAACTATTAATTTTATATATTGTATGATAAAGTCATGTGCCTGGCCACATCAGATTTTTTATTTTAAGGGACCATATCGTCGCTGTCATCAGTGTTAATATACTTTTGATCTCTATTTATCCAAATCCGGGAAAATTCATGGGTTGTTCTATTATCGAGTTCGTAGTTTCTTTGATCTGTTTATTCTTGAGTATTCTTAAGATTGGTGCTGCAATACTCGGCAATAATATGTGTCATCCTCAGTCCATGACAACGCGCCAAAAGCTCGTACTGGGTCGGCTCCTACAGTACTAATAAACTACAGCGGACGTGTCCACTTCTTTAGTAGTTTAGTGGAAGGAACTCCTACCACTAGACAAAATTATCATGTCCGCACACGGAAATTCACTAAATTACTGGGTGCTGTACTAAACTACTAGCCGTGTCTGTACGAGTCTCAATTGCTGTTCGCTTGCCTCAATCGTATTGGACAATCTTACCCCAACTATCTTACTGTTGCCGGTAAAATTCCTCTAGATTGTAATGACACCCGCAATTTTCGAATTATTTGTAAAATTAATGTTGTAAAGTGGAAAAAATAGTATATAACACTCGGTTTATAAGACACATTGGCGGACTCGTTCCATTTGCCAATCAAAACAACTCGTGCACCAGTTTTCATCTTATAAGACTTCACTAAACATCACATAAACTCATAAATAACTTACTCATAAATAAACGTATACAGGGTGTCTCAACAGTGCGATCTCGGAAGATTGTGCCTCTGTTAATGAAGATATTTTAAAACTGATTTCACTCATATATACAGAACGCCGAGGCGTACTGTTTAAAATTATTAGCGTGTGTACAGTGTGTTCTATAAGGGTGTACAACCTAAAGTTATGTGTTTTTAAATGGAACAAGCTATATTTCGGCACAATTTTGAATTCCTCGCAAAATTATACGGCAACGAAAAATTACTTTACCTACCCTAAACTTTATACTTTTTGATTTATTGGCATTTTTATGGAAAAACAGCAGTCTAAGAAACGCAGTATATCTCAATACCTGGTTTTAATTTTATTGCGCACGCTTTGATTATGATTAAGTAAGAAGCGTTCTATTAACGTGATGACCTACGATATCCAAATTGTGTACAGGCTGGTCATAATCTGCAACAAGATATAGCAAACAGTTTTTCCTCAGAAAGTAATTTTTTTAAATGGAACACCTATATCTAATTAATTATTTGGATTCTAGGCATCGTTGTGCACAAAAAAGTACTAGTACACACTAGTGCTAAAATAAACCATTGCAGAGATAACTAGTCTTCTTCAGAAAAAAATCGATTTTTCTATCACTAAGTGCTTCTACACCTACATTAACTATTAAATCAGCTAAGTATTTACCCAAAGTACTGTTTTCTGGAATGATTTAATTTTTTAAATAAAATAAAACATTTTGGCATATCTGCGATTTAATATTATAATTTGAAATAAAATTTTAATTATACCCTGTAGTCTATGAAAAACTGTGCTAAACAAGTTATTAAAGTATGAAGGTATGTTAGTGGTGGTGATATTGTTAGGGGCGTTAAGTTAGATTTGCATAGTTTTGGGAAATATGGCGAACTTTTCCCAGGAGAAACTAATTGACATGGTGTGGGTTTCTGGCGAATGCAACAAGAATGCTTTATTGGCAAGTAGAGTTGACAGATACCACTGGCAGATACCGTAATAACTTCTTTAGCACAGTTTTTCACAGCCTACAACGTATAACTAAAATTTTATTTCAAATTTAATATTAAATTGCAGATGTGATAATGTTTTATTTTATTAAAAAAAAATGAAATTATGCGAGAACACAGTACTTTAGGTAAATACTTGACTGGTTTAACTGTTAATGTAGGCGTAAAAGCACGTATTGATAGAAAAATCGATTTTTGTATTAAGAAAACTAGTTATCTCAGCAAACTCTTGTGCAGAACGATGCATAGATCTCAAAAAAGAGAATTAGATACAGGGTGTTCCATTTAAAGAAATTAACTTTCTTAGCAATAAATGTTTGCTTTCTTTTGCTGCAGATTGTGACCAGCCTGTACACAATTTGGATATGGTAGGTCATCACGCTAATACAACGCTTCTTACTTAATCGTAATCAAAGCGTGCTTAATAAAATTAAAAACGGGTATAGAGATATACTGCTTTTCTTAGACTGCTGTTTTTCCATAAAAATGCCAATAAATCAAAAAGTATAAAGTTTAGGGTAGGTAAAGTAATTTTTCGTTGCCGTATAATTTTGCGAGGAATTCAAAATTGTGCCGAAATATAGGTTGTTCAATTTAAAAACACATAAGTTTAGGTTGGTACTACCTTATAGAACACACTGTACACACGCTAATAATTTTAATATGTGTTGTATATATGATTGAAATCAGTTTTAAAATATCGTTAACAGAGACACAATCTTCCGAGATCGCACTGTTGAGACATCCTGTATAACGAACAACTGCGTTACTTGTCGAGAACTTATTATGTTGATCTGACATGGAATTATCCGAATGCTAATCTACGAATCATACAATTACTTACTATAATGAACTACATTATTAATTAAACTTAAATTAATTAATACTTACCAAAAGTGGACTCCTATTCGGTGGTATCAGATGATCATGGCGGATGTCGTGATGTCCTTTCTAAAATAAAAATAAACAAATCTTATCGGCGCGTAATCAAATAAATTTGAAATTAATACTAATAACAATTATATAATTATTCGAATTGCACATACACCGTCCACCGATTCCACACTATCGCTATCACTATCAGCTAGAGTAATATTTATATGGATCATTTATTTTGTTAGGTACTCGACTGACGATAATGTTGACTCGCGCGCGTTTTGAAATCGTCTTTAGGTGAAAAACGGCAAAAACAGCGTGCAAAATGCGATTCTGCGGTAAACACTGTTATCACAATTTGTCGTCGTCGTTTTCAATCAGTTTCGAATCTCAAGGTTGCACTGCAGTAACGCGATTTGTGCAACATTTTTATGAGGATCGTAAGGATAGTCCGCATTTCACAACGAAATCACCATCGGAAACAATAGTGTTATTATTATTCCTTTATTAAGAATCTAGATGGCTAGATTTTCATTCGAAAAATTGTTTTCGATTTTCTGTTTTTCTAATAATTCTAATAAGTCTAATAAGTCTAATAATTAATATTTAATTTCCTAGTTATGCCGTGCAACAAAGATGATAATTGTTGACTTTTTGCTAACCACGCTGCTTGTTTAATTCACAGACATGCCACAAATTGTTCACATTTGTTGACAAATTGCTCTCAGTTTTATTAATTCGCTTTGTGAACACGATTTATAAAAAAAAACAGTTATTCCCTTATAAAATAATTTAAAATCAAAGTTGCATTTTTTATTTATTTTTTTGAATTACCATAATTAATTATTTTTAAGAATGCTTTATTTTGTCGAAATAAACACAATATTCATCAAAAAGATAAAAAGATTAGCCGCCAAGCGTGAATATTGTCTGCGCCATCACGTCACGGGTAAAAAACAGATGACATAGAGTGAAGTGTTAGTGAGTGAGCTCAGGACAAAGTAAAATATAATGCATGACGCATGAGTGGATAGATAGTCTTAAGATTATGTAGTGGAGGGAAGTATATGCCAAACATATTCCTTCAGTTAGTCAAAATAGTTCTAACTCGGAAAGGTTACTGACACTCTATAAAGAGGAAACGTGGGGAGTACTAAACCGTTACTTTTTGGGAGATTTTTCTAATTTTGATCATTGATTAAGGCTGGAGGAGTAATAATACTCCTCAAATTTGCTAAACGTGCTAAGCAAAAAGGTCATATCTGATAATTTGTTATCTTGTTAATTTTTCCGGTTAAATCTAAAGATGAAATGATAGATTTATGAGAACTGAAATATAGGAGAACATGCAAATAACATAAAAATAACAATAACGATACTATATGTAAACCACTGTAGCTACATTTGCTAGGTGTTGGCATTTCGGACAAAGAAAATCTGTAATTTTATAAAATACACTACTCACATTTTAACTTAATAACTTTCTTTTGAGAATAAAATTGTAGCTAGCTCGTAGAAAATTATATATTATCTTCTATAGCTTTTATATGTTTTCTTGAATCGGGAATCAGAATCTTGTCAGTGTGGCGGAGGAAGCTCTCGTGCACTGCACTTACTACATTTATTCAGGACGTCACAAGGTCCCAACATACCGATGTGTCTGAGTTTCTTTACTCGCCATATCCTTGCTTAAAAATTTATTTATTTATTAAAAATTGCCTGTCCGAAATACCAAGAACAAATAACAGAACATGATGTCTATGGGGGAGCACGACATTAAAAAGAATAAAAGTCATCATAAATGAATAATTCGATTATGTGGTAATGTGTATTATTGTATAAAGCAGCTTATCGAGTTTATATGGGCCTCCCCCAAGTCCAACATTTCCCTAATATTATATATATTTTTTTAATTTAAAGGTTTGGGTCATGACACGCTAGACAAGAGGCATAATGTGCGACCACTGTGTCAGCTTTAGCCCTTTTAATATAAACGAATGGTTAAGAGATATTGAAACGTAACTTTTTAAAATATAGAATGTATATAAATATTATAAATATAAGAATATAGAGATTTAAAATTTGTGGACTTATATTGTTGGACACGATCGTCTCAACTAAAATATTTTGTATTTTCGGTTACTTCCGGTTACACCGGAAATGATGTCAACTTTTATGTTTCAAATGGAACAACCTGTATTTTATCACATTTTGGAAATCTTCATTAAATGTTAGATCAATTTTATGTTACATTCCCTATACCTAACATGAGATATTTTTTTCATTAAAAAATTACAGCTGCAAGGTTACTTTCAATTACTAAATTATCCCGTGTGACCGTTGAAAGACAACCGTAGAAGTTGACGGGCAAAATTGTTGTGAAGGTAACGTATTATCGACACATCGGTAGAACTCTTCTAAAAGTTATACATGGTGTTCAAATTATAAGATCAAAGTTGAATTCGAGAAAAGTACAAAAGGACGTTTTTTTCAAATGGCAACCCTAACATATGAATACATTTCTCAATTCTATGGAAAATTATAGATCAACTTTGTGTACAATGTCCTATACCTAAACTGTACTTGTACCTACTGAAAAAACGTTGCCATTTTCCGCTAAACATGCTTCAATTGTTTTTAACATATTCTTGGTAGCATAGCGTCCCTGATTGAGTTACCACATAACCCGTTGAAAGCAGCTCGAACTCTATTTTTCATGTTCTCCTTATCAAATATTGGGCCCTCATCAACTACGTTTTTCATAGCTCCCCAAATGAAAAAATCCATTGGCGTCAAGTCGGGGGAACGCGGTGGATATTTGTATGAACCATTAAGCGCAATCCACCGATCGTCGAACGTCTCGTTAAGAAAGCCTCTTACTGCAACAGTTATGAGCGCTGGAGCACCGGCAAGTTAATATCTCAAAAATTACACATATTAGGTATAGAGAATGTAACATAAAATTGATTTAAAATTTAATGCAGATTTCCAAAATGCGTTAAAATACAGGTTGTCCATTTGAAATATAAAAGTTGACATCATTCCCGGTGTAACCGGAAGTAACGGAAAACTCAAAATATTTTAGTTGATACGATCGTGTCCAATAATATAAGTCCACAAATATTCAATCTCTCATTTCATTTGGTTCTCCATATACTTCTAATGGCAGCTCGCCGTGGGAGACCCTGTATATATATAAAATATTTAAACAAATTATACTTGATTCTAGTCGTATATCAATCTAAATATGTATTGTTCATAATATAATTTTACTGGTGCTATAAAAAGTCGGTATACACCCCACAAAAAGAAATTAAGTAGTAAGTTAAAGTATAATATTTAAAATAATAACATCCTTTGTCATTCTCTTCGGTGATACTTGGGGGACTCTTTATGCTGCTTATATCCTCTCGTTTTAATTTGCGTCTTCAAGTTTTGATAGAAAATCCGAGTCCATGGGCTCTTTAGGACTGTCGATTGTGCACTTAAATTTTGCTGATATGTAGTACATAGTTTCAAGATTGCTCTCAATTCAGTTTCATTCATGTCAAATGTTTGATATTGAACCCGGAACCAATTAATTTGACGTGTGAGCATGAGTTATGCCATGATTCATGTAGACAAATGTCGTTAATGGTGTTTAGTATATTATATACAAATTAATAGCTGTATAAACTGGCTTCATTAGAACTTTGCAGAAATAATTCTAATTTGACCTACCGAAACTGTCGATACGGTCTTACTACGTTTAATTCTCTTCTTCATCCTACAGATGGCCCTGAGACATCCATGCGACTTCTTCGTATCAACGGCCACCAATCTTGGTGTAAGTAGCATTTCTTCTGACACTGAAGTACTCTGTTCAATGGTCTCTGTTTTTCTCCTTTTTACTAATCTCGTATTGGGTTGTGCTTTCAAACGCTCCAAAGATCTTTTCGATAAGTATGTTATTTTTTCTTGCCTTTCATACCTATTGACCCAATCATACATCTCCCCAATGTAAAAGTTGAATCAAGTTGTTAGTTATTGTATAATTATAGTATATTTTCAAACGACACTGACAAGTATAACCCCAAAAGCGCCATATAACAAAGTGTCGTTGCCAACATGTCGGAATAATTTGACAGTTTGCCTTTCACTAAATTTACAGATACATTAGCATGGTAGGTTTTTGCAACGCTAATAATCTAGATCAGCGGTAGTCAACTTTTTCGTTTTCACGTACTATCACGAGCATAAAAAGTGGGGACACTCCAATTTCTACTAATTAAACTGTGCTTCGTAATGTCATGTCAGTACGTTTGTCATATCACACTAATGTCAACTTTAATTTTGACGTAAAAAATGTAAATCCCACAATTAAGTAGAGAATGCTGATTCCATCACGCTCGACTGCTTGATGGAATCAGCATTCGAGAAATTGCTACTGAATTAATGTGTAGGCACGAATATCAAGAGGAATAAAAATGTTGAAACTGGAACAAGTCTGTAGATTGACAAATACTGACAAATAGACTGCGTAGGTTAACAAATATTGTCAAGGTAAATGTTACACAACTAAAATTGTTGAGAATATAAGTGCCTAATTCACTTCGCTGTCTTAGCTTTTTATGCGCGCGATGGGACCATAAACCCATATAAATACAAAATGATATAAAGAATATTGGTAACAGTAGGCTGTTCCAACACTAGCGTTGCGACATTACCTCTATCCGACGTTGTGCCACTGGACATACTACGCATGCGTCAAGTTATCCACGAACTTGACGCATGCGTAGTGTGTCCAGTGGCACTACGTCGGATCAGATAGAGTTATATGTCGCAATGCTAGTGTTGGAACAGCCTGATGTTACCAACATTCTTTAAATCATTTTGTATTTATATATTATCAAAATATCTGTCAAATCCTGGCTAAGTTGTTTTATTTTAATGCAGACAGGATCGATCTCGATCATAGAATCTCATGCATATTTATAAGTTTTATGACCAAACTTACAGCTGAAAAGCTTTTGGTTCTATAGGGTCCAAAGGAACTGGATGTTTCCTCTAAGCATTTTTCAAAGATTTAGCAAATGAGCTGCCATTGCTGTAATTTCGTCAAAATGTCAAATAATAAATTAAAGAAGAGGAAATTTTGTGTAATTTATTCTATGACATTTTTTGGTGAAATTAATAGTTTAGCTGTATTAACAAATTCTATTTGATAGAGATCGTGTCTGCATTAAAACCACATAGTTAGCCAGGATTTGTCAAACGCTGATTTTTTTACAATTCCTACTGTCAATATCTGTCAAATCCTGACTAACTTGTATTATTTTAATGCAGACACGATCGATCTCCATCAAATAGAATATCATGCAGCTAAACTATTAATTTTATATATTGTATAATAAAGTAATGTGCCTGGCCACATCAGACTTTTACATTTTATTCACAAAACGGTGCTGCCTGATTTATTCACTGCTTTCCAAATTCTCATTTGCCTTTTGTTAAACACATTTCTTATGTAAAGCCAATTCATATTTAGGCTACCGTTAAGACAATTAAGGATCTAACAAAAAGTAAAATGGACATGTCCAAGCAATGTTTAAAACAGCAAACAGTTTCAATTTGAATGCGTTTAAGAGTAAAAATCATGTATTTTATTTATTCTTATTCTTGATGTGATATATGTGATGTTGCATAAATTGACATTGATTTTATCAGCTTGCTATCAGAAATATCATCACAAATCTTAAAAAGCGGGACCATCATACGTCAGTACATATGGACACAAAGAATAAGTTTAAGGGTTGTTTAATATCTCCATATTTTTATATATGACCCTGGTCTTTTTATGGTACGGAAACCTAAAAATTAATTGATAATTGTTGTTCGATTGGCGGGATTGGATCCATAGGCTGCCACAGTGCTGCCACCAGCTGTCACATGTATAAGGTTATATATGGGCTGTCAGTGGTTTGGCGTTACGGTGCGTTCGCATTAGTGCTAATGGCAGTGGTAGCAGACGCCATTATATTATTTCTAAAAGAAAGTTGCTAGTGACTCATGTTTATGTACATGCAAACTAATATGTGTCACTATCACGAGATGTGACAAATACTATAATTTCGTATGCTACCACCGCCATTACCACCAATCGGAACACACCTTTAGTGATGCCGAATGTTACCGGCTAACGGCCGCGGTAATACCGACCGCGCACTTTAAGGTACAATAGCGCCATCTGTTGACGGTCCTAATAACTACTGGCCACGCATACGCAGTTTGATGCCGGGCACCACATCGATAGCTAAAATACCGTGATATCAAAGATTATCCTGGTCAAAGGTTGCCATGGAATGTAAAACGGTTGTCTTAGCTTAAATCATCCTTTTGAAATAATTCTGTCAGTGTCAAGCTACACTGACATTATAAATAACTTACAAATATAATGTAATGTATGACTTAACAGATTTTGACACTTAAAAATGATTGACATAAATGTACGATGGGAGCTGCGACAATCATTTTAAAATCCATGACCAGCCTTGACCAAGGTAATTTTTGATAACACGGTATATATCTCCGTCTCCAGTTGAAAAACAGTCCCAAAGTTCAACTTCTTTTTAGGTCTCTACATGAGAATCCCCCCTTAAGTTATTTACGCACTCTTTGACTCGCCGTGGACAGTATTTTATCATATTGTTTAAATCAATTCGATGTATTCTGTCCCAAGGAACTTGAAGTTTGAGTCAGAGAGCTTCCAGCAAACAGTTAGCTAGACTCCTTGGAATCGTATTCATTATTTCCCATATAGGTATGTACGATTGGGAGAAAACAGTAATTCTTAATATCCGTGGCACTAATATGATATTGGTTTCTTGAAAGAAATTTAAAGAAACCCTTGGGACATGGCGACAGGTATTATCTTGCTGAAAAGCAGTGGTTTTCATTCGCCCTACGAAGGGAAGCACATGGGATTTAACCACCCCACCTCTTAAATGTATTGCTGACCTGTGACAGTGTCTGGAATGAACACAAAAGGAGTCCCACTTCCAGAGCCTATACAGACCTACGCCACAACATCCTCAGTTTGATGATTCAGAAAAATTTTATCCACGTAATCTTTGGGTCGGCATGCGGAAGTCGTACATCCCAAAATAGAATCGTCATAGAATGGAGCTCAGTGATTAATGCCGGTGATTCAAGATCGCCGCATGCCAATTAATGCTCATCCAAATGGGAGGTTTTTTGTGCATCAAACAGCGGAGTTATGGGGTGGAATTGTATTTCCCCACGTTCTTCTTGGTTCTATCTGCTTACAGCGACTGCATACCTCCTTTTTTTTAGCAAGATAATTCCCGTCACCATGTCTCAAAGACTTAGAAATTAGAAGAACTGAACAATGCTTAGAAGAACAATGCTTTGTAGTATCGGAATCAAGATTTCCTCTTTTCTTCCCAATCAAATATGTAGAACCCCCCATCCTTTCATATTTTAAAATCAGCACCTGAAACAGGTTTTTGATTCTCGCAAGTTTTACGGTTTTATAGCCTATAATATTCTCCGGTCAAAATGTCCTGCATTAAGGCGTCGCAAAGAGCTGTGTGTATTCAAATGATAATTTTCGGTAACACTTTAAATTAGGAATGTAAAATGTGGATACATTACAGAGAACGTATAGATCTAGTGCTAATGTTAATTAAATTATTATTATATCAATGAATTCACATAGAAAAGGAGTTTTAAAAAGTATCATGCTTCTACTTTCTTCTGCTTGTAGAGTTTTTTACACCGATACAACCGACCCGCTTTCCTAGAAACGCGATCTTTCAAGCTGGCTAGCGCGATTACTTTTGAATCATTTAACGGATCGAGTTATTACTTTTTCCTTAGCGAAAATACTTTTTATTGGTGGCTGAACCTCATAATATATGAAACTTTTAAATAATTATATTATTAATAACGATTAAAAACCGAAAAAAGCTGGAAAAACTCGATCTTAAAATTCAAACAGCAGCCATTTTGTTAATTTTCAACTTTTTTAACTAAATGTTGGTTTAGCCTCAAACTAATTAAATCTAGTTTCACAGCCCTTTTGAAATTTCGAATTCTGTCTATTTTTATAGGAGCTATCGTGCACGTCGTTGAGACAAGCACGCCGCACACGAACTGATACTTCCTACAACAGTAACCACTTCTTGCATATAGTTTTTATGGCGCTACGTTCTTTTGTACACTAAAGTATGATAAATATAGGGCAAAAGATACAAAAATTAAAATATTGATATCTCTTACAATTTCTTTGAAAAACTGTCTCAAACTTGAGCTACTTTTTGGGTTTCTACATGGGAACCTCCCCGTAAGAAAAAAATCTGATGTGGCCAGGCAGATGACTTTATCATACAATATATAAAATTAATAGTTTAGCTGCATGAGAATCTATTCTATAGAGATAAATCGTAGGTATTGTCAAAGCATCAGCATTTGACACTACCTACACTACGTCATTAGAATAATAGTTATTTATGTCACAAATGCCGAAAGTACGGAATAGCGCGCCGAGCGGTGATACGGCGCGTCACCGAAGGCGGAGTGTCGCCGTCGCATATAATAATAATGATATTTATTTAGTTAAAAGAAACTAATAATCACAATAAATTTGGTTTCCTAAGTAATAAACTTATCAACTACTTAAAATTAGCCAATACATGAACCCGACATGATGTTTTAAAAAGACTTAGCGAACTACTGTTTTTTATATCACTTGGCAGGGTATTAAACATCTTCAGTGCTTTATAATAAAATGAATTTTGTGTGCTGCTTTTTGTATATTTTGGTAATCTGAAGTGGTCCTTTTGCCGAGTATTGTATTCATGCTGCTGACTATTGTATGTTAAATAATTAGTCATATAATTTGGGAGTTTATTATTTATGCATTTATATACCAACGTGGAGTGCCTGATATACCGTTCCTTGTTTAACATTCAAAAAATTTAATTTACTCAGCATGGACTCGACACTGGTTAACCTGGAGCTTTGTAATAAAATTCTGAGTGCTCGATTTTGTTGTACTTGAATCTTTTTAATGTCTTTGTCTGTACACAAAAATATTATACTACTGCAATAGTAAAAATATGGTTCTATAATCGTATGGTACAAAGATATTCTAGCTTTTAATGTAAGTTTATTAGATATTCTTCCTAAGTAGCTAATCTTTCGACTCACCTTTTTAACTATATATTCCATATTACTCGTAAATTTCAAACTATTATCTAAAATGACACCTAGATATTTAAATTCGACCACTATCTCAACAACTGTGTTATCGATAACTATGTCTGGTGTAGGGTTTACCGAATTTCTATTTCCCAATACCATAGCTTTTGTTTTCAATACATTCAAACATAATTTATTTTCTTTATACCAATTTGATATCGATACTAGTTCGGAGTTTAATGTCGCGATTACATCAGGTAAGTTATCTCCTGCAATTGATATTAGTGTATCGTCTGCAAATAGGTGCATATCACAAGCTTTAACTTGTGAAGCAACATCGTTTATGTACAAATTAAATAAAACCGGTCCAAGAATAGAACCTTGTGGTACCCCTAAGCTGTTTATTAATTCACTTGACTCATTTTCTCCAATCCTAACCTTCTGTCTCCTGTTTGTTAAATAGTTTTCAAACCATTTCACTTCTTTTCCTCTGATTCCGTAAGTTTCCAATTTTTGTAGTAACTTTTGACGACAAATTGTCTCGAAAGCTCTTTTCAAGTCTACAAAAACAGCAACTATCGTTTTACCGTCTTCTAATTCTCCTTTCCAATTTGCCAATACCAAATTTAGGGCCGTCTCGCATGAATGCTGAGCACGAAAACCTAACTGTTGGTCAGTAATAAATTGATTTTCATCCAAGTACTCACTGAGCTGTTGTTTAACAATTATTTCCAGTATTTGTTCTAGTTTTGGTAACATGTTAATATGCCGAAACTCTTAGCATTTGGTGGTGTTCACAATTTTTTGTATTGGTATAATGGTACTTACTTTCCAAGAGTCAGGTACTATTCCTGTATTTAGTGACTCATTAATTAAATCTGTTATATATTGTCCCACAACAGGTAATGCATCTTTTATTATCTTAATTGATATAGAATCTGTGCTGTTGGATTTTTTTTATCTTATTTACGACAGAAAAGAGGTGTTGAACACTAATTGTCTTAAAGTGGAATTTTTGTGTAGTGCGTTTTATTTCGGATTTGATTGCCGGGGGTGTTAAAATTGATTTATTTATTTGATTGATGCTGTCAATGAAATATGTATTGAACTTGTCTACCATGTCGCATTCTTCTGTAATTGCAACGTTATTAAAAACCACTTTCTTAATCTTTTTGGGTTTGTTGTTACCTATTATTGTTTTTAGAATTTTCCATGTTTTCTCTGGATTGTTTTCATTCTCGTGTAAAATGTTTTCTAAATATTCGTTTTTAGCTGTTTTAATTAATTTTGAATATTCGTTTCTAGCTAGAGCTCTGAGCGAGTCGCGCTATCTAGTTTTTGGCAGGAGCGACATCAACGTTTATTGTGTTGCTTTTTTAAGAAATACGTATTTAAAAAAAAATAAATGATTTCTGTATAGTAAATGCTAGGTTGGTACCACTTTGACGAAAGGTGCGTTCCGATTGGTAGGTAATGGTAGCTAATGGCGGTGGTAGAATAAGAAATTATAGTATTTCTTACATTTCGTGATAATGAGACATATTGGTTTGCATGTACATAAACATGAGTCACTAGCAATTTTCTATTGGAAATACTATAACGGCGTCTGCTACCACTGCCATTATCACTAATGAAAACGCACCTTAAAAAGGTAATTCAAATTCTGACAGATTTATATTTGTTCATGAGACATCCCTACCAACATACTAAAATAAAACGACACTCATCGCTATACTTTATTTATAATTTTCTCAATGTATCATTTTTAGAATTAGATATAAAGACGGGTTGATATTTCTTATCAACAAACAATCAAATTGGTGATCTTATTTTATTTGAGATTTGTATTTTATAATTTTGCGCACTACAGCGGCACGTTCCATAGTGGTTCTCCAACCTCTGATGAGATCAGCCACCAACACAAAAAAATATTTGTCAAAATCCTGGCTACTATGTAATTTCATATCAATGTAGATGCGACCGATCTCGATCAAATAGAATTTGCTCTTGAAGGTAAACTATTAATTTACCAAAAAATGTTATAGGCATAAATTATTCAAAATTTCCTCTACTTTAATTTATTAATTAACTAAAAAATTACAGAAATGGCGGCTCATTTACAAAATCCTTGAAAAATGTTTAGAATAAACTAAAAAGCTAAACTATTAATTTAACCAAAAAATGTCATAGGCATAAATTATTCAAAATTTCTTCTGCTTTAATTTATTATTTAACTATTTTGACGAAATTACAGAAATGGCGGCTGATTTCTAAAATCCTTGAAAAAGGCTTGGAGTAAATACCCAGTTCCTTTGGACCCTTTTGAACCAAAAGCTTTTCAACTCTAAGTTTGGTCATGAAACTTCTAAATATGAAGTTCCGTGCCGATACCTTTAGTAGTTTCTCCGGAATCGGATTCACAAAAATTGAGTACACACACACACACACACACACACACACACACACACACACACACACACACACACACACACACACACACACACACACACACACACACACACACACACACACACACACACACACACACACACACACACACGTACACACACACAGACATTTTTTTGTACCTTGGTCAAAAATGTTCAAGGGACCCAAAAAGACCTATTTCCGCTAAAATCCCAATTCTTTTTTTCGGCACGATTACAATACTTTACATACTGCGTATGATAAAGTAAAAAGAATTGTACTTCATTAAAGAAGCCAATATCAACTTGGTGGCATCGCATCGTTATTAAGGTCTCCTGTTTTCTTCTCAAACCAACAAGTATGTGTGGATAGGTGACTAATCCTCTACAGTCGCTGGAAGCTGTCAAACATAACTTTCAAGTTCAATGGCATTACCTCAAAATGACATAAAATCTATGTTGGTATCCTTACCAGGGCTAGTCAGAGTGTAGGTTAAACAGGGTAACGGTAAGTGGCAAAAAATGCTGTCCGCCACAAAACTTGCTATGTCTAAACCATAGGACAGTATTTACCCTTAAGTAGAAAGTTTGTTTTCCTATAGTTTAAGCTCGCCCCGTCTAAATGCTGGTTAAGACAGGACTTATAACATCTGAAGGTTTATACGCATTACTGATGGTAGTAATTTCGACGACTATTGAAAAACGTTGGTTAGTAAAAATTCAAGTTTGACATCATTTTATGCCAGATTTAGCAACCGAAATTCATACTCAGGCTAGTAGCAATGTTCGCTTGGGCGCAGTTATTTTACAGACCGATAACTACGATACATATATCTGATGGCTAATGAGCATTGTCAAGCCCAGTTATTACTTATAGCACAATAGGAAAAGAATCTCTAAGCGGCAATTGGAGCATACATTATTTAAGACATTATTCATGGGCTCTACTGACTTTAAAATAGTTACAGACCAGCATGCTTAATGTTACTTACACGAACACCACAACCATTCGTATAGTATGACATATTAAGTCATTAAATCGTCAAATTTGCACTACCTTCAAAGTTGATCTAAGAGATTTTAAGTTACTCGCTGATTATTGTCAACCTAAAGCTCCTTTTACATCTGTGCAACTCAAACGCGCAATTGCATGGACTTAGGATCAGTTCTAAATAAGTTCGATTCTAGTAACTTTCTGGGAATTTACGCCTGCAAACATAAATGTTGTGGTGACACCACTGTGTATAGACGCAAAAGATAACCTATTTCTTCATTTTGCCATTTGTTAATGTTTGCTGTGATTAAAAATATCGTAGTAAGTGTATGAAGAAATGTTGTGTGGAAGAAAAGCTTAACCAAAGAGTTTTTTAAAAAAACAAGTTGGTTATGTTCGCTACCATACCAAAGAAACTACTTTTGTCAGAAAATAAAATCAGTGATGCTCAAGCCATGTAGCCATGTAAAATTGTACAAAACGGTTGACAAATTGTCATAAAATCGTATGCAATTTTCCAAAACAGCGTGGTAAAAATTGTATGTTTGAATTGCTTAGATGTAAAAATAGCTCAAAAACATTATTTCTGAATGTTTAAATTCTATTCGGTGAACCTGGATCATAATCAGTTATAATAATCATAATAATAATAATAATAGTAAATTTTACGTTGGAGGGCAAGACGTTGGCCACAAATTACGAGTTTGGATAAAAAGATGATATGGTACGACACACGGATGAGTGGGAACTGAAAACAATACTTTGAGAAAAATAACTGATGATGGGCGTCCAAGCCAACCTTACAAAATTGATATGATGACCAGATTGGTCGTGGTCAGTCAGGAGCAGGTCAGAAGCAAGACGATGCCCAATAATCAGAAACAGTCCAGAAGTAGCCGTCGATAATTGAGATAAATATGACTTTATTTTAGATGAACCGGCCATCAGTTCTGTTAAAGTGATCTAACAAATATTTAGTTATCCAAAATTACATTTTAGTTTATAATATAATTACCAGTTGTTTCTTTTTTGGTCAAGTAGTTCTTAAAATAAATCTACATATCTCTCTACTCTACATAAATGGTAAATAAAAAAAATAAATCGGAAAATATCGAGTAAAATTGAATATGATTTCTGTACGTTAATAATTTAATCGACCAATAGTGTGAGCACTGCCACAGTTTTTAGTAACGAAAGTTAGCAGTTGTTTGTTTTCATTGACCGTTTAAATGAGAATGCTTGGATTTAATGTTTGTACGGAGAGCTGCAAATGTTGAATATGCTTTTCTACTTACTATCCCCAGAAAATTATAATTAAATATAATTTTGTCCTTCGCATACCGTGTCTTCGGAATCTAGATTATGTCGACTTTAATTTTGTTAACCGAATTATTTTAATACCCTTAGATGTTACTATTATTAATCATTTTATGATGCATTTGGACTTGCGGACCACTGAACGGATGTGTTCGTTTCCATCATCAAGTCAACATTACCCGCTGTCTATGAGTGAAGAGGTTTTAGGTTGCTCGTATAAATAAAAACACTACACGTTTGCCGATTATTTTATATGAAAGAATTGTAAGATGTAGGTAGTTGTGATGTTGGTGGAGTACTGACTGTTTTCTACTTCATATCTTCAAATTAAATATCTGACATATATACATGCTATACCATGTAGGTCCACGATCAAGCGAAAGAATTAGCTACGATGCCTTTATGTCTAAGGACTATACCGCCGAAGCACAAGATTGGTTTTTAGAAGAAAGAACTGATAGCATTATGTAAACAAATCGGGAGAAAGAAGAAGAAGAGTTTCTCAATAAGTTGTACTTATATGAAATTAGTTTGGCATAAACAGGACTTATCATTGAGTTAGTCATAAACTAGTAGTTTTAGAGCACTTAGAAATGTTCATTGTCAGATCCAAACCGATATCGTTCCTCAGACCAATTCTAGGTCTATATATCGCACGAAAAAAAAAATACAATATCAATGTTATCGAGTGACTTACTACCTTTCCTTATCTAGATGGTAGATTTTTTTATCACGTCGCAACACTCCAGGCACGAAACCAGTCAGCACTCACCTTAGATTTTAATATGGAATGCCCATAACGGTCCTCGGTATGTTGACGTTCCACATATCCACCACTAAACTTTTGGAAACCATTTATGAATTCCTCTGCTGTTGATGATGAGGTTTCAGCCACTGGACTGACGCCACCGTTTTCGTGGTTCTCGAACTGTTTAAAATTAAGATTGTCCATTTTTAAGGTTTTCCTGGCTTTGTAGCTGCCGGGGGATTGGAAGACGTCTCCGTAACTTCTTTGTTCACGATTACTCTGGCAGCAGATGAAATCGAAAAGTTTGTTGGGCCGTTTAGAATACGGCTTCATGGTGTTAACACTACTACTGATTACGGTGTGGTGCGCCACTGAACATGTCAGATGACGGACGCCAATATATGTGCACGGATCGGACGGATTTAAAAATAATTGATGTACAACGGCTGTGGAAACGCTATCGCTATCAATTTTATGAATAGGAAGAGAAAAGGACGGCGCGCTGATAACGGGCGAGATAACCGCCGCCGTTTTTGTTTATCTATAATACACCTGTTACCCGCAGTGTTATTGCCTAGTTTCTGGTCGTAATTGATTTATAAAGACGGACGAAGATTTATATACAGGTGGCCAATGTAATCCGGCGGATTCGGGGCTCAACTCGTCCGGGGACGACATAGGCTTATTTGTATCTTCAAATATCCTTCGGTAGGATCAGTAACTCGCAGAATTTCTCCAGAAAAAAAAAATTTACCTAAATTATCGTTTTTTTGTCGATAATTCTGTTGATGTTACTTTCTAATACCGCGTTCAGTTTACTAAACAGTGAAAATTATTTTATTTAATCTAGAATAAATATATACCCCTCAAGAAACAACGTGCGAAAGGGGCAACGACAGGCATGTCATGATAAAAGTCGGAATTCATTTTAGCTGTCCTTCGGGATCTTTGGGGAAATATCGTTGCGGTTAGTGCATTTGGATACATTGTTCCATTGATGTAATCAAGTGGAGTTGCGCGTGTTTATTAAAGTTAAGCAACCAATGCGTGCAGATCAATTCATTTGCATTATAACAACGTTTAGTTCTCTTACAAAAATGCTAATTTATAGAACAGCTTACACCGTTTTTAGTCTTTTTAGTCAATCTGTAAAGGAATAAGCGAGAAAAATAAGAAATATATTTATAATAAAAAAGAGAGAAAAGAAGAGGGGAAAAAAAGAGAAAATAAAAGGTTTTAACAGAGTGATACCCTGTAAGAAATTGAATCTTTAGAACTTACCCAAGGTGCTACCATTCTAACAGAAATGAATAGCCATATATATATATACACCATTTTCAGATTTTCTATAGATTTTCAGAAATAAAGCAAAAAAGAAACGCAAAAAACTACCGGGTGATTCAATTTGTATTTTTGTGCTGATGAAAAGAAATTAAAGGTATCATTTTTCATTTTGAAGATATCTGCAAAAACTGAAATGAAAAGATATCGTTCATATTTTTTTATTCAAAACCAAATGTAGCTAGCTAGACATTTGATACAAAAACATTCTGCAGCTACTTTTTAACAAGCATCAAAGATGGTGCCATGTTGATTTTTGGCATTTTCCGATAGACGTGTCTTTTCTCATTTCCGCAATGTATAACATGTTCCCATTGTTTTTTTTTTAAATAATGGTTTAATAATAAAAAACTTTCTTTTTTTTCTCGTTTGTCGTGCTTATCAGGCACCCAACTTGAGCTTGGTTACAGACCGCCGGCGCCGGACTGACCAAGAGTGCTTTGGATTTAAAATATTCAGATTATAAGTAAATATTCAAATTGGCAGCCATTTTCTTGAAGGCATAAAACAGTGCCCGCTTTTGTACATGTTATGCTCTTCTAACTGTTCTTCCCGGAATAGCATTGACAGCACTTGTTATTCGATCCCGCAGATCCTCGATATTTCTGCGAGTATCGTGATAAATTTCTTCATTTACAGTTCCTCAAAGAAAAAGGTCCAAAGGACTTCAGGGGATCTAGCAGGACATTCCACCACTTTACCATTACCAATACAGCGATCTGGAAATTGTTGATTAAAAAAATTTCGTACAACTGCAAAGTTTGACTTGTGTGGGGTTTGTACGGTTTCAATTTCTTTGTTCGTAATGATCTGCAAACACGTGTTTGCGGCAATTCCAAATTAAGGGCTACTTCCCGCTTAGAAATCCGAGGATCGTCATTTATCTAAAAACTAGTAGTTAAAGCATTGCAAATTATGGTAATCTAACGTTTACCATTTCAAAAATATCTCTTTGATCGGTTTCAACATTTCCATGAGGATTATAAGAATTGCGGGGTTTACTAAACGATCCATGGTTCGCTAAGTTTCTGGCCAATGTTATGAATATTCTAGGATGGGGCATTTCTATGAAAACAATATTAAACCCTTATCATATCACGCTTTTCGTTATTGGTAAACGGTATTTTACATCCACAATCAACCACAATTAAGGTTTATTTGGTTAAATGGCAAACCCAATGCTGAGGCCGCCGCTTGATCCAAGTGCATTTTGTTGACGTAGCTTGGCAATGAGTCCGGAGGTCTGTAACCAAGCTTCAGTTGGGTACCTGAAGGTTTTTTGATTATTACACCATTATTTTAAAAAGAATGATAACATGTTATCGTTGAGGAAATGAGAAAAGACACGACTATCGGAAAATGCCAAAACACAACATGACGCCCACAAGAAAAACTAATGTTGGCCATGGTTACGTAGCCATCTTTAATGCAATTTCAAATTAGAAAATGACGCTGCATTCCTTGCTAAAAAGTAGCTGTTTTTCTTTAAAAAAATTAACATTTCACCTTTTTACGGATATCTTCAAAATGAAAAATGGTAGCTTAAATTTCTTTTCAGATAATTGATCAACACAAAAACACGATACTTTGCCAAATTTAAACATAGGCTCTATCTCCACTAATAAGCGAGATCCCCATGGTGAGCCTCGAAATTGAATCACTCGGTATATTCATCAGAAACAGTGTTAACAATGGAAGACCAAGGCAATACAGATTTTATTGAAACAAAACGAGTATTCTGAAAACATACTTAATTTTTGTTTATGACTACTATTAAATATTGTACAAAGAGGACTCATTTTGGAAAAAAATGCAATTATATGTGTCCTTATAATATGTTTACGGTAAGTATAGCACTGGAAAATGAACTTGGCTTGATATAAATTTAAAGTTTAACTAAGCTTACCATGCGTCCCGATTTAATCGGGACTATCCTGTTTGGAGATATCGGTCCAGGGGTACCCGTTCATTTGGTATTATGCCCAGTTAAAAATTTTGGTCCGCTTAAGATGTGTCAAGTCATAGTTAGTTAATAATATATAATAGTTAATAAGTTGAATAATCGGATAGTTTTAGAGACGGTGTCTTTCACAAATAAAATTGTACTAGAATTGTTTCAGATGCTCTGACACTTGCAGAACTGTGTATCTTTATCATAATTTTAAATGACAAGAAATTGAAAGATCGCTAAAAAATATTAATTTAAAACTAAAATAAAATTTAATTTTAGAGGAACTGTTTTTATCAAAATGTGAAATGGTTCAATACAGAGCTATACATGCCTACCTGAGGCAACTATCAAACACAAGTGAATTGACTATTCGATTTGCAAGGCAACCAAAAAGTTCAAAGGACTAATCTAATCATTCAGTTCCACCGATAAGAAAAGTTAATGGACGCTGAAAGAACAAGCATAAAGCCCAGGGATTTGCTGAGCAGTGAGAAAACATATTTCAGCTTCATCATGGAAAAGATGACGAACTGCAATTGAAGAATAATGACCAAGAACGGAAATTATGCTTTCCAGACCAACCAAAAGTTTAGGACTTTAGGAGACCGAGTACATTGAAATGGCACAATTTTATTTTTGTTTTCATGAAGTTTAGGCCTTTATCTAACCTCTCACCAAATGTGAAGTCAATATTTTGCGTCACAGCTTCGAACAGTTGGTCGCGCGGTTTGCAAGAATACCTTGTATGGTTCGTGTTTTTCGATACGACCATGCAGCCGAAGTTCAGATCTGGTTCTGGTATTATCATGTGCCATATTCTTCGTCTGTAATATGATGAATAATTAACTTTTGCGTTTTTACTTTATCATACGCAGTATGTAAAGTATTGTAATCGTGCCGAAAAAAAAAATTGGGATTTTAGCGGAAATAGGTCTTTTTTGGTCCCCTGAACATTTTTGACCAAGGTACAAAAAAATGTCTGTGTGTGTGTATGTGTGTGCGTGTGTGTGTGTGTGTGTGTGTGAGTGTGCCTTAGAGTAAACTTAGACTAAACTTAGAGTTGAAAAGCTTTTGGTTCAAAAGGGTCCAAAGGAACTGGGTGTTTACTCCAAGCCTTTTTCAAGGATTTTAGAAATCAGCCGCCATTTCTGTAATTTCGTCAAAATAGTTAAATAATAAATTAAAGCAGAGGAAATTTTGAGTAATTTATGCCTATGACATTTTTTGGTAAAATTAATAGTTTAGCTTTTTAGTTTATTCTAAGCCTTTTTCAAGGATTTTGGAAATGAGCCGCCATTTCTGTAATTTCGACAAAATAGTTAATAAATAAATTAAAGTAGAGGAAATTTTGAATAATTTATGCCTATAACATTTTTTGGTAAAATTAATAGTTTACCTTCAAGAGCAAATTCTATTAGATCGAGATCGGTCGCATCTGCATTGATATGAAATTACATAGTAGCCAGGATTTTGACAAATATTTTTTTTGTGTTGTCACATTCGAAAACAGCTGATCTCATCAGAGGTTGGAGAACCACTATGGAACGTGCCGCTGTAGTGCGCAAAATTATAAAATACAAATTTCAAATAAAATAAGATCACCAATTTGATTGTTTGTTGATAAGAAATATCAAGCCGTCTTTATATCTAATTCTAAAAATGATACATTGAGAAAATTATAAATAAAGTATAGCGATGGGTGTAGTTTTATTTTAGTATGTTGGTAGGGATGTGTCATGAAGAAATATAAATCTGTCAGAATTTGAATTACCTTTTTAAGGTGCGTTTTCATTAGTGATAATGGCAGTGGTAGCAGACGCCTTTATAGTATTTCCAATAGAAAATTGCTAGTGACTCATGTTATGCAAACTAATATGTGTCATTATCACGATATGTAAGAAATACTATAATTTCGTATTCTACCACCGCCATTAACTACCATTACCTACCAATCGGAACGCACCTTTCGTCAAAGTGGTACTATACAGAAATCATTTTTTTTTTATTAAATACGTATTTCTTAAAAAGCAACACAATAAACGTTGATGACGCTCCTGCCAAAAACTAGATAGCGCGACTCGCTCACATGCGACGGCGACACTCCGCCTTCGGTGACGCGCCGTATCACCGCTCGTCGCGCTATGCCGTATTTTCGGCATTTGTGACATAAATAACTATTATTCTAATGACGTAGTGTAGGTAGTGTCAAATGCTGATGCTTTGACAATAACTACAATTTATCTCTATAGAATAGATTCTCATGCAGCTAAACTATTAATTTTATATATTGTATGATAAAGTCATGTGCCTGGCCACATCAGATTTTTTATTAATTTAATCATTTTGCCGTACTCATACCTATTCTAAATTAGGAAAGACATTACACGTAAAAAAGTAGTTTCAATTATAAATCAAATAAAAACGAGTTCAATCATAAAGTCGTAGTAGAACCGTTTTGGCAGAAAAAGATGGGACGGGTATGCATATTTAAAAAGTAACATGACAGCTCGTAAATAGCTTGTCAGTAAAATAGGCAGATTTTATCGTCAAAAACACAAAATCCACGGAAATAAAAGGTTTTTGGGTATTCTGTGTTTTTACTTTTACCTACTCCACCCGTACAATTATATCTCCAAAAGATTACCGATTACCAATATACTGCTACTACTATACACTTCTGTTTTATTTTTTAACGGACTGAAAAAAAAATAGAATGTAACCATATTTGTAGGTTGTCAGTTATGTTTCCTCATAACACCGTAATGCATGGACCGATTTGGTTGATTCTCCATTTCTTTTGTTTTAAAGGTTGTTTTACACCCTGTAAATCGAAATCAATATCTAACTATGTACTCGCAAGTTTTTTTATGAAAGAATTGAATAAAATGTTTGGTGTATGAGATATTAAAGGAAATGTGGAAACATCAAAACGCAAATTGATGTGGCAAATGATTATTGATGTGGACACAGCTTTGTAGGGCATTAACTGGCTACCTAGAATTTATATACTCAACTAAGAAGTACCTTTTAGTGTCTTTGCTGAAAGTAGGTTCAATTTTGTTGAAAGTTCTTTTTGTGGTGTCTCTTTATCACTTTTGTAACGATTTATCATGGTTATTTTAAGAACATATTTTTGTCTTACTTTGCCATTTCAATATTATGATATGCCTAAGAAACTACATACAGTGTGTTCATTTCAAAAGTATCCTCCCTTAATAACTCTTGACCTGATGTCATTACTGCTTTGAGTGGAAACACGTCAAATTAGATATCGAGGGGGGAGTTCAAAAATGGTACCTAGTAAATTTTAGGTTTTATGCCTTCACCGCCCAGCCACCCTACTTTGAAATTTCAAATGGCACCCCCTACCGTGTGCTACATCATTTGAAAGGGCAGAAAATTCTCTACTCAACCATGATACAAAAAATTAAATCGATCGATTGGTTTGTAAGATAGACTACACCGAAGATGGAAGGTATGAAATACTCAACCCTTAATAACTCTTGATCTGATGCGATTATTGCTTTGAGTGGAAACACGTCGATTAAGATGTCGAGGGGGAAGTACAAAAATGGAACCTAGAGAATTTCTGGTTTCATCCCTTCGCCCCCCAGCCACCCCACTTCGAAATTTCAAATGGCACCCTCCCTACCTTGTGATACATTATTTGAAGGAGCATAAAATTCTCTACTCAACCATGCTAAAAAAAATTAAATCGATCGATTGGTTCTTAAGATAGACTAGAATAACGGCCACCATTATTTGCGTTCGCAAAGAGTTCGAATACAGAATGTATTTTTGTCTAGCAAATGGTGGCCATTTCGAACATGTCTTAAAATAATTTCTTATTTCTTATTTTATTATTTATTTTAAGTTTTTATTTCTTATGACTGTAATTTAATTCAACAGTGTATCTAATCCGCAATGTTACGTTAATAATAATTTATTTCATACCTTCCATCTTTTGTGTAGTCTATCTTAAGAACCAATCGATCGATTTCATTTTTTTAACGGTTAAGTAGAGAATTTTATGATCTTGCAAATGATATATCATAAGGTAGGGGGTGCTAGTCGAAATTTCGAAGAGGCGAGGCTGGGAGATGAACTTTCCCCTCGATATCTAAATCGACGTGTTTCATAATAATGATGTTTATTTAGTTAAAAGAAACTAATAATCACAATAAATTTGGTTTCCTAAGTACTAAACTTATCACCTACTTAAAATTTGCCAATACATTAGGGTGACCTACCGTCCCGATTTGGGCGGGACAGTCCCGAATTTTAACAACTCGTCCCGATTTGTAAAGCGTCCCGAATTTTGTCCCGATTTTTAAAAATTTTAATCTTATGTCCAGGATTTTGTAATACAATTCGAATTTCCAAGATATCCATGAACATAAATTAGCTTCCGAATTATTATCTGAAAGAAGGGTTGTCTATCTATAACGAATTTTAAGCGCAACCTTAGCGACCATAATTATTATGTGAACACGCGTAGTGAATAGCCGGTTGGTGGGTGACAATCTAGTCCTTGTGACGGTGTACAAACGGTGCCTATTGCTTATAATAAAAAACTAATCTGACTTAAATAAAAATGCATGTTAGTCTTTTGTGGAATCGTTTGGGCGGGGTAAGATTTAGTGGCCAGGTCGCGTTGGATCATTTTTATTTTTTGATTTGAATCAGTCAACAGAATACAAAACATATTTTTGTTATTATCAGATTTCTATTTTACACATTTGTTGGTATTCATAAAATGCGCCAAAGCAAAAAACAGTTATATTGATCCTAATAATTTGGAATGAAAGAGAAAACTATATGCTACCAATTTATTTTATTCTGTTCTTGGGATTTCTTCTATCTAGATTAATTTCTTTCAAAAATATGGAACACAAAGACAGAAAACGCAAATGCGCGTTCAATGAAAACTTACAAAAACAATTTCGTTTTTTTGAAAATTACTAGGCCTAATTCCCAATCAGAACTAAAATGCAGTTTTACATCGGCGGAGGTCGCCGAAACGATATTGCAAAACATACATCGAATAAACAGAAGCAATGCATGATGTAGCAAGTTCATCGAAATTAAGTAGTTGTTTTAGAGTCGTAACAATAGGTGAACCAGAAAAGATTTTGGCTTGCAAACAAGGCACATATGCATACCACTGTCTGTATCACAACCACAATTTTCGATTAATAGACTGCACGTCTAACTTCTAATGTAAATGTTTGAAAAGAAGATGTGTCTCGTACGAACTAACACAGAAGCAAGTATAACAAATGTGTTTTATCCTCTAGTAAAGAAAGAGTTGAGAAGAAATGTGAGGAAATGCAATTTCGTGACAATATTTCCTCACACATCTAGCCAGAGACATAAAAATACTCCGTCTCCTGGTTAGATACTTTGATGTCCAAAAATGTATTCAAATAAATATTTCAAATGTTCACAAATATATTCGCGAGACGGCTGAAGAATTGCCCAATGAAATTATGGATTCATTGCAGCAGACAGTACAAATACCAATTTTGGCGGTACAGAACGAAGAGAGAACAATGTTTTTTTAAAAAATAAGAGATCGTCTAGGCGGGAAGAATAGAGTCAAGTAATAGTACAATTTGTAAAAGTTAAAGAAACTTTATTAAATTTTATTATATTTTGTTTTATTTTATATTTATTCTGATATAGGTATTTTTCTATATAGGTATTCTGATTTAGGTAGTTTCAATATTTGCATACAGTTTATTTAATGATTATTTTTAGTTAAAAAATACTATCATAATAAAAATGTTGTTTTAAGTTAGGTTTTTGTGGTACAATTTGTAAAAATTGTAAAATTGTGTTTGATTTATGTTGTGTTATGTTTCTTTTTTGTTTTAACTAGTGAAAGTTAAAGAATGTTTGTTTTATTCATATTGTTATTTCTTAAGCTTCTTTTCTTTCATTGAAAGTGAAAACGTATATTATAGGTCATAGTAAACATTTGCTGTTGTCAATTTACCCAATGATACAATTTGTTTATAGTTCAGCACGTTTTGTTTAATGTTTTTCACTACCAACCTAACCCACAACCCCGATACCCAAGCGTCCCGATTTGGCAATTGAAAAAGTTGGTCACCCTACAATACATGAACCCGACATGATGTTTTAAAAAGAGTTAGCGAACTACTGTTTTTTATATCACTTGGTAGGGTGTTAAACATCTTCAGTGCTTTATAATAAAATGAATTTTGTGTGCTTCTTTTTGTATATTTTGGTAATCTGAAGTGGACCTTTTGCCGAGTATTGTATTCATGCTGCTGACTATTGTATGTTAAATAATTACTCATATAATTAGGCAGTTTATTATTTATGTAATTTATATACCAACGTGAGTGCTTGATATACAGTTCCTTGCTTAACATTCAAAAAAATTAATTTACTCAACATGAACTCGATACTGGTTAACCTGGAGCTTTGTAATAAAATTCTGAGTGCTCGATTTTGTTGTACTTGAATCTTTTTAATGTCTTTGTCTGTACACAAAAATAATATACTGCTGCAATAGTAAAAATATGATGTGGCCAGGCACATGACTTTATCATACAATATATAAAATTAATAGTTTAGCTGCATGAGAATCTATTCTATAGAGATAAATCGTAAGTATTATCAAAGCATCAGCATTTGACACTTCCTACACTACGTCATTAGAATAATAGTTATTTATGTCACAAATGCCGAAAGCACGGAATAGCGCGACGAGCGGTGATACGGCGCGTCACCGAAGGCGGAGTGTAGCCGTCGCATATGAGCGAGTCGCGCTATCAAGTTTTTGGCAGGAGCGACATCAACGTTTATTGTGTTGCTTTTTAAGAAATACAAATTTAAAAAAAAAATAAATGATTTCCGTATAGTAAATGCTAGGTTGGTACCACTTTGACGAAAGGTGCGTTCCGATTGGTAGGTAATGGTAGCTAATGGCGGTGGTAGAATACGAAATTATAGTATTTCTTACATATCGTGATAATGACACATATTAGTTTGCATGTACATAAACATGAGTCACTAGCAATTTTCTATTGGAAATACTATAACGGCGTCTGCTAGCACTGCCATTATCACTAATGAAAACGCACCTTAAAAAGGTAATTCAAATTCTGACAGATTTATATTTGTTCATGACACATCCCTACCAACATACTAAAATAAAACTACACTCATCGCTATACTTTATTTATAATTTTCTCAATGTATCATTTTTAGAATTAGATATAAAGACGGGTTGATATTTCTTATCAACAAACAATCAAATTGGTGATCTTATTTTATTTGAAATTTGTATTTTATAATTTTGCGCACTACAGCGGCACGTTCCATAGTGGTTCTCCAACCTCTGATGGGATCAGCTGTTTTCGAATGTGACAACACAACAAAATATTTGTCAAAATCCTGGCTACTATGTAATTTCATATCAATGCAGATGCGACCGATCTCGATCAAATAGAATTTGCTCTTGAAGGTAAACTATTAATTTTACCAAACAATGTTATAGGCATAAATTATTCAAAATTTCCTCTACTTTAATTTATTAATTAACTATTTTGTCGAAATTACAGAAATGGCGGCTTATTTCCAAAATCCTTGAAAAAGGCTTAGAATAAACTAAAAAGCTAAACTATTAATTTTACCAAAAAATGTCATAGGCATAAATTATTCAAAATTTCCTCTGCTTTAATTTATTATTTAACTATTTTGACGAAATTACAGAAATGGCGGCTGATTTCTAAAATCCTTGAAAAAGGCTTGGAGTACACACCCAGTTCCTTTGGACCCTTTTAAACCAAAAGCTTTTCAACTCTAAGTTTGGTCATGAAACTTCTAAATATGAAGTTCCGTGCCGATACCTTTAGTAGTTTCTCCGGAAATGAATTAACAAAAATTGGGTACACACACACACACACACACACACACACACACACACACACACACACACACACACACATACACACACACACACACACACACAGACATTTTTTTGTACCTTGGTCAAAAATGTTCAGGGGACCCATAAAGACCTATTTCCGCTAAAATCTCAAAAAAAATTTTCGGCACGATTACAATACTTTACATACTGCGTATGATAAAGTAAAAATATGGTTCTATAATCGTATGGTACAAAGATATTCTAGCTTTTAATGTAAGTTTATTAGATATTCTTCCTAAGTAGCTAATCTTTCGACTCACCTTTTCAACTATATATTCCATATTACTCGTAAATTTCAAACTATTATCTAAAATGACACCTAGATATTTAAATTTGTCCACTATCTCAATAACTGTGTTATCGATAACTATGTCTGGTGTAGGGTTTACCGAATTTCTATTTCCCAATACCATAGCTTTTGTTTTCAATACATTCAAACATAATTTATTTTCTTTATACCAATTTGATATCGATACTAGTTCGGAGTTTAATGTGGCGATTACATCAGGTAAGTTATCTCCTGCAATTGATATTAGTGTATCGTCTGCAAAAAGGTGCATATCACAAGATTTAACTTGTGAACCAACATCGTTTATGTACAAATTAAATAAAACTGGTCCAAGAACACAACCTTGTGGTACCCCTAAGCTGTTTATTAATTCACTTGACTCATTTTTTTCAATCCTAACCTTCTGTCTCCTGTTTGTTAAATAGTTTTCAAACCATTTCAGTTCTTTTCCTCTGATTCCGTAAGTTTCCAATTTTTGTAGTAACTTTTGACGACAAATTGTCTCGAAGGCTCTTTTCAAGTCTACAAAAACAGCAACTATCGTTTTACCGTCTTCTAATTCTCCTTTCCAATTTGTCAATACCAAATTTAGCACGAAAACAATACCAATATCAATCAATATCACTCAAACCAATAATCGCATCAGGTCAAGAGTTATTAAGGGTTGAGTTATTTCGTACCTTCCATCTTCTGTGTAGCCTATCTTAAGAACCAATCGACCGATTTAATTTTTTTTATGATGGTTGAGTAGAGAATTTTGTGACCTTTCAAATAATGAATCACTAGGTAGGGGGTGCAATTTGAAATTTCATTGTGGGGTGTCTGGGGGTGAAGGGATGAAACCTAAAATTCTCTAGGTACCATTTTTGAATATCTAAATCGACGTGTTTCCACTCAAAGCAATAATCGCATCAGGTCAAGAGTTATTAAGGGTGGATACTTTTGAAATAAACACACTGTTATCCTTTGCATTACAGAGTTAACAAGTGGTGCAATAGCCAATAAGCTCTTACTGTCGCACCGAAAATCTCGAGTCATGTTAGCACGTCCATTCGGTACACAGCATTGGTAGGTAAATATAATATACAGTAGGGCGAGCAGATTTTTTTAAATTTTCAAATTCCGGGATGTGCAGTTATAAAAAGTTGTGGGTTGATGAATTAAAGAAAACACCTATTTTCTTATTTTCATGTTTTGAACTGCCGCAAAGGCTTGATATTTTTTTATATATATGTTTTTAATATGATGTAATAGTAATAATAATAATAATCCACGCCCTCACATCCCTCAACAGCTTTCGCCACTACGGGCGCATCGGCAGGCCCGAATTGTCATTATTATGGCCCGCGTCTGTGGCACGCCTGATGGGATTTGAAATAAGTAGGCAACCAAATCTACTTCATAATTTTGTTTGCAGTATTTCACTCAAATGATTAGGCATTCAAATTATACGTTAAACTGAACTTGAAACCTTTGCCGACAATACAAAAAAATATCCGGGTCAATTGTGTCAAGTGTAGGTCACGAATTCTGGGAATATCGTTGTTTTTCTGTTTATTGCAAGAAGACTACGACATAGCCACCAATAATCTTAAAATCCGTCACCTAGACTCGACAGAATTGAGCCGGATATTTTTTAAATTAACTGCAAAAGTTTCAAATTCAGTTTAACGTATAATTTGAATGGAAATACCTAATCATTTCAGTGAATTGGAACGAAATACAGAAAACAAAATTATGAGGTATATTTGGTTGCCTACTTATTTCGAAGCCCACCTTAAGTTGTTTGGATTTCAGCATTCGCTGAGGAGTAGATGGCCCGCACAGACGTGGGCCATAATAATGATAATTCGAGCCGTAGTGGCGAAACCTGTTGGGGGATATTAAGGACTGGATTATTATTATTATTATTATTACTATAGTAGTATATATTTTTATAGTATATTTTTAAAAAAATATACCTATAAAAATATAAAAAATTAAAATAATTTTAAAGCCATTGCGGCAGTTCAAAACATGAAAATAAAAAAATAATTCGGTGTTTTATTTAATTCATTAACTCACAATTTTCCATGATTGCACATTAACGAAATTAGAAATTTAAAAAAATCGGGCCACCCTAATATACTGTGTAGGAAATGGAAAAAGAATATATTAACAATAATTATTATGTATTATTTACATTACATACATATGTAACTTTTGAAATATCCGCTACGAGCTCTAAAAAAACCATAGCTTGATAACGAAGAATAGAATAGGATAGAATAGAATACAATAGAATATTCTATTTTTAATTGTTTATTCATGTAATAATCAGACAGATGGGCATGTAACGTTAATACATACATCGAATTTGGTTCACAATAATTAGAGGAAAAATCTTCAACTCAATATTACGTATCACATTCAACAAATAATTGGGCACACTTATGCTGACCGTCGGTCGACTTAATATTCCTAGAGACCAAATTATCGAGCCGATATAATAATATAATAATAATAATAAATACCTTTATTGTGAAAATACAAGTTTCATAAACATTACAATACTGTACACAATTAATATTTATAAAGCTTTAAGCATAAGTTAGTCTGGTAAACCGTATGGCGATGCATGGCTGACAGTGAAAGATCGTACGCGCGTGGACAAAACAGAGCGTCTTGATGATGTAGGCGTCATAAAATGTCAAAATGTGTTTAAACGTCTTGAACACGCTCCTACGAGATTTCCCGCCTCAACGATCAAAAACAGTCCTCAGCACACGTTTTTTAAGTAAAAATATTTTCTATGTTGCTTGGGAATGACTTCTCCCAGTGAATTATTCAGTACTCCATCTTAGAATAAAAATTAGCGAAGTAGAACGTTTTTACAACATCGGTACTACAGGACTTCTTCAATTGATAAAGAACATAGTAGGAACTTCATAGTTGTGATGAGAATACCTCCATATGACATGACCAGCCTAAACACTCGTCAACCTCAATGCCGAACAAACAGCATTACTTGTCTATGTCAATCACCGAATTACCAAACTGTATAGTTAAATTAATATTTTTTAAACGAAAATACACTTAGTTATGTTCTGGTTAATATTAAGTCGTTTACTTGACTTCAGCGCAAACTGTGTGCGTGTGCTCAAGACGCCGGCGCGGTAATAAGCAGCTCGTCACCAGTGTTCGCTGAGAGTAAAATGTTTATATCGTCAACATACAGTTTACCCCAACACTAGTTAAAACTTTTGGAGATCATTTATGTAAAGTTTAAACAATGTTGGTCCAAGAATTGACCCCTGTAGTAGTTCATATAACTGAATTATTGCATTCTGCATTTAATTCTTTCTCATTCCTTCGTGTAATTGTTGTATTATGTAGGATTTCACCAATGATGCATCCCGAACACGTCACCGCAAGATTTTTTAATTAAACCAACAAAAATTCATTCAGGCTTTGTAATCAAGGTACATTCAATTTATAAATATGCCTAAATATTTCGTACAAAAACTGTGGGTGTCTGATTTATACTCAACAGTGCTATATCTCAACAGTGCGGTCTCGGAAGATTTTACTTTTGTTAATGAAGATAGTTGAAAAATAATTTCACTCATATATACAGCACTCCGAGGCGCACATTGTAAAATTATTAGCATGTATACAGGCTGTTCCAAAAGGTAGTACCAACCCAAACTTATGCCTTTTTTAAAAGGAACAACCTATATTCCGGTGTAATTTTGAATTCCTCGCACAATTTTACGATAATCTAAAATAATTTTACCTACCCTAAACTTTATACTTTTTTGATTTATTGGCATTTTTATGGAAAAACAGCAGTCTAAAAAACGCAGTATATCTCAATACCTTTTTTAATTTTATTGCGCACGTTTTGATTATGATTAAGTAAGAAGCGTTCTATTAGCGTGATTACCAACCATATCCAAATTGTGTACAGGCTGGTCACAATCGGCAACAAAATATAGCAAACAGTTTTGCCTAAGAAAGTTTTTTTTAATGGACCCTATATCTAAATTATTTTTTGGTTTCAACCCACGCATCGTTCTGTACAAAAAAGTACTCGTAGACACTACTGCTAAAATAAACCATTGCAGAGATAACTAGTCTTCTCCATAAAAAAAAAAACGATTTTCTATTAATAAGTGCTTCTACACCTACATTAACTATTAAACCAGCTAACTATTAAACCAGCAAGTATTTACCTAACGTACTGTTTTCTCGAATGAGTTCATCTTTTTTTTAATAAAATAACATTTTAGCACGACTGCATTTTAATATTATAATTTGAAATCAAATTTTACTTATACCCTGTAGGCTATGAAAAACTGTGCTAAACAAGTTATTAAGGTATCTGTCAGTAGTGGTGATATTGTTAGTGTTGTTACGTTTGATTTGCATAATATTGGGAAATATAGCGAACTTTTCCCAGGAGACTAATTGACATGGTGTGGGTTTTTGGCGAATGCAACAAAAATGCTTGATTGACGAGTATAGTTGACACATACCACTGACAGATACCTTAATAACTTCTTTAGCACAGTTATTCGCAGCCTACAAGGTACAAATTACATTTCAAATTATAGTATTAAATTGCAGATGTGATAAAATGTTCTATTTTTATTAAAAAAAGTAAAACAAAATTATTCGAGAAAGCAGTACTTTAGGGAAATAGTTAACTGATTAATTGTTATTGAAGGTGAGAAGCACTTATTGATAGAATCATCGATTTTTTTTATTAAGAAGACTTGTTATCTCAGCAATGGTTTATTTTAGCACTACTGTGTACTAGTACTTTCTTGTGCAGAAGGATGCGTAGAATTCAAAACAAGAGTTAGATACAAGGTGTTTCATTAAAAAAATAACTTTCTTAAGACAAACTGTTTGCTTTATTTTGCTGCAGATTATGAACACCCTGTACACAATTTGGATATGGTAGGTAATCATGATAATAGAACGCTTTTTACTTAATCATAATCTAAGCGTGCGAAATAAAATTAAAAACAGTTATTGAGATATGTATACAGTTTTTCTTAGACTACTTTTTCTTAGGTAATGTTATGTTCCATTGGCGTACAATTTAGCGAGGAATTCATAATTGTGCCGAAATATAGCTTGTTCCGTTAAAAACAAAAAACATAAGTTTGGGTTGGTGCTACCTTATGGAGCATCCTGTATACACGCTAATAATTTTAGAATGTGCGCCTCGGCGTTCTGTATATATGAGTGAAATCAGTTTTAAAATATCTTCATTAAGGGTCGGTGCGAAACGAAAAAAACGCGTTTTTACGAAGTTGGTAGTATCATAGTAGTATACTACCAACTGCACGGACAATGATCACAACAGGCAGAACCTATCTAAATTGTAATTACAGAACCAATTTGTAGTCACAATTTGCACGACGAGATGGCGCCAAGTGTCAATAAGCACGATTACAGTACAATATTAATGTGATTACTGTACAAGACGCGATAATTACAATTTATTTTTGTATGGTTGTATATACCATTCGGTTTAGGAGAGCATGGGTGTTAAAATCTCTATTTTATCTCCATTGTATCTATTTTGTGCGGTTATTAGATACTTATAAATCATCAATAAATAGAGATAATTGAAATGAGATATTCATTAACAATCTTGACAATTCAGATACTGATTTAATTGTCTCTTACGAACGCCTTGTACATTTTTATTTTGCATGATTTCTGTGTGGTCAGCTTAATCGGCTGCCAACCGTTAACAGAGGCACAATCTTCCAAGATCGAACTGTTGAGAGGCCCTGTATATGTAATTTAATTATATACATATTTCAAATTAATTGAATTTATACAAAATATTCTACACCTAGTTTGACAGTAAATACATAATCATGGCTAATAATAATCTAGCAGTATGGTTTCATGATCTCCAAGTCTCGCAAAGATGACCTAACTGCGCTGGGCTCTCATTGTAAACCACGTTGAATATTATTTAAATACTTAAGATAACTGAACGCTGTTAGATAAATCTTGATGTTTTAGATAGTAACTAATATCTATTTTATTGATCGCGATTTATGATTAACACATCCGCAGATAATGCATAATACATGTTAACTTAGTAATTGTTTTAACTGACAGAATTCTTAAAAAGATTCATAGCCATAAGGAAAATAATGTACTTAAGGCAGTAAGAATACATCGAGGGAAAGTGGTTAAGAGTAATAAAATTGATTGACAGATTTTATCGTTATTAATCCTTAATGTTAATGCAGTATACTTCAAATTAGATCTATTAAACGGCATCATGCTCTTATCAACTCATCGAAATTAATGGATTTGCTTTGTTTTCTTTGTGACAAGATAAAGGAAGTAACCGTGCATTAGGAGAACACGATCTCAAAGTTGTTTACTACAAAGTGCGCTATAGGTATTAACGATATAACAAAAATATAAGGTGGAAACAGCTAAAATTTCATTTTTAATAACTTGTTTTATATAACATTTCCATCAGCCGTATTAGCCGATTAATCACAAGCAGATTTACTAATTGTAGCATCCGAGTTTGCAATTTTCTACCAGATTAAGAAATTTCCTGTTGTAAGGGGGTGGGCTGTGACGCCCCACGCCCTGAGAGCGAAATGAAAAGCGGAAATTTGCAAAAAAATAACCCGGGCTCGGCCTTACCGCGCCTTTATAAGCGGGATAATAGGTTATCTTATAAAAAAAGGGATTTTAGGATCCCGCGGCAAAGCAGACGATGAAAAGCGCCACGCTAATGCAAAATGTTACATAATATATACGGTTACAAAGCATATTCAGGAGGAAAAGGGATCAGTATCATTCCTGTTAATATAGGATTACCGATACGTAGTACTTCAACAAAACACGAATTTTCTTTCCGCAAGAGGTTAGCAATATGTTTTCATTTAATGATTTTCATAAATTATCTCAGCGCATATCTCAGCTATTACTCAACTGATCACAATAAGCCCTTAAATAAGTCGAACGCACAAGCCTTCATGCATTCGCCATATTTTTCCTTGTTGAGATTAGAACAATTAGTTGTCAAAAAACATAAAACTAGAAATGAGTATACGGACATACCGTATCATACGGACTTACCGTAATAATGAAAATACTCAATGTATACAGGTGATTTACAGGCGGTATGTAAATTTTAAATAAACTAAATATTACAGCCACAACCTAGATTTGAACCCGGGAGTTTTGTCTCGCCAGCACAATGCTCTAACCAACTGAGCAATTGAGGCTATTGATAACACATTTGTGATCAAGCCGATCACAAAATTTTTGGTAGATCCAGCACTTCCCGACCAATCCAGGAGTGCACTGCTCCATACATAGCTGTAAAAACCTTACAATAGGAAAATGAAGGAACAAAGTTCCTAGGAGCATCCTTGATCGCTGCACGGGACCGATGTGGACGATGAGCTCTCCAGGGCAGATTCAGTGATGGAACCCCAAATTCTCCAACGGCTTCCAGTTCAATTGCAACATCGCTTAGTCCTGCCCGCAGCTCGTCACTTCGGAGGAATACGGGAAGCCGTGAAATCAGCAAAGTACCACGAAGAAATTTCAATAATTTCAATAAAATATCAAGTATTTGGTATCAATATAATCGGGAAGATGTTTTCTATCGAATAATCAGGGTTTGGGTACCCGTGAAAAAAATGACTCACTGGCTAAAAACCAATTAAATCGTGCTAGAGGGCGCCAGTAATGCAATCTCGGCCAAAATCGATTTAGTTAGTGTTTATTTGATCTTTTCACCAATTTTCACCAATTCCTAGCCACCTAGATTAATACACAAAAAGTTAGTTTTGCGTTGCTTTGGTGATAAAAATTGACGATCGATATGTTTTTGCGTTCAGTTTGTCATCCTGATTGAAAATATCACACAAAGAATATAGGGTGCCATTTAAAATTTCAATAATGAGTCATTTCCGGATAAACCGGAAGTCATATTAACCTCAAGAGTAACTAAAAGAATGGCATTTTTTGTCTATAAATACTTTACCAAATTTCGTCCAGCTTTATAAACAACAAAAATAAACGGGAGTACCTATGGCGTGGGCACCCGGTAGAGGATGATAAAGTCATGTGCTTGGCCGCATCACATTTTTTATTCTAACAATTTTTATTAATTCTAAGATTTTTTTGTAGGAAAATATTCTTATAATGTGAAGTTCAGGTGTTTTGATTAATTGATTATAACGCAAATTGATGAGTATAAAAAAATATTCCGCCTTAAAAATATTCTTAGACTTCATCTTAAAATAAGAAAAAGAAAATATATACGATGTTCTATTAGAAAAACAAAAGGTTACCAAGTTTCTATATAATAAAATGAACATCCTATATGTTGAAACCTTATTTGTACGATAACATGTTTAACACAAAAAAACTTCTACAAATTTTTTTTTTCATCTTCAACACACTAACTGTAGCTGCACCGAAAGCCCGCCACTGACGGTACTGCGCCGCAGTACGGCTAAAACGGCCCACAGACGGTGAGACCTGCCTCGCCGCATGCCGCGAGACACAGGTCTCAGACACAAATCTCACCGTTATGGGGCTGCATCATGGTCTCTGAGACGGTCTCACGCGGTCTCACGTGAGACCGCCATCGGCGGTTGCATGATACGTGCAGCGTGAGACCGCGCTGCAAGTCTCACCTGGTCTCACCGTGAATGGCGTGGTATCGCTGTCGCATAGTCGAAAAAGCAAGGGAAATAGCTTTTTAATTTAAATTTGTGTTATTAATTATAAAACAAAATTACACGAATAATTAATTTCAGTAATTATTTATTATCAGGGATGTTAAATTTCGGTAATTATTTTTTCTTTCTGGTAAACTACCGTTGAATTAAAAATGTTAATTTCAATTATTAGATTACCACGTAATTAAAACATCAAAATGGTAAACTACGGAGACTTAAATTACAGGGTAATTACAAATTCAAGATGGTAAATTACGCAGCCTTAAATTTCTAGGTAATTAAAAATTCAAAATCGTGAATTGCCAATGACAGGTAGATCTTATGTTAATAGAAACGTGGGGTACAAACTTAAAAGTCATTATTTTGTATATAAATACCAATCTCTGGTGCTTTTCCTGATTTAATCATTAATTATTAAAATCAAACAAAAAATGAATAAGAGAAATGCAAAAATGTCCCGGATAAACTATCCAGATCAAAAATGATCATTGTTTGTGATACCAGGCAGAAAAGCAATAAAATACAAATGAATAATACAGAAACAAAATTAGTGTATTTTATAATGGGTAACCAGCCCATTCAAATTATTATTAATATCGGAAAATTACCAATTATATTGGTATTGGTATTATATGCTGACGGTAATTTACCTTTGGTAATTTAAGCTGTAAATTACGATCATTAAAAATTCGTAAATTACTATTAATTACGGTCACTTATTTGGTAATTTACCCGGTAAATTACGCTTTGTCACCCTTTTTATTATCAATAACATGTTTCGGCTGGAAGCGCATAACACATTTTCGAAAAAATTGTTAAACAATTACAGAAATTTCTCTTGTTTATGGGATACTAAATTTGTCTTGGTATTTGCCTTTTCTGTTATCTAAAATTACCAGAGCAACTGCAACACCAATTGCAACAATTTGTTGATTGGAGAATTGCAAACTAGCCATGATGAAAATTCACAGTACGCTGAAGTCGCGGGTGCACATGCGACTCCGTCTCATCGTGTATGCTTGTTTGGCTTTGAGACCGCTTGTCTCGGAGACCAGTGCGTCGCGACTTGCGGCGAGGCAGGTCTCACCGTCTATGGCCCGTTAAAATCGTACTGCGGCGTTGTACAATTTCGCAGTATACGTAGAGCTGGCCCACACGATCCAGATGTCGGACAGGAAGAAGATTTATTGTTTGCTGCAGCTTTTTTTTTGTGTTAAACAAGTTATCGTCCAAATAAAGTTTTAACATATAGGGTGTTTATTTTATTATAGAAACTTGGCAACCTTTTGTTTGACTAATAGAACGCCGCGTATATTTTCCGTTTCTTATTTTAAGATTAATTCTAAGAATATTTATAGGCGGAATATTTTTTTCAAACGCATCGTTTTTGAGTTATAATCAATTAATCAAAACTCCTGAACTTCAAATTAAGAATATTTTCCTACAAAAAAATAGTATTAATCTTAGAATAACAAAAATATAGAAAAATAAAAATGAACAGTCTGTATATTAAAAAGTATATTTAAACGAGAAATTGTTTAAACCCAAAGAACTTTGGTTTGATTATTTTTGTAATTTTATTATGGTTGGAGAATCATTTAGGTGTTCCGATAATTTTGACTAACCCTGTATAATCTTATCCAATAAATTTAACAACAATCGACACGACTATCTGTTAAAAATTCTACTAGCGACTAAAGTCTAGTTTTCTCAACTAGCTCTACAGAAATTCTACTAAATCTACCAACTATAATCACGTATGCATATCCTACAATGCGGTATAATATACATACGTCAGTAGTATAAAATAGTTTTTTTTTATAGAAATATTTAAGATTGTATACAACAGAACATTACTGAGTTATGACTTATGACACTAGCTTTTCATTAAACATCTCTAATCGATACACCAGATCTAATGAAAAATCTGCTGATTTGGCAATACTGGCCACACATGTTAAGGAGTAAAGATTTCTGTACTTATATTAGTATTAGTATAAGTTAAACTAATATAAGTACAGAACAGAAAACTACTAAAAAAATATGTCAATCTACCAGATTTTCCACTATCTACTAGACTCAAATTTTGGTCACAAGATCAATGTTTCTTTCATTCTACCAGATTTAGTAGAAATTCTGCTAAATTGGCAACCCTGAACACAACAAACCCCAACCCATGTATTGTACTACTATAGTATAAACTAGGGATGCACCGGAGCTCCGGTTTTGCTCCGGTATCCGGCCGATCCGGCCCATATATTAAGATCCGACTCCGGCCGGAGCAATTCTAGAATCCGGCCGCCGAAGCAAAACATTACGTCATGTCGGGGCGGGGCCTTTTTTTGCTGCGCGCAGTACCCCAAGCATGTAAACAGCGTAGGGTTTTTAGTTTTTAGTGTTTTTACTTCATTTGACAGCAACTACATTGTGCATTGTGCGTTCTTAATAGTGTAAAAACTATGAATACCAACAACAGAACAAGTGATATGTGGAACTTTTATGTACTGTGCTGTGACAATAAATTTGTCAAGTGTAAGATATATGACCAAATGGGACAGGAAAAAATTCATCGACAGGTTCTATGAGTAATCATGTTAAACGTAAGCATTACAATAAGTTTAAACTAGGTAAAACTATCAAATCAACCGAAAAGGCTTTGGAATTACAGTTTATTTTTACTTTTGCATTGTATATCGTCCTATTTTTTTATAAATTTTGATTCAAATAAATTTTGCTTCAATTTATATGCGGCGACTCAACATTTAAAATAATAAAGTTTATTCTAAATACTTACATAATCTAAAAGGTGTACATTATATATAATGTTTCTATAATGTTATAATGTTTCTATAATTTCTATAATGTTTCTTGTAGATGTCACATGCGTACCAACATACTAAATTAACTACACTCATCGCTATCCTTTATTTAAAATTTATCGTTTTTAGAATTAGATATAACAATGGGTAGATATTCCTTATCAACCAATGTGATGATCACGTGATATTAATTTATTTGAAATTTGTATTTTGTACTTTGCCGCACTAGATCGCGCAAAGTTCCATAGCGGTTCTCCAACATCGGACGAAATCAGTTGTTTTCGAATGTGACAGCACAAAAAAAGAGGTTTTTATTTCACTTTTAATTTGAAATACACCTTTCAGCATGGACTACTTCAAGCGGTATTGTAGTAAACTTAGGATTAATAATGCATTCTTTCGGTTGTATTTTTGTGTTATTATTAGACCCGGTTATAACAAGTACGCACAACTAAGTGCGATCATACGTCCAATCCAGCCTCTATGGGTGGCCGCATTTATTGTTATAACTTCGCTACTAAACGTTTTTTTTATATATATTAACGGCAATTGTAATAAATAACAACGAAATATTTTTTTGAAAATGCCCCTTATTGTAACCCCTTAACGTGGGTCCAATTTCTTCCATGTTTTTAATCTTATTTCTCTATTGGACTATCTCATTGCGGATAAACTTAAAGAGAATCTGCGCTAGACATTCAAACTTTCGCCATTTAGACATAGCATATGACATCAAAACAGCCTTCGTGCTCACCCGTCAATTCCCGGGATTGTGACTTTGGCACTGTGGCCGGATTCTGTCAAAATAAGCAAAAATACACCTTAATAATTAATTAATTGTCACGCTGGCTGTGACTTTTAGACTAAATGTTGTCAAAATGCTAAGTAGTAAGGTGTATAGGATGTGGGTGGTAATTTTTCCATATGGCCACACCTCTAGAGAAATGTGTGCGTCATAATAGTCATGTACATCTACCACTTTTGTAAAAAACAAAATAGTAACTCTTCATTCCCCATCCTTTATAAATAAAAAATAGCTCGCATTGGTCCACTATACAGAACGGTGGATGCGCCGGAAACAACGCTTTTCTTTTCATTAAATGATTTAAATTGTCTTTATTGACCTTTGGTAACCCTGATTGGGGAATATAAAGATTAAAAATAACATCAAAAATATGTAAACATTGAATATCAGATAAAACATCAGACTGGAAAGGCCAGATAAAACACTTATTTATTATACACTAATGGATAGATGTTTTGTTGGGAAGCATGAGTTATCCGATTTACCAGAAATTATTTACCTAGATCGGTTGTAAGTTTACCAGAGATGATAAGTAATATAGTTTAACGGTCTGGAGCGTTTTCAATAAGCCAATCGTGTCTCCTAGAAGCCGATAGAAACGAGGGGCAAATTCCCGATACTTTCGCCCCAATAATTTACTGCTGGGTGAACGCTTGAATTGCCAACGCTCAGAATTGCAGGTGGCATGGACTCACGAGCCAGCCACTTGACCTCCGTAAATGGTTCAATTCCAATTCGGATGTTACTTGTTTTATACACCCTACAGGCACCCCTGGTCTAATAATACCCCAATTAGACCTTCATTTCGTCAGAAAGCATCGCTTTGTTGGATAGTTTATGAGGGGGATAAGGTTATATAGGAACAAAGGGAACGTCGTTATGACGCCTTGTTAGTAAACAGTAAACCTTTGAATTACGCGTATTCCAAAAAGGGAATAATTGTTGTTTGTTGTAATATAGGGTCTCCCACGACGAGCTGCCATTAGAAGTAAATGGAGAACCAAATGAGATGACAGATTGAAAATGTGTCGACTTATATTGTTGGACACGATCGTCTCAACTAAAATATTTTGAGTTTTCGATTACTTCTGGTTACACCGGAAATGATGTTACATTCCCTATACCTAACATGTGTCATTATTGAGATATTAATTTTTTCAATAAAAATTGACAGCTGCACGGTTACATTCAATTACTTGTAAATTATGCCCTGTGACCGCCGGAAAAAAGTTGTTCGGCAAAATTGTTTTGAAGGTAACATATTATCGACACATCGGTAGAATTCTTCTAAAAGTTATATATATATATATATATATATATATATATATATATATATATATATATAGGCTGTTAATTATCAGATCATCAGATTATCAGATTAATTATCAGAGGAGTTAAATTCGAGTAAGGTGCTAAAAGTCGATTTTTTTCAAATGGCAACCCTAACATATGAATACATTTCTCAAATCTATAGACAATTTTAGATCAACTCTATGTACAATGTCCTATACCTAAAATGTACTTGTACCTACACATCGGTAGAATTCTTCTAAAAGTTATATATATATATATATATATATATATATATATATATATATATATATATATATATATATATATATATATATATATATATATATATATATATATATATATATATATATATATAGGCTGTTAATTATCAGATCATCAGATTATCAGATTAATTATCAGAGGAGTTAAATTCGAGTAAGGTGCTAAAAGTCGATTTTTTTCAAATGGCAACCCTAACATATGAATACATTTCTCAAATCTATAGACAATTTTAGATCAACTCTATGTACAATGTCCTATACCTAAAATGTACTTGTACCTACTGAAATCGATTTTTAAACGTCACAGTAGAAGTTTGAAAACGCGTTTGAAAACAACTGTACAATTTGGAATAAACAGAACTTCATTAAACAAGGTTTTTAGGTCATTTTTTATTATAACTAATTTATATTTATATAAAATTACAAGCCTACAATAAACAACAAAATTTAAAATTAAACAAAATCGTAAAGTATTTTAAAAGACTGTTTAGTTGTATTTCAGTAACTGTTCAAAAACGTTGCCGTTTTCCGCTACACATGCATCAATTCTTTTTAACATATTTTTGGTGACGTCCCTGACAGAGTTAACACAAACCCATTGAAAGCAGCTCAGAGAATATAAATGTCCACCACGTTCTCCCGACTTGACGCCAATGGATTTTTTTCATTTGGGGATCTATTAAAGACGTAGTTTATGAAGACCGAATAATTGATAAGGAGAACATGAAACATAGAGTTCGAGCTGCTTTCAATGGGTTATGTGCTAATTCATGGGATGCCACCAACAATAATATGTTGAACAACAAGAATTGAAGCATGTTTAGGGGCAAACGGCAACGTTTCTGAACAATTACTGAAATAGAATTAAGCAGTTTATTTTATTTACTTTACGATTTTGTTTTATTTTTAATATTGTGTTTTATTGTAGGTAGAAATATAAATAGCTTTATTGAATCTGTACAGATATATGTCAAAAAATAGAGGTAACACACATTGATGATACATATAGGTACATATAGATACACGATACGCACGCAACCGCAAAAACACCCGAAGGCTTATAGTTCTATAAAACTAAATTAATTATAATGAAAAATTACCTAAAAAAATTGTTTAACAAAGTTCTGTTTATTCCAAATTGTTCAGTTGTTCAGTTGAAACGCAATCTAGATTTGGCAATGGTTGCAATTTCTACTATGACGTATAAAACTCGATTTCAGTAGGTACAAGTACACTTTAGGTACAGGATATTTTACAGAAAGTTGATCTAAAATTTTCCATAGAATTGAGAAACGTATTCATATGTTAGGGTTGCCATTTGAAAAAATCGACTTTTAGTACCTTTCTCGATTTCAACTTTGATTTTATAATTTGAACAGCCTGTATAACTTTTAGAAGAACTCTACCGATGTGTCGATAATATGTTAGCTTAACAATTTTTCCGAACTTTTTTCCTGACGTTTTTTAATGAAAAGATAAATATCTCAAAGAGGACGTTAGGTATAGGGAATGTAACAAAAAATGGATCTAAAATTTAACGAAGATTTCAAAAATGCAATAAAATATTACTATATTGTCTATAGGAGTGTTCCATTTGAAAACACTTCCAATATATAAGCAAATTTTTCGTGGCTTATACAAAAGTAATTAAAACGTTTGTTTCGTCCTTTTCATATTTGCTTTCTCGTATGTTCTTCCTGATCTTGTTCTTCCAACTGCAGCACTATACACAACTCATCAGGCTACAAAACTAAGTGCCGCGATAAAATGCCGCGATGAAAATGCTCTAATGCGCTGCAAGCCGTCCGTGTGCTGGTCGTAGATCTGCGCGTACCTTAAAATGCCTAGTATTTTGCACTACCTACCCCAAAAAATAATAATAAACAAAGTAAAATTTACTCTCAAATATAAAATGTACTAACTAACCTGTGGAGGTAATCTACCGGCGCGAATCGACTTTGTTGTTTCTTTTTAAATTGTACTTAATTAGCATATAAATAATTTGCGACAGCGTTGTAGTTAATTAAGATATCACGGCAAATCTAGGAATATTGTAAAGAATCTCAGTATAAAAAATAAAAAAAAATATTTTTTTCTGGAATTATTTTCCTCAAAAGGTAAACTCACTAAAGTCACAAAAATTGTAAGTACCAGAATCAGTTGTTATTTTTGATAATGACTAGTTATTTAGCTTCGATTAAGAATCTGTGGGATTTAATGATATCTACATTCAAAAGTTTGATTTGCTTATTTTTGTATCTATTTGTCTACTTGACAAATTAAATACCTAATGGCAATCTGTCCATCGCGTCGTTCTGATATAAATAGGCTAAACATTGTATTGATTATATTATTAAGAGCCGGCAGCGACTAGGTATATTTAAAAATACTGTAATTATTTTTCATATAACCTTTCGATATAACCTTTTATAACCTTTCATATAACCTTGCTTGAAAGGCAATTTGAAAAAAGCAAATAATATCGGCTGTGTTATTTGAAATAAGGAAGTTGATACCACATTCGGTTTAACAGAACGCAACCGGAACCTAAAAAGTAAATAATATTTATCCGTAAATGTTCAATTTATTATTTTCATTGGTTCCACATTTGCCTTACAAATTGTAGACTACAAACTTTACATCAATTCGTAATTCTCTATCCCTTTTGTGTTCTGTTTACATTCTCCAATTATGTGTCAGTGTGAAGCTTCACACGCAGCGTCAACTGGTCGAGAATGCGCGGCGCTTTAATTAGTCTGTTGCATCCAAATTTGTTTAACTGGAATTAGTGGCACTGTGCAGCAAACCGTCCTGCTCTTCACATCATTATATATTGTTACAGACAATACGCTCTGGTACTGTACACAGTTGCACTCTGTTATTACTCTGCATAGGCAAACAAATAGCCTGGTATCAGGACATCGGTATATAGACGTACAATATAACCTGGAACAGCTACAATTATTGTGTTTTGATGTGTCTCCGAAGGCAATTATTTTAGCAGTGCATATTGTCGTCAGTTCATAATTCCAATATGAGTCTTCTTTTAAGTGAAGTGAGCCTATATGCAAATCTATCACGAAAAAATGGATGAAGAGTCTTATACCAGCACAGTGACATACGAATTGATAAAAGAAAAACTGTCGGGAGCTTGTTGTTTATGCAACATAGACGTTGTCTTAGATGTGTCATTTAGTTTTAGATGGTATTAATTTAATCTTTAAAATATTTTTAAATAAAATACTTGTGGAACCGGTAAATATGTTAGGAATAACGAACATTATTATGGAGAAGATGAAAAATAACAATAACAACAAACAAAGCTAAGAAATCGCACCAACTAAACTAACCACAATAACAGAAGTAAGCAATGTAACTAAAAACAACTAAAAGGGCCCAGCTTTTGCTTGTGGGTAATTTTATTGTCAACAAACTTCTTTTTAGTATGTCAACTTTTAATTATTGTAATGATATCATAGCATTTTATACTGCTTTCACAACAAATTTGTTATCCATATGCCATACATTACCTAGGCAAATCTCCCGCTCTACCAAAACATGACAGAAGATAGGTATCGTTCATTCATTTGTTTGATTTCAAATGCATAATAATAATAACAATAAAAAGGGAAATAAAACAATATCAACGTATTTTTGCCCTGGGATACACACACCCTCTTACAAACTCATGCTGACTATGATACCCTCTAGTGACTAGTCACTAGTGAGTTCTATGATATTCAAAATCAAGCTTATGTTTTTAAATTTTGACCTTATATATCAAAACTCTTACATTATAGGTGTGAATTATTAGCAACTTGTTATCAGTGCAATAAGTTTATTCAAAACCGCATATTCGAATTCCTTCATGCATATACTTATTATATTATATTATCAATTATTATTATAAATTCCTAATTACTCGTATTTCCAATAATATTGAGTCAATTGAAATATTTCTCGCACCAAATAAACTTACCACAAAACTGAAGCAAGCAACGTAATTAACAGCAACAAAAAAGCCCTAGCTATTACTTGTGGATAATTTTGTTGTCAACAAATTTCTTTTCATTGTATGTAAATTTTGAATTATTGTAATGATCATAACATTATAGCATCATAGCATTGTATACTGCTTTCATAACAAATTGTTATGGATATGCCAACAATACCTAGGCAAGTCTCTCGATCTACCAAAACATGACAGAAGATAGGTATTGTTCATTCATTGATTTCACATGCACTATTTTTACTTTATCATACGTAGTATTACAAAGTACTGTAAGCGTGCCGAAAAAAAAGAGATTTTAGCGGAAATACATTTTTGACCAAATTACAAAAAATGTGTATGTGCGCGCGTGCGCGTGCGCGAGCTCGTGCGCGGGTACGTGTGCGTGTAACCGTTTTTTTTGTGGCGACGATTCCGGAGAAACTACTAAAGGTATCGGGACAAAACTTCAAATTTATAAGTGTCATGACCAATCTTAGAGCTGAAAGGTATTTTGTTCAAAATGGTCCAAAGGAACTGGATGTTTACTCCTAGCATTTTTTAACGATTTTGCAAACGAGCCGCGATTTCTGTAATTTCGTCAAAACAACGACACGAACTAAATTAAGACGAATATTCAATCAAGTTACTGCCAAGGTCAATTATCGAAAGAATTATCCAGAAACCCTGATAATGTTTGTTGGTAGTTTCACAAAATGACTATTTGGGACCGAACATGGTGAAAACCCGAAACATGTCTCCCATGTATATAAATAAATATAATGCAAAGATAAGAGGCTTTTATTACACCGTCCAAATAATTTTAGTTTTCGTATGAGTGCCATGTTTGATTTTGAATTTTTTTAACCTATTTTACATATTCCATCTACACATATTGGGCTGTGGATATTTTGCAAATTTTTATGCAATATAATATTAATATTAAAATAAACGTTTTTTATTGAACTAATATGATGGCAGTTTGCTTTCACTTGTCTGACAGTCATGTCTTTTTTGTACGTTTTTCACGTAAAAATTGCATCTCTAAAAATATTGATAAAAGGGTAGCAACACAATGTATTCAGGGTTCAGGCTAATGTTGGAAGTCCGCTTCATTGAAACATGACATAAAAATAAAGATTTGGTTTGAAGTGATGTAACATGCTTAAAAAACGTTGATTCAATCTTTAAAAAGCCAAACAGAAGAACAAGACCATTCGTCTAAAATTTACAGCTAAACAACAATTGTGATACATCATAATTGAAACTGTTGAAAAGACCACCTAAAATGATAAAATCAAACATGCCGCCCGTAACAAGACCTAATGTTTCTCTACGATCTTTAAAGATGACTTAATTACACAAATAGATTTCTTGTGCCGTCGTAATGTTTTTGCTACAAGCGTTTGGCAGGTTTTTAGTAAAAAGACAATGTTTAAATATTTTACAGTGTATAAGAAAAAAATCACCCTCTGTACGATGGTATAAAATCTCTCCTGTTCTTTTTTACCAACACAAGATAAATGTCATTACCAATTGATTTTAATACATCGTTATTATCAGAAATGTTGTAGTGCCGAAAATAAAGCAACATGTGATATTCCATACTTGCAAGTAACTTTAACTTAATTAAAAGAAAATAAACCTCTTTTGATTTGCAAGATATTTATTTGTTATTTATATAGGAGACATGTTTCGGCAGTTACGCCATTATCAATCCTAAATCTACAAAAGAAAAAGAAAATCAACAATAGTACGATCAACATCAGATGCTACTCTAAATTACTTACTGTCGTGGGGGAGATTCAGAAATTGATCCGTTTGTACCATTTGTAAGAAATCATAGGTGGAATTCGCAATACATACAATATACTCTTTAAATAAATAAATATCTTGCAAATCAAAAGAGGTTTATTTTCTTCTAATTAAGATAAAGCAACATGTTCGTTGAAACGTTGTGTTACTACGAATATGGTATGGTTTTAATCTCCACACTACAAGCATTTCGTTTCTCAAAGAAATGTTTGAATTTACTTAATATCTATGTATATCCTGTTTCTTTAGCCCACAGTGTATATAATATAATTTCACTTGTTGCTACACATTTAAGTTCTACAAAATAAAGAATTTATATAGTTATTACACCAGTTACAAGGTATTTAAATGGTTACAACGACATACTTTTTTTAGTTAATTTTTGCATAAATTATATCACCAGAGACTGTATCGATCAATTTCTTTATTACTAAAAATAAAAATAGTCCATTTGAAATCAAACAAATGAATGAACAACACCTATCTTCTGTCATGTTTTGGTAGACCCAGAGACCTAGGTATTGTAGGGCATATCCAGAACAAATTTGTTGTAAAAGGTATATGTGTTACCTGCCAAACGCGTATATCCTGAAAACGGGTAACAAAAAATGCCAGGAACATAGCGTAAAGGAGGAAATGATTTTCAATCATAATTAAACGATTTTCAAATATTTTGCACGTTTTAATTTAAAGTTTGATAATTTATAATTTACTAATAAATAATGTAACCGCCCACCGTTGATCATTGAGCAATTAAAAGGTTATTCACATTATTTACTTAGAAAACAGAAATGAAATAGCCACTAAGTTTACAACCATTACCTTTTAAAACAGAAGGCCATAAAATGTTATATCATTACAATAATCAAAAGTTGACACAATAAAAAGAAATTGGTTGACAAGAAAATTACCCACGAGTAATAGCTAGGGCTTTTTCGTTGTTTTTAATTACTTCAGTTATTGTGGTGCAAAAAAATATTTAAGTTATCTCAATATTATTGGAAATACGAGTAATTAAGACTATATAATAATAATAATAACTGGTAATATAATAAATATATGCATGAAGGAATTTGAATATGCGGTTTTGAATAAACGTATTGCACTGATAAAAAGTTGCTATTAATTCACACCTATAATGTAAGAGTTTGGACATATAAGGTAAACATTTAAAAACATAATGGAGATTTTGAATATCCTCGAACTCACTAGAGGGTATCATAGTACCTATGAGTTTGTAAGCGGGTGTGTGTATCCCAGGGCAAAAATACGTTGATATTGTTTTATTACTTTATCATACGCAGTATGATGAAGTATTGTAATCGTGCCGAAATTTTTTTTTGAGATTTTAGCGGAAATAGTTCTTTATTGGTCCCCTGAACATAATTTGACCAAGGTACAAAAAAATGTCTGTGTGTGTGTGTGTGTGTGTGTGTGTGTGTGTGTGTGTGTGTGTGTGTGTGTGTGTGTGTGTGTGTGTGTGTGTGTGTGTGTGTGTGTGTGTGTGTGTGTGTGTGTGTGTGTGTGTGTGTGTGTGTGTGTGTGTGTGTGTGTGTGTGTGTGTGTGTGTGTGTGTGTGTGTGTGTGTGTGTGTGTGTGTGTGTGTGTGTGTGTGTGTGTGTGTGTGTGTGTGTGTGTGTGTGTGTGTGTGTGTGTGTGTGTGTGTGTGTGTGTGTGTGTGTGTGTGTGTGTGTGTGTGTGTGTGTGTGTGTGTGTGTGTGTGTGTGTGTGTGTGTGTGTGTGTGTGTGTGTGTGTGTGTACCCGATTTTTGTGACGACGATTCCGGAGAAACTACTAAAGGTATCGGGACGAAAGTGCATATTTAGAAGTTTTACGACCAAACTTAGAGCTTAAAAGCTTTTGGTTCAAAAGGGTCCAAAGGAACTGGCTGTTTCCTCTAAGCATTTTTCAAGGATTTTGCAAATGAGCTGCCATTTCTGTAATTTGGTCAAAATAGTTAAATAATAAATTAAAATAGAGGAAATTTTGAATAATTTATGCCTATGATATTTTTTGGTAAAATTGATAGTTTAGCTTCAAGAGCAAATTATATTTGATCGAGATCGGTCGCATCTGCATTGATATTAAACTACATAGTAGCCTGGACTTAACAAATATTTTTTTGTGCTATCACCACAGAAATGTCTATGGCTGTCAGACTCGAAAACAGCTGATTTCATCAGAGGTTGGAGAACCGCTATGGAACGTTGCCGCGCTAGTGCGGCAACGTACAAAATACAAAATTCAAATAAAATAAGATGACCAATTTGATTGTTTGATAAGAAATACCAACCCGTTGTTATATCTATTTGTAAAATCGATAAATTAAGAAAATGGTAAATAAAGTATAGCGATGAGTGTAGTTATATTTTAGTATGTTGGTACGGATGTGACATCTACAGTGTCATGAACGAATATAAATCTGTCAGAACTTGAATTAGGTATCAACCTAACATTTCCTATACAGAAATATAACCATTTTTGATTTTTTTTTAAATACGTATTTTTCAAGAAGCTACACAAAAAGCGTTGATGTCACTCCTGCCGAAAACTACATAGCGCGACTCGCTCACATGCGAAGGCGACGCTCCGCCATCGGTGACGCGCCGCATCACCGCACGTCGCGCTTTTCCGTACTTTCGGCACTTGTGAGATAAATAACTATTATTCTGATGACAGTAGGTAGTGTCAAATGCTGATGCTTTGATAGTGTCAAATGCTGATGCTTTGACAATACCTACTATTGATACTATTGACTATCAAAATATCTGTCAAATCCTGGCTAACTAGTTTAAATTTAATGCAGACACGATTTATCTCAACCAAAAAGATTCTCATGCAGCAAAACTATTAATTTTATATATTGTATGATAAAGTCATGTGCCTGGCCACATCAGATTTTTTCCCTTTTTACTTTATCATACGCAGTATGCTAAAGTATTGTAATCATGCCGAAAAAAAAATTTAGATTTTAGCGGAAATAGGTCTTTTTGGGTCCCCTGAACATTTTTGACCAAGGTACAAAAAAATGTCTGTGTGTGTGTATGTGTGTGTGTGTGTGTATGTGTGTACTCGATTTTTGTGACGACGATTCCAGAGAAACTACTAAAGGTATCGGGACGAAAGTTCATATTTAGAAGTTTTATGACTAAACTTAGAGCTGAAAAGCTTTTGGTTCAAAAGGGTCCAAAGGAACTGGTAGTTTAATCTAAGCCTTTTTCAAGGATTTTGCAGATGAGCCGCCATTTCTGTAATTTCGGCAAAATAGTTAAATAATAAATTAAAAGCAGAGGAAATTTTGAATAATTTATGCCTATGACATTTTTTGGTAAAATTAATAGTTTAGCTGCAAGAGCAAATTCTATTTGATCGAGATCGGTCGCATCTGCATTGATATGAAACTGCATAGAAGCCAGGATTTTGACAAATATTTTTTTTTCGTGCTGTCACCACAGAAATGTCTATGGCTGTCACCACGCTGTCACACTCGGAGAACCGCATGGAACGTCATCTACAGTGTCATGAACGAATATAAATCTGTCAGAATTTGAATTAGCTTTTTAAACTTGACATTTCGTAGAAGTGGTATCAACCTAACATTTTCTATACCGAAATATAACCATTTTTGATTTTTTTTTAAATACGTATTTCTCAAAAGGCAACAGAAAAACGTTGATGTCACTCCTGCCGAAAACTACATAGCACGACTCGCTCACATGCGACGACGACGCTCCGCCATCGGTGGGGCGCCGCATCACCGCTCGTTGTGCTATTCCGTACTTTCGGCACTTATGAGATAAACAACTATTATTCTGATGACAGTAGGTAGTGTCAAATGCTGATGCTTTGACAATACCTTCGATTGATACTATTGACTATCGAAATATCTGTCAAATCCTGGCTAACTAGTTTAATTTTAATGCAGACACGATTTATCTCAGTTAAATAGATTCTCATGCAGCTAAACTATTAATTTTATATATTGTATGATAAAGTCATGTGCCTGGCCACATCAGATTTTTATTGTTGATAGTTATCTTCCACAGAATTGCTGATATCTTGAGACTGCAATATATAAACCAAGAGTTGGCTAACGAGTTAAAAATAAAAGGCAAAACAAACCAACCCCCCCCCCCCCCCGCCCCCTCCTCAAAACACAAACCCTTCTAATACAGGGTCTCCCACGATGAGCTGCCATTAGAAATTTATGGAGAATCAAATGAAATGAGAGATTAAAAATTTGTGGACTTATATTGTTGGACACGATCGTCTCAACAAAAATATTTTGAATTTTCGGTTACTTCCGGTTACACCGGAAATGATGTCAACTTTATATATTTCAAATGCAACACCCTGTATTTTATCGCATTTTTGAAATCTTCATTAAATTTTAGATCAATTTTGTGTTATATTCCCTATACCTATTAACATGTGCCATTTTTGAGTTATTCAATTACTTATAAATTATCCACTGTGATCGTTGTAAAAAAGTTGTCCTGCAAAATTGTTGTGAAGGTAAGGTATTATCGACACATCGGTGGAACTCTTCTAAAAGTTATACAGGGTGTTTAAATTTTAAGATCAAAGTTGAATTCGAGAAAATTACTAAATGTCGACTTTTTCAAATGGCAACCCTAACATATGAATACATTTCTAAATTCTATGGAAAATTTTAGATCAACTTTGTGTATAGTATTCTATACCTAATATGTACTTGTACCTACTGAAATCGATTTTTAACTATCACGTAGAAATTTAGATTGCTTTTGAAAACAACTGAACAATTTGGAATAAACAGAACTTTATTAAACAAGTTCTTTAGGTCATTTTTCATTATATTTAATTTAGTATTTATAAAATAATAAGCGTACAATAATACACAATATTAAAAATAAAACTAAATTGAAAGGTAAATTTAAAAAGAACTGCTTAATGAATGAATAAATATAATTCTGTTTGCATTTATATTTATAGTTTGGCAACTGTCAATAACTATTGTTCTACATCATTTGTTATTATTGTAAACCTATTGTTTGTTTGTTTGTTTGAATAAAAATTATTATTATTATTATTATTAATTTAACTGTTCAAGTAACTGTTCAAAAACGTTGCCGTTTTCCGCTAAACATGCTTCAATTATTTTTAACATATCATTATAGTTGGCGTCCCTGATTGAGTTAGCACATACGCCATTGAAAGCAGCTCGAACTCTATCTTTCATGTTCTCCTATCAATTATTGGGTCCTCATAAAGTACTTCTTTAATAACTCCCCAAATGAAAAAATCCATTGGCATTAAATCGGGGGAACGCGAATATTTGAATATTTGTATGACCCATTAAGCCACCGATCGTCGAACATCTCTTTAATCAAGGCTCTTACTGCAAAAGTTATGTCCGCTGGAGCACCGTCCATTTGAAACCACCCAATTATTAAGGACGCAATAACTGATGAGAACATGAAAGATGGAGTTCGAGCTGCGTTCAATGGGTTATGTACTAACTCTATCAGGGACGCCACCAACAATAATATGTTGTAAAGTATTGGAGCATATTTAGTGGAAAACGGCAATGTTTATGAACAGTTACTGAAATTGAATTAAGCAGTTTTTAAATTTACTTTACGGTTTTGTTTTATTTTTAATATTGTGTTTTATTGTAGGCTTATATTTTATAAATACTAAATTAATTATTATGACAACTGACCTAAAAAACTTGTTTAATAAAGCTCTATTTATTCCAATTTGTTCAGTTGTTTTCAAACGCAATCTAGATTGATGTTTAAAAATCGATTTCAGTAAGTACAAGTAATTTAGGTATAGGACATTGTACACAAAGTTGATCGCAAATTTTCCATAGAATTGAGAAATGTATTCATATGCTAGGGGTGCCATTTACAAAAATCAACTTTTAGTACTTTTCTCGAGTTCAACTTTGATCTTCAAATTTGAACACCCTGTTAACTTTTAGACGAGTTCTACCGATGTGTCGATAATACATGACCTTCACAACAATTTTGCCGGACAACTATTTTCCAACGGTCACAGGGGATAATTTATAAGTAATTACAAGTAACCGTGCAGCTGTCATTCTTTAACGAAAACTATGAATATCTCAAAAATGACACATGTTAGGTATAGGGAATGTAACATAAACTTGATATAAAACTTAATGAAGATTTCAAAAATGTGATAAAATACAGGCTGTTCCATTTGAAATATAAAAGTTGACATCATTTCCGGTGTAACCGGAAGTAACCGAAAACTCAAAATATTTCAGTTGAGACGACCGTGTCCAACAATATAAGTCCACAAATTTTCAATCTCTCATTTCATTTGGTTCTCCATATACTTCTAATGGCAGCTCGTCGTGGGAGATCCTGTATATCAAAAACGTCCCACCTTAATTCTTATTCGCAATCTTTTACCTGAAAATATATTCAATGTTTTTAAAGCATAGTTGTATGAAGGCTCTTCTAACAAAAAAAAAACAAAGAAATAGAAAATGAGAATTTGTATTCACCGGTCGTTTTCTTGAAATGTTTCTCACTTAAGTAAGCCCTTAATTCTATGAAAAACATTATTAGTTTATAAACAGATACAGTGGCATTTGATTGAGAACTACGTTAAATAATAATAAAGACTCTCATTTAATAAACCAATTTGTATAATGGCAGTAAAGCTTTCACAAGGCAAGTTTCACAAATTTGTTAAGACATTTTATATACTACCTACCTATATACGTTATGCAATTACAAACTCAAAAATCTACGTAGAAACAACAGATGTCAACTGCTAACAAATCGCGAAAGACAAATTGGCACTAGCGCAGATTTTCTTTTATAATTGGATTACAGCGGAGCGGGAAAACTTCCCGGGTGATATTATTGCGCGAAAATATTTATGGAAAACTCATCTCGTGGGCTCAGAAAGCCAGTGTACAGTATATTACACAGGCTTCCTCGGTCTGTACTGATGAAGCTACGGTATTGCACATTGATATGTTGGCATTTCTCATATGTTTTAAATGTATACGTAATAGAATAATTTTAAACCGGACTTATAATTGAAAACAAATATTTGCTTGACCCTTAAAATCCCTTCGTATACGTACGTACCTTGATATTCCCCTTTCTGTAAAGGATGATTCTGGTGTATTTATATACTTAATTATAACGAAGTACATTCTAGTTACTTAAGGTTAACACATTTTTTACAGTTAGTAATAAATACTTACCTTATAATTAATTAATTATTTTATTAATTAATAATTAATTAGTCTAAATTACTGACATAATTCTGATTGGCTAGAATATCCATAATTTGGCTACTATTGTCCTGTTATCATTTCGTGTGTGTGCTTTCTGTATTTCATTTTATGTCCTTAGATGATCACAATGTATTTATATACCAATTATATTTAGTTTAGCTTTGATATATTTGTTACCATTGAATCTGAATACTTTTGTAGAGAGTAACTTAGTAATTAAGCGATACTGTGGGTACAGTGGCTACAGTGGGTGATACAGTGGGATAGTGGACTTAATAAACGACATAAATAAAAAATATATAGTATGATGATTTTTGTACTATATAAGATGACAGAAAATTAAAGTTATTATCTATTACAGCAGATATTCACTATTTTATTGACAACGTCGTTTCGACATTGCCAATAAAAGCTATAATGTTACTAGAAACAAAGATGGTCTTAAACTCTGCTTATTTTATATTGATATCCTCGAATGAAGTTTGTTTTGATTCAAATGAGCTATATGATGTGTTAGATTTGAGTTTGTTGGAGTTCTCGATTTCGAAAGGTTCTAGGACTTACAGTATTTTTTTCACAATTTTAAAGTATTATTTTACGATTGCTACCAGCTGTCACACTTAATTCTTTTTTTTAACTTTCAGGAAGTAAGTACAATATTTAAATTTATTTTAGTTAAGTTTGACAGCTAGTGGAAACTTTTAAATATTATTTATAATTGTGTTAAAAATGTTGCAACCGAAAAGTAGGCCCTTGAAAACGCGCCAACTGAAAAAAAATGTTCGGAGACCATAATAAACAACTGGACTTACTTGACTTACTTACTCGACTTACTTGAAACAAAGATTAAATTTTAAAAAAATGTAGGGCAGATGTCATACGTTTGGTTGAACCAAAAAGTACCATGATAATATCATATAACATTGTATCATAAAAACTACAGCCAAACATCGAAATAACATAAGTTGATTCCGGACCATGTATAAAAATGTAACAGAAACAAGTCAGTTTCTTTGTTAATATTCATCAACACTAAGGCTGGGGGTTTCAATGCCAGTTTAAACCTTAAACTGTTTAAGTGGCAATGAGAATCCGGCCTATAATTAATTAGTAAAATTTATCTTTTTTATTTTTGATTAAATTGTTTAGCGCAACTGCAGTGTAACAACTAATTAATAAATATTATTTATGATTAGTAGTATGAATTAATATTTTATTATTATTATTTATTGTAAATCTCTGATACATCTCATTAAATATTTGAAACCTAGATAATATAATTTAGATATAACATATAAATACTAAACTTACACTAATAATTTTGAAAAGTAATAAAGAGGATCAGGGCAAATTGGTAGTACCGAGCTTCGCTGAAGCCTAGGGTACTCCCTTTGCGGGTATCACTGCAGCTCTACCCAATTTTGAAAAACACAAGGCCATTTATGCTTTGCAAAGAAAAATTTCATTTTTCTTTGCAAAGCAAAGGAAAACTGCAGAAAACCCTTGCAGCCTTGTGCAAAGGTCATTAAAAACACACACACTCACACACACACACACACACAGGCACACATTTATTAATAGACAATATACATTAAAAGAAGGTAAAGATGATAAAACTCTTCTCAAAATATTCGTGCTTCCCAAAACCGCAATTTAATAAATAAACAAAAAAACATTTTAACAAATTCGCCTAGATCTAATACCAAAATATTTTTTTCGTTGGCGATATAAATTGACGATAGACGTGTTTTTATGTCACGCAAGAGGGTGCCTGTAATAAAATATCGGACAAAACGATTTAGCTAGTGTATATTTGATAACTTTTGACTATTTTCACCAATTCATAGGCACCTAGATTAATAAACAAAAAGGAGTTTATTTCGTTGCCTTGGTGAAAACATTGACGATCGATATGATTTTGTGTTCAGAATGTCATCCTGATTGAAAATATCACAGAAATAATAAAGGGTGCCATTTGAAATTTTCATTATGACGTCATTTCCGGAAAACCCGGATATTAAAAACCTGAAGACTATCTCAAAAACATTGGTTCTTTTTTATTAGTCTTCAAATTTCATTCGTCCAGCGACATAAATAAAAATAAATAAACGGGCGTACCTATGGCCTATGCACACGGTATTAAAACGTATTTAAAACGTGGCCAAAAGGTCATAGTACCCTGATCGCATCATATACATATACATAATTAGTTCTAAATAAAATATTTTGTTATCCACATGTATAAAGTGCGTTTATCTCTATTGAAACTATTTGGTTAGTCAGTAAAGTTGATTTATCTACGACTCACATAATAAGTTCATTGCATACGGCTCTATGACTATATAATCCCCATCATTATACATGACAGTTCGTTCAAATAATGACCCCATTATTTGAACGAACTGTCATGATTATACAACGCTACTGTCAAAGTCTGCCAAAAGCTACGTGGATGACAGTTATTTGACAGTTCTCCTCGCCATCATTGACAAATACATTTAAAATATTTTGCATAAAATGGAATTTATGAGTCGTAGATAAAACGTCGTAGTTGACTCGCACATAACGGATATAAATCGTGAGCATACGGCGAGCGTGTAAACTTTATCCTCGCGATTTATAGCCTTAAATATGTGCTCGTTAAACTCGTTAAACTATGACCATATAATTTATAACATTCTGATTTTTCAAATGATAAAAGCAACCAAGTAACTGTAAACAAGTTACAAAAAAGTAAAAAAGTTGCAAAAGTAACTGATACAAAAGTTCTTTTTTTGAAATTTGTATTGCATATTCCCCGTCATTATAAAGTTCGCCAAAAGGTATCGTAGAGTACAAGTTGAAAAACAATTAATGGGTTCAGAAATTTGAAACGATGCCGGTTGTAGTTTAATTAGCGAGCAGTTTTAATGACGCGTCGTCTCTGTCCCGGCAAGAAGTTGAGGCAGTAATTGAAGTTCCTTCAGCGTAAGTGTAATTCGAGCCGCTAATTCACGAACGTAACTTTCAATTACCCATTTTTAATTTCATCGCTGAGAGACCGCCTTCTCTGCCATTATCATAAATTTTGAATGATGTCAATGTACAATATAATAGGGCTTTATCGCGTTGAGTCGAGGATGCGACGTTTAAATACAAAGCGGCAGCAAAATTTCCGTCTGAGGTACACATTATAGAGCAATAATGGGTATTAATGTAATTAATTGTCTTATGTGAAATACAAAATAGATTAAATTTGCAAACGGCAACAGAAGAGACAAACCATAATTTTATTATACCACAATATTATTATTATTATACCCAATTGCAACAGCTTTCCTTCCTTACGTTCAGGGTACGACAGATCGTATTGGATGCATCCTCTGCAAGTACAACATAAAACCGATATTCAAACCCGTTTCCAAACTATCCGAGTTACTTCCTTCTACAAAGGACAAAATCCCTCCTCTTCTTTCCCCTGGTGTGTACCGGATTCCATGTGCTCGTGGACGTGTCTATTAGTTATCGCTCTGCACTCACTACATACCACCGTTACTACCTGTAGAATCACAACTGAACGTCAACTTTCCGCTATGGAACCAAGCATACCCCGTCAACCTGTTCGTTTAAATACCAATTAGGAACTTTAGCATAAAGTTTAGTTTTTAGTTTGTTTGATTGGAAAACTTGGTCCATTGAAAATTATAAAGGTATGGATACTGAACCTGCGCCATCTATTAGGAAATAGGACGGTTCCGTTCATAGGAATTCGTTCTGGCTTTGGCGTCGTCGGGTAAAAGAAACTGTTGAACATTTATGTGAATCCCGAAACATTGTATCGTAACTCGTAATACTCCATTTAGTTCAATCCTTGACAAATTGTTGTTAGATAGTAACTCAGTGAGCGTTCAAACATTTTGTGGTATAATAATAATAAAATCTGACAAATTAGACATAGAACAGGTAAGTTTTAGGAAAGTTTTTAATGTAGTTTAAGTAAACAATTTAATTAATTCTTAGACATACCATGTCCGCAGAGCAAGAAACACAAAAAGTAAGCGAAATTTGGCTTCATTTTACTGCGAAAGAAAATTAAAAAGCCGTTTACAATATGTGTAAAAAATAAGTATTCGTACATAGGGGGAACCACAACCAATTTGCGAAAACATTTAATTTCAAAACATCCCAAAATTCTCAAAGAAATATCACGGACTGGACCAAAACAACCAACAACATCAAAAGGCAATTTCTGTATGATTTTTTGTTTGTTTGTTGTCATTTAATATAATTTGTACCTACTACGGGCGCGCGCCGCAAAAAAAAACGTCAGTGTACGTTTGCGGCAAATACGATATACGTGTACTCGTATAGGTAAGTAAACGATAGTGCGAGTACTCAACATCAAACAGTACGAAGTACTCAATCGGTTTTACTTGTACAAAGTAACGAGTATAAAGAAACGGGTGGAAAGTAACGGGTAAAAAGTAACTGTAATACACTAACGGGTTCAAAGTACCTAACGAGTAACGGGTACTGTACCTAGTAGTAACGGGTAGTTACAAGTACGCGACAGTAACGAAACTTTACATCACTAGTGTCTATATTGGTGAGACGTAGCGATTGTTGCATGTAGTGCTCATTGGGGTTTATCTACAGTAGACTTAAGAACGTGCAGACGCTTTTTTTTGTATCAACTCGAGAACTGTTTTATTGGTAACCATCAACAACCTGTGTGGTTGCTAAGCATTGCCGAAATATATACATAGTCATGGGTATTAAGATGAACATATATAAACACATATAATACACAACATCTTCCCCCTTAAATAACAAAGTACTTACACGAACTCTAATCTAAACAAACTACTAATATTAGTATTCTTTGCCACTACATAAGACGTGTTTTGTTACGTTTCTATGCTCATGAATATGTTCTTGATTATCAACATCCGTGTTAAACTCAGGATCAAAATATGTGCGAATATCATAGCTGTTACGTGTGTAAACTCTTCTGTTATCTCCTTCGATTATGTAGGAACGAGGTGTAGGTCCATACTTAATACTTCTTCCTTTCTACCATATTTTGTTATTTTGAAAGATTACTCTATCACATAAATAGAAATCTTGTCTCATTTTGGCTGTTTTATCATAATAATTTTTATATTCGTTATTGCCAGAAACTCTTTCTTCACCATAGCATATCGTTTTTCTGCGTCTGACAATGAACGTGTGTAATGCTGTCCAATGAAATATAACATCTTTCTTATGGGTCGATTCTGTGTTTTCGCTCGTAAAATTCTATTTTCTACTTTGCGTTCGTTATGAACTCATAACGAAACCGGTTTCGGTGTCGTTATGAAAACACTAAGTCACAAACATTTGGTAACTTTCAGTTTTCCAAGATTGATGATATTGACGTCAAGTGTCAAATAAGGCTGACATCCATCTGACATCTCAATCGCTATTGGCTCCCGTCAGTCGTATTTGTGAGTTTTACTACAACTACCAACTGTTGAATATGAAACTACTCTAGATTGTAGGATGACAACCGCAATTTTCGAAATTTATGTAAATTTAAAGTCGCAAAGTAGAAAAAATAGTATATAATACTCGTTTTATAAGACGTATTGGCGCACTCGTTCCATTTGAGCACTCCTCGCTACGCTCGTCGTGCCCAAAACTACTCGTGCGCCAATTTTTGTCTTATAAAACTTATATTATAATATACTATAACGTTATAGATCTATAGCCTATAGGTTTCGATAAGAAATCCTTATAGAACCCTATAACCAGCCTATAAGTTCTTATAGAAACCACATAGAAACGGGATTCTGTGTTCGAGTTCGGCTGTCATGGCGGACAGCCGAATCAGCTGTTTGGGCGGAATTTACTAACCTTCGCCCCGTTTGATTTCAGCAGTAGTAGTTTAGGATTTGTATCCGTGCGGCAAACAGATCAATCGGTCAATTGGGTACGCCAAAATAGTTTGTATCTTCAATGATATATTTTGTTTAATTAAAAACTTGTAAGATTGGCAATCATGCGCCAGTTGGCAATGCTATTGGCATATATTTCTGTCACAGTTTGGTGCAGTGATTGAGGTTATAAAAACTGTACTGGCAATCAAGAGAATATATACAAGAATTCAATCGTTAAAATGGATCCACATATAGGAACTACCAAAGTGATAATTAATATGCTTCCGAGATAGGGCTGCTTGCGATTACAACAAGCAATCAAAACATTTGTTTGAAGAAGGTACGATATTTCTACATGTTATTGTAAATCATTTTTTTAATTATGAATTAATTGTAGATATGGGAATGAATCAATCACAATATTTGAACCAGGCGATTATTATTTATGATGTGAATCTATGGTTAAAACTTATGCCAATTGTGTTCGGACAAACATCAAGGTGTAACGCAAGGCACTAAACACTTGATCATCGAATGATCGCAATGAATCGTTGAGACTCACGTAGACGATTGCCAATTGCACAGGCCAATTTTGTTCGGCCTAACATCAAGGTATAACGCAAGGCACTAAACACTTGATAATCGAATGATCGCGATGAATTGTTGAGACTCACGTAGGCGAGTCAAATTGTACTGTTAAAAAGTGTGCAGAATATTATGATTTCAAAGCTTTGGGACTAGATTAGAAGCTTTATTCAAGAGCAAGGTTGCCTGGTCTCTGCCATTGCGCCGGAGTCTGCAACATTTGAGGTTAATCTCAGGTCTCCGGCAGGCATTCAAACATTCCGGCAAATCAAATATGAAGAGCGTAGTTTTACATTCTTGTAAATAATATATTGTCTGCTTAAAGGTAAAAGTCATTAACTAACATTTTGTTACATTTGATTGAAACACGAAATAATTGTAGGCACAAAAACTTATGTGGACGCGATCATTCTATTTATTGTCATTAGTCAGATTTCGTACATTTTGTTGTGTGATAAACTATGCGTTAGTATTATAACTGAAACTATTTAGAACACTGCATTACGTATAATTGTTTAAGGATTTTATTTGTTCATAAATGTCACTTGAACTGTTTGAAATTTACAAATAAAACATACAAAATACAAAAATAAATATTGTGTTTTATTCTTTTATGCGTATACGATAAAACGAAAAAATATTAAACAAAATGCAAACAGAATATTTATATAGTGTCACTTAAGAAATATATACAAATTTTGTTAAAAACTGTTAGAAACTTATTAAATTGTACATAATTTATGGTAAATATAATAATACAATTAAAAAAGAATACTAATAACAATTTTAATTTTTTGTGATAGATATACATATATTAATTATTTTTTATTTATTTTTAATTATGTTTTTTTATCAAAAGTAAATTGAAAAACTCTCAAAAAATGACTTATAATAACCAAAAGTGCCTTTTAATAGGAAGAGAACCAGAACTTTGCCTTCCATGCAGGATTGTTATAAAAAACGTTTTTTTTTTTATTTAAAACAAATCAAATGTTTTTACTTTATCATACGCAGTATGATGATGTATTGTAATCGTGCCGAAAAAAAAATTTGAGATTTTAGCGGAAATAGGTCTTTTTGGGTCCCCTGAACATTTTTGACCAAGGTACAAAAAATGTCTGTGTGTGTGTGTGTGTGTGTGTGTGTCTGTGCGTGTGTGTGTAAACGATTTTTGTGGCGACGATTCCGGAGAAACTACTGAAGGTATCGGAACGAAAGTTCATATTTAGAAGTTTTGTTACCAAACTTAGAGCTGAAAAGCTTTTGGTTGAAGAGGGTCCAAAGGAACTGGTAGTTTATTCTAAGACTTTTTGAATGATTTTGCAAATGAGCCGCCATTTCTGTAATTTCGACAAAATAGTTAATTAATAAATTAAGGTAGAGGAAATTTGAATAATTTATGCCTATGACATTTTTTGGTAAAATTAATAGTTTAGCTTCCAGAGCAAATTCTATTTGATCGAGATCGGTCGCATCTGCATTGATATGAAATTACATAGTAGCCAGGATTTTGACAAATATTTTTTTTGTGTTGTCACATTCGAAAACAGCTGATCTCATCAGAGGTTGGAAAACCACTATGGAACGTTGCCGCTGTAGTGCGGCAAATTATAAAACACAAATTTCAAAGAAAATAAGATCACCAATTTGATTGTTTGTTGATAAGAAATATCAACCCGTCTTTATATCTAATTCTAAAAGCGGTAAATTGAGAAAATTATAAATAAAGTATAGCGATGAGTGTAGTTTTATTTTAGTATGTTGGTAGGGATGTGTCATGAACAAATATAAATCTGTCAGAATTTGAATTACCTTTTTAAGGTGCGTTTTCATTAGTGATAATGGCAGTGGTAGCAGACGCCGTTATAGTATTTCCAATAGAAAATTGCTAGTGACTCATGTTTATGTACATGCAAATTAAATTAATTTAATTTCGTATTCTACCACCGCCATTAGCTACCATTACCTACCAATCGGAACGCACCTTTAAACTTGACGTTTCGTCAAAGTGGTACCAACCTAGCATTTACTATACAGAAATCATTTATTTATTTTTTTAAATACGTATTTCTTAAAAACAACACAATAAACGTTGATGTCGCTCCTGCCAAAAACTAGATAGCGCGACTCGCTCACATGCGACGGGGACACTCCGCCTTCGGTGACGCGCCGCATCACCGCTCGTCGCGCTATTCCGTACTTTCGGCATTTGTGACATAAATAACTTTATTCTAATGACGTAGTGTAGGTAGTGTCAAATGCTGATGCTTTGACAATACCTACGATTTATCTCAATAGAATAGATTCTCATGCAGCTAAACTATTAATTTTATATATTGTATGATAAAGTCATGTGCCTGGCCACATCAGATTTTTTCACATAGCAGCTATTGTTGCAACTGCAATAACTGAGTGACATGTTATTACTCTGTGATTAGAAATTTCCGTCAACTTTGTACCCATACTTACGGTAAGTTACGTGAATGGGACAACCGAGTCATATAAACTTGGAATACCGATGTAAATGAATGTACCGGGCATACTATTCACCATAGATGCTTTGAATCTATCACCCAAAGTGCCTGGAAACGAAATGAATTCCATCTCTTCAACGGGTGTTCCGCTATGGAGGAATAAAAATATCATAGAAGTAATCTCAGTTCAACTGAAAAGCCTAGTACGAGAGCGAGTACATTCTAAGGACGTCTTTCGATTAACTTTCTGCACGAAGGCAATCTTTCAATTTCGTGTAGCTTATAGCTTTTACGAGAGACACTATATCACGCATGGACGCACATTGACGTTACAGCGGATATACATATATGGGTCGCGCGATGTGCCTTTGCATATATCCGCATAGGACTAGTCAAAATGCACGATATATAAGGAAATGTGTTTTCGTAAATATTTTACGCCATTTTAGTCATATTTACATGACGCCGCACCTCGCCGACTTGAGGTGCATTGAAGTAAAGTTGTCCTCTTCACGAAGGCACCCTGAAAGGTTCGTCGTTCTCATAATAAAGATGCAGCTCTTGAGTAAAGCAAATTTCTTGAAAGACCATCAATTTTGGTTTAGGGTACAGTATTGTACTCGTACCTCGAACCAATTTTCAAATAACATTTTCTGTGCTGTTGCTGTTGTTAAAACAAAAACTTTCAGGATATCAAATACATCAACTATTTAAGGTAAGTACAGCTAATGAATAAGGAACCTCTATCCTTTGTTTTCGTTAGAATCTTAGGTACCTGTTTCGTTATTTAAAACATCATCAGCGTAAATCTACAACTAGAAAAATGGTGGTAATAAAATAAATAAATAATATTTCAATATACTATAACTTACGGTCAGATAACTAAATACACAAGCGAAAAACGTGTGACATGTATGCAGGGCGAGATAACACTTGACATGCGGCTGGAAGTTAGCGAGGTATACCTGAAAATTGGTTCAATAATAAAAAAACACAAAATTAAAAAATTTTCAAATTATTGTAAAGTAAACGTGAACAACGGTTTATTTGTTCGAATTCTAATTAATCTATTTGATTCTAATGGACTTAATAAAGTTATATTTTAGTTTCTTTTATGCTTTTCTATGTCGAATTGTTCTAATAAATCTAATTTGTATGTTTATATGATATTTCTGAAGAAGTTGATATGTTGATAAATGTTAGATGAAGTTCTACATTTGTTTTTCGCTATTAGTTTTGCCAACTTCCTTTCGGTTTGAATTACATAAACAGAATCACAATAGGACCATTTGACTGAGTTGACTTCAGACTCCATAACTGATTTAGGTTGTTAAATTTTGAAAGTAATTTGTAGATGGTGTTACTGCTTTTAAAAGCGGTCTAAAAATTAAATTTGGGTAGACTTTTGTTAAGTTTTTAAATTGATATTATTGTAACTGAACGGTTCTTTTAGGTATGTAATTAGGGTTGTCAACATTCTGCCTATGCTGACCCGTAGAAAAATAATTATATTATGGAACATACGTTTAAATTAATAACAGCCACCACAAAATGTGCGGCTTCGACTCATACTTTTTAGTAACGCTTTGGTGGTGTCGTTTGGATATAGGTAGTCTAGAAAACGATGAGATCTAGATGCTAATTACTCAGTAAATTAATTTATTTCAATTAATGTCTACTCGTTTTCCCTCGTTTCGTTTCTGCTTCTTATTGTCGATTATTTTACGACACAACCAACATGAGACAAAATGCCAAAATTACCACCTAAACCAAGCATAAGTTTGATGTACTGAGAGCATTTTTTCATTCCGACAATACTGGCGTTTTGTATAAACTCCCGTAATAAATGTGTCACTAGTCAAAAATGATAACTATATCTCTCAGTCTTTGTAAATATATAGTCCAACTAACAATAACATTTTCAAATAAAGGTATCGCTGTCGTCATCTCCATGATTTAAAAAATACTGTTTTATGGCAGACCAGTGTGATACTATTCTGTGAACTGCCTTGGACGAACTCAAACATATTGTTGGGACATTCATCTGAACAACATACATGTTAAAATAATCAATGAAAATTTAAAACATATTTTGTTAATTAATGTATCATTATTGAATATTGATTTCTGACATGCAAAATTCCTACCTTTAAATAAGACCCGTTTTTTTGAAAGCCATTTTTGATATTAGATTTGTCTCAGTCCGATTATCGAGGCATGTGACATGTATGCACTAGACATGTATTCACTATAGACATGTGACAAAATCTAAAATGCTACAAATTGCTACTTTCAAAGTTTCTCACATGCTTTCAAAAAGTAAAATTGAATTGTTGTGAAGATTGAGTAATAGGGTGCTTTTTATTTTGAGAAAAACTCCATTTTTTCCAGGGAAATCGCTGCAAGCTGTATGATTAGCATAGCAATTATGGTATTACCATAATTTTTAAAAAATATTTAGCGGTCACAATAATTTCTCAAAAGATCGATGATTACCTTTAGTTAACCCGGTGAATTTAACTGAAAACCCGTAGCCCGGAGAATGGTCGCCAAACCCGAAGTCTCCGTGTCAAAATGACCATGTTGGCAGCCCTATATTTAAAGTGGATTAGAGGTGTTTATGATTCAAGATGAGTAATTTCTAGCAAGTTATAAATGTAATTTAATTAATCAATTCTGGAGTGGTAATTGAGGGGGTATTTTATGCGATGATATTGTTATTACCGTCATTTAGGTAGCTGTTTATAGCTTAAAAGTTTGCATTGTAGTTAAGTAAGTAAGTGGGCCAAGGTACAAAACTGGTCATGAGCCTTGGCCCGCAATAGGCTCTACCTAAGTTCAGTACTGAAAAAAGTAAAAAAAAACGAATTGCGAAAAGCGAATGTTGCAACTAAGTTTGTTGGACATTATATCACCTTAACTCATGCCTTAACTGAACATTACATAATTGTAACGTGAAATTAGTGCGCGAGTTAAGTATTTTGGAAAACACTTGTAGTTTTTAAATCGGCTTTCTTAATCCGAATATGAACGTGCAGACGATTTAGAGACGTACGTACCACACGACAGCGATTTAGAGCTAAATGAATATCGACTATACATTTAAAATTTTCTTAACTGGAGTTGATCCAACTACAACATTTATTATTAGAGACAATAATGCAACATATACTACTAGTGTGTGACCACTAATATTATTCAAATTTAGAACTCCTGCGGGTTGTGAATAATCTTCTTTTACGTGGTTCATTTGGATTTTCAGTGATTCGAGTTCATCTAAGGGTATGTCATCCTCAGGGTATGTTCTTCCATCTTGACAATCTTCGTCCAGTGTAATGATATACCTGCCTTCCAGGGCTTTGTCTTCTTTCTTTCTTTAGCATTCTTCTGAAACGACGAATTATTGTGGGAATGCTAACCATTGGTTCTTGCTGATCTTCTGAGTCTTCTCATTGGATGCGATGTCCGTGGCAATTTTGCTAGTTGTGGGTGTATCCCAGTAACTGTACTTCGCCTGGCGCGGTTTTCTTGATTGGGTTAATAGCTTCTTCGGTCCACATGAATTCTTCTTGTTACACTTCCAGACAACGCGTATCACCAAGTGCATACTTTTGTTCGTAGGATAAGCAATTTAGTCCTGGATATTATGACTTGGAAGGAAAGATTTTGATTTTTTTATGGAAAGAGAATATAGGTGATAGTGTGTGTATTTTGTCCTTTCAACGACAGGAATTTTGATGATAAATATAAAATTTAGATATTTGACAAAGGTTTTTATATTTATGGAAGGTTCCATGGCAGAAATGTTTTCTAATTTGAGGTCGATGGAAAATTGTTATTTTTCGTTTGTTTTTTAACGGTTTAATTGAACATAACTCTGTTAGGAGGTTATTTGGTTGCGTAATCTATGGATGTATTGCTCTTAGTTTGGCAAATGTGACAGCGTCTTCCATAGTATCCAATCGTCTGGAAATTATGTTGAATCCGGCCTTGAATTGATCAGTTATCACGTTTAGTAGTAGGTAGTGCGTTATGAGTATGCGTTTGATTTACCTAAGGATTTCCTAAGGTTGTTCGGTCAGTTTGTCCATTGTGTCGCTTGTCCACAGTTTTTCTCATGTTACTTATACTTAACATGTCTTCCTTGATTCTTTCGTAAAGTTGTTATATGTCTCTTGTGGCTGTCTACGTACTGCTAATGGTACTGATTATCATAAAAAGCATCGAATATGCGTCGTGCGCTTGTGTGCCCAAATGTTAATTCGAAAGCAGTGAGCACGGTTGCTGAATGTATTGAATTGTTATCGGCGACTATAACATACCATACTTAAATTTCGTCTATTGGCTCCTTATAATTTTTTTTTAACATGTGGGTTTGTTCCATTATGGTTGAGTGTAATCTTTCGATACCGTTGGATTTTGGATTCTTTAGAGTGATAAAATGTGCTTCGATTTTGTGTATTTCCAATAGTTGTTGTACTGTTTTATTTTTAAGTTCCGCTCCGTTGTCTAGTGTAATTTCTCTGGTGTTCCATAATATGTAAAGTATTGTATAATAGCGTTTGTAATTTTGGTAGCACTTTTGCTTACAGGAATTGCTTGACCTCTAGTTTAGTAAACGCGCCGACTAATGTTACAAAATTACTGTAGCCAATGGTAAATGTATCGGCGTGAAGATGCTAAAATGGCTTTTCTGCGGTATCGGTTAGCATCATTGGAATGTTCGGTGGACTCCATTCATACTTGTGTGTTCTATAAATACTGCAATTATTTATATAATTCGTAACACATGTTTTCATACTTTTCCAGAAATAAAATCGTTGTACATGTTTAAGCGTTTCTGTGGTCCCTCTATGATTTGTTTTACCTCCATGGTATTTTTTTAATAATTCCTGTCGTTCCTCTGGGTTAATTACGGCAGTACATCGACTTAATTTTGATCCATCATCATTGAAATGTTCGGTGTATGTTCTGCAAAACTGTTTGTACTGTACTTTGCTTTTCTAATAGAATAAAACTAGATACAATATTTTTTCTTTGGTTCAGCGTATACCCTCAAAATTATAAATTTTCATAGTCGTTGTCTTCTTGTGGTATTATTTCATTTAAAATTTTCCCCTCTTCTTCCTTAGTAATTTTAATTTTAGTTTTTCCGTTAATAACTGATTATAAAATAATTTGAATTGGTTTGTTATCTATTGCTTAATTTATTGGTTTATATTCCTTTATTGGTTGTGCCATGTATGTTTTTTCTGGTTCACTCAATAATTCATGTATGGTCCTTTCAATTTCTTCTTTTTCTTGCATGCTCTTATTGTTATCTCCTTAGTGGATATCGTTGATTAGATTATTCGATTTCGTCATCTACATTGACAATAATGTAGGTATTGTCATCGTTATTCGGTGTATTAATCTGTCCCTTGATAATGCGTCCGCATTCTTATTCTAGAAATTCTTTTTACTTTATCATACGTAGTATGACAGAACATTGTAGTCGTGTAAAAAAAAATAGATTTTAGCGGCACTATGTCCTTTTGGGTCCCATGAACATTTTTACCAAGGTGCAAAAAATGTTGTATTTTGAAGTTGCTTTGTCTAATACAGTATTGTGATTTTCCCAATTTATCTACGATATCCGAAATGTTTGGTATGGGTATTTATTATTGATGTTTAATTTCCGGTAATCAATTACCATCCTCCACTTTGGTTTTTCACACTTGTCGATTTTCTTTTGTACCAGGTGTACGGGACTGATCCACGGAGATGATAATGGTTGCATTACTCCCTCGTTCAAACATAAGGGTGACTTGTCTACGAATTTCGTCTTCACATATACTATCGGTGGTTTTTGTTTTATGCATAACAGCGTTGGTAAAAGATAATGGAATTCCAGCACAATAAAAGATGTCTTTATATTCATGGCACAACTCCTGTATTTTCTATCTTTCTTCGGTGTTTAAATGTTCTATATTTAATTTACTTCGTAAGTTTTCTGATTACATCGGGTTGCAACTTTGCAAAGTAGTTTTTTCTGCGTAATAGTGTAATTCGTTTCGTTCGTAGTTTTCAACGTGTAGTGGTTTACTTATTTGTATTGTTCCTTCATGGTCATTGACGTTGATAATTGTTATTATAGCCATTCTATCTTTTACTTGTACGTTGGCACTAGGTAATTCTAAGCCTTTGATAATTTTGCATGATCATTGCCTCATTAAGTTGTTGTCGATCGGTAAAAGTACTATTTGCTGAGTTCGAGGACCGACTATAATTTAATACATGTTAGGAGTCATCAAATTTGCACACATGTGTATCGGTATATTTCCATACCTTGTGCATAATAATTTGTTTTTGAAGTCGATTTTCGCTTCTAGTGTTTTTAATAAACCTACTGCGATTAAACTATCATATTTTGTACTAAAATCGAATATATAAAATTTGTGCATCTTGTATTGACTACAGAAGGTAATTGGGAAAATGCTACGTACTCGTGGTTGATAATTTGGTGTGCTGATTGAATTTGGACGGATTCAATCTGAACATAGGTAATCGCAGAAAAATTGTTGAGCCTTTTATGTGCGTATTAGAGTTTTTATGGATCCTATGTCGATTATAAATTTGACTTGTTTATTTCTGGTATATGGATGAACGGTTAATTTATGTTTGAGGTGGCATTTAAATTATTTACGTTTGTTGATCTTCAATAAAAGCCTTCTGAATATTGTCTTCTTGTGAGTCGACGTAACCATCTTGGTATTGATTTTGTTGGTATTGTCCCTCATTCTCTTCAAATGGTTGGTAGTAAGGGTGGTCTACTGCTCCTTCTTGGTAGTAATGGGCCAATAACTGTTTGGGTTTACATGAGCTTCTTGTTTGAATTGTCGATGTTTACATCGGCTCCGGTTTATACTCTTGGTTTTGTGGTTGGTGGAAACTTTGTTGTGGTGGTGGGCTATTAAATATTGGCATATCTGTTGCATTTGCTCTTGCTGGAAAATTTCTCTGTGGGTATTGCGATCTTTGCATTGGTGTGTAATAATTATTTCGGAGTAGGAGTGAATTTGAAACTTGTGGTGGTGGTCCCTTTAAAGGGTTTACTATTTGGCTAGACCTACTTGGCTGTAACACTCTGTGGGTTGATGCTGTGGATTTTTATTCTGGCGTATAAAAAATTGTCTTCTTCAATTACCAAGCTCATTGGCTTTTCTAAGCTGTCCGGATTTCGTAGGGTTACTGCAAGACATAGATGGTTTGGTAGCCCTTGAAGGTTGCAGGTAAGTATTATCGCTTTTTTGTGAATTCACTGTTTGGTAGTTTACTGTTGTGTGGATGATTGCATGCGTTGTTCTATTCACACGGTGTGGCGATAGCTTTTTGCGATGTCTTTACATAAAAATTCGTAACATTGTGAAGTTATTCATAAATTCAGCAATGAGTCACAAAGTAATATAACCATTATCTGTGGGGGATACTCAAATTTACTCAAATTTTTACATTTATTTATTCTGCATATACAAAGTAAGCGCAACTGTTTATAAACTAATACTAGAAAAGTAATACTAGAATTAAATGAAATTGTCGTCTATTATTCGCTTCTTTGTGAATTCACTGTTTGGTACTTTACTCTTGTGTGGTAGATGATTGCATTGTTTTTACATTTTTAGCGTTTTTAATTGCAATTTCTTCTATATTTTTAAATAGAGTTGTATCATTGGCCGGTCAGAGGTGCAAGATCTACTAGAACCCAATTTGCTAGCTCACAATTTTGATCATTCGTCGGTTTCATAAAATAAGCTTAATACACCAAAAAGTACAATGGATCGAGGTACAGTCCGAAATACAACCCTTTTCTATACGAAACATCCCATAATAATTGCGAAAATTAAATTTTAACGGTTGGTGCGAAACGAAAAAAACGCGTTTTTAAGAAGTTGGTAACATACTACCAACTGCTCAATCTACGGTAACTTTAAACGATTTTCCCCACTTTCTACCGTTCATTGTAATTGTTTATATTATTTCGTATTTCGTATTCAGGTAATAAAACAAAAACAAACAAAATCACAATAGATGGAGCGTACCTAAACTATAAATACACAACCAATTTTTAATGACAATTTTCACTACGAGATGGCGCCAAGTGTCCACAAGCACGATTATGATACATTCTTAAGTGATTAATGTACAAGACGCGTTAATTACAATATATTTTATCATGGTTGTATATACCATTCGGTTCAGAAGGACATAATGGTTTTGATGTGTTTTTTATCTTCATTGTATCTATTTTTTGCGGTTATTTGATACTTTAAGATAATCAATAAATAGAGATATTTAAAATGAGATGTACATTAACAATCTTGCCAATTCATATATTAATTTAATTGTCTCTAACGAACACCTTGTACATGTTGATTTTACATGATTTTTGTGTGGTAAGCTTAATCGGTTGCCCACCCTTAAGTGAAACTACCTTACAGACTATACATACAACTGTGTGTTCGTTTCGTGCAGTTGCATATGTGTCGAAATAATGGAAGCCTGGTTATTAAGGGGAGGTTCTCATGTAATCGGTTTGAAAAAGTGATTTCTTTTCCTTTCATATTTTGAAACCTTGTAATGTATAAAATCAGCCCCTGAAACAGTGTTTTGATTCTCGCAACTTTAACGGTTTTATAGCCTATGATATTCTCCGGTCAAAATTTCCTGCATTAAGGCGGCTCAAAGAGATGTGTCTATTCAAATGATAATTTTCGGTAACGCTTTAAATTAGGAATGTGAAATTTGGATACAATACAGAGAACGTATAGATCTAGGTGCTAATGTTGATTAAATTATTAAATTTCAATGAATTCATATAGAAAAGGCGTTTTGAAAAGTATCATATTTCTACCTTCTCTTGTAGAGTTTTCTACACCGATACAACCGACGAGCATTTCTAGAAACACGACCTTTCAAACTGGCTTGCGCGATTACTTTTGAATCGTTTAACGGATCAAGGTATTTTTTTTTCCTTTTATTTGAGGCTGAACTTCATAATATGTGAAACTTTTAATTCTTAAATTCTTAAATCTTTCTTAAAATCTTAAATTCAAACAGCAGCCATTTTGTCAATTTTCAACTTTTTTAACTAAATGTTGGTTTAGCCTCCGACTAATTCTATGTAGTTTCACAGCGCATTTGAAATTTCGATTTCTGTTCATGTTCATATGGTGCACGTCGTTGAGACAAACACGCCGCACAGTACCTGATACTGCCTATAACAGTATCCACTTCTTGCATACAGTTTTTTATGGTGTAATGTCCTTTTGTACACTAAAGTATGATAAATACAGTGTGCGGCAAAAGTCAGTTTACGCTGTCGGGTATTCGTGCATGCGCGTTTTTTTTTTTTTTGTTTTTGATGTTATATCTTTTCGGAAATAATTTTTTTGCCATTATTTTTTTGCGTTTTTCTCTCATATGCAAATCGGTAAACTGACTTTTGCCGCACCCGGTATATGACAAAAGAAAAAATATTGATATCTCATACAATTTTAAAAACTGTCTCAAACTTGAGCTACTTTTTAGGTCTCTACTCCCCTTAAGGTAAGACTGGGAACAATACGGAAATCCCGACCTTATGCCAATCTGACAGGTTCAATTAGGTAGTGTGCGGTGTAGCATAAGCAGTTGAAAAATATTGATATTTCTAAACGATTTCGAAAAAAAAAGGACTTTGTTTCCTCAATCTTATTATTTTTCCTCGTGTTAGATGAAAACGAATAAAAAAGAGAGGACATTCAGAGACGGTACATCTCATTGTTTTGTTAATGATAATTACTTTTTAGTACCTACATGGAAATCGAGCTACGCACAAGGTTTGCTCGCCCAGGTTGTCAATCTTTCTCGCTGCTTATTTCAAATTCAATTTTCTCCCAGACATTTGTGTATTTCAGGGCGGCACTCAATTTTAAACTCAGTTTTACGTTTTACGTAAATTGCACAAAAGAAAACAGAGGAAGACATCTTTGTAACAACCACTTATACTGAAATAATAAAAAAATATGTTTTTATAGAAAATATAGTCAGGAAAAGCTGTACGTTACAATAAGATATAAGCTATAATATTCTTATAAATATAATAAACTGTAGGTATGTTTTATTGAGGCATTTGTCAGCAGTTCTACAACTCTGCTATTTAACTGGAATATACAATACTAAGAAAAAAATCATTTTATTGCCAAGAAGTTAGCACATTATTTTGTACTTATTTTTGTCCATATATCCATAGATTTTCGTAGTAAATAAAACAATAAAAAATACGAAAAGTAGGATGAAAATAATAAAAGCATTTGGTGTACAGTAATTGCAGCCAAAAAATATTTTCTAGCAAATTAGGTCAAATAATTGTAAATAACTGTTAAAAAAGCTACATAATTATATATCGGAGCATAATAAATCACCAACAAGGATCAATACGGATCTCTAATTAGATAGTTATGTTGTATCTCAAGCTAAATATGAAGATGTAACCAAATATAAAGTTAAACTATATTGCATCCTTGATATTGACAGATAAACTATTATGTCGATAGATATACGCGGATGGTATCATACATATTTTATGCAGGATGATTAAAAAAGGTTTGCGTTTACTTCAAATAAAAGCTTCAGTTCACAGGTCAAAAATAAGAAAATTATACCTTTAACTTCAACTTTGCAATAATTCTCTCCACTTTGGTTATAACAGTTAAAAATAAAATGCAAGGTTGCAGTAATCCAAAGTATATTTTAATTAGTTTTTTTGGCTACCGGTTTCTAGTATTACTCGTCTTCAGACCCCAACGTCAATAAGCTATACGATGGCGTACCTAATGTAGGTTAGACTTTGTTTTCGATCCATGTTCCAAAAATACAATCATTACAAATTCTGTTTATGAGATCCTCGTGCACACATATGGAATAACGAGCGGGCCCATTGGTGACCGCTCGAAGAAAAGTTAGAAGGGATTGCCAACGACCTTATACGCGACAACGTTGAAACGAGATATCCAAGCAATATAAGCAAGGAGTTTTACCAGTTCTGACTGATTCGGTATATAAAATCGGTGAAATTGGGAGAATTTGGGAATGATCGATCCACTGCTTCGAAAGTAGGAAACTAAGAAGGTGAAAATGAAGCAGTAAACTATTATTGGATTTTATGTCCAATAACAGCAGATGTAATAGAAGGAGCAAAAATAGATGGCTTATATTTGGCATGATTGATGCCACAATATTGAAACCATAAATTCACGTAGAGAAATATTTGATTAGAAAAGACTGCTCTCTCAATATACGTATCAGTTTCTTTGGTATCACTGAAAATTTATTATTAATCGTACAAAGTATCAAACAGCTTTGAATGATGAATTATTTTAACCGAAGTTTACGTTAGGAGTATATGCTAGGCATGCGTAGTACAAGATGAAGTTAATAGTTCGAAATAAAGTACCTATATACTTTCAGAAGTAGTATTTATTATACTTATGTACCTAATAGCATGTTTAGGAAATGCTTTAAAGCAAAAGATTTTGCTTGAAATTAATGTAGTTACCTTTTTTATTGATACGACCCATTGATATAACTTGCACGCCGAGAACGGCCCGACTACAATTCACTTACACCGGTCTGCTTACTTCATGTCTCAAATTCGTTCATTTCTGCGCATGACGTCCCTGCGAGAAGGATGTTGACACGGACACCTAGGCAACCAAATACATCCGTCAGTTTTTGTCGTTTGTAGTTGATTTAAGTCAACAAGTTGACAACCATGCCAACGCTTTAATTTTCAATTAAGCTTGAACGTCACAACAACACATTAGCTACCATGGCAAGAAACGCTACTTCTCCCAATTACGTCAGCGCATAACTGTCATTACAACCGTAACAACAACAATTGGCAATTAAGGCAGGCATGGAAAGTAACGTAATATTAACGCTAGCTCCGTTTCCTTCTCGCACTGACGTCACTTGTAGGCGTAGCCGATGCGCGTAAACAGACCGGTGTTAAGTGGATCGTGGGCTCGACCGTATAATACCATAAAGAAAAAACAGTTTACTGCGATCATCACGGTCTATGTTATCACTTGTTGACCACGCTTATATTCTTGCAATGAACGAGCGATATGCGAAAAATCGCACCTTACAAATTTCGCTCTCAACCTTAAAGGCTACTAATACACCTGTTACATAATGGTATGACAGTATATTACTCTTAGGCCACGGCTAGGATACGAGCTGCGGGCGGCGAGCGGCAGAGCGTCGCCGCTAATGTCTTATGTTTGCATTGTTTCAAAGCCATATCTTGACAAAGCGGCTACGATACAAAGCGGCGAGCGGCAGAGCGGCACCACCCTGCCGCTTTAGTGCCGCTCACCGCAGAATTATACAGAGTTAGCAAAAATAACCGGAACACCTAAATAATCCTCCAACCCTACAAAAATTCAAAAAATTGTTCAAGCATTTTTTTTTGCTTTAAACAGGCTATCGATTAAATATATTTTCAATATACAGGGCTGCTCATTTTAATATAGAAATTTGATAACCTCTCCTTTTTTAAATAGAACAGCTTTATTTGTACTTTACTATTAACCAAAAATAGTCAAATTTACCGGAACATCTAAAAAATTCAACAACTGCAAAAGAAATCAAAAAATATTTCAAATAAAAGCTTTTGGGTTGAAACAACCCAAACTGGTTTAAATATACTTTTAATTTACATGTCCATTTGCATGATTATTTTATCACGGAAATTTGCAAACCTTTCCATCTTCTAATAGAACATCCTGCATACCTATTTGATTCTAAGAACTTTTTGTAGAAAGTTTCTTTGAAAATGCATCATTTCTGCATTCTGAGTAATTAATCAAAACTCCTGAACTTCAAATAAAGAATATATTTTAATGTAGCAGGTTGAACATTTAAATTAAATCTTATTATTTTTTCTTGGATTTTTTTCTTTTAACCGTTTGGTTCAAGTAAAAGTTTGTGTTTTGATTAATTGGTTATAACTTAAAAATAATTTTATAAATTTTAAACTTTGTAAAAAATAATTCCTTCAAATTTTTTTTTTATTAATCCGAGTATTAAAAAATATACAGGCAGTTCTGTTTGAAAAAGAAAAGGTTTGCCAATTTCTATAATATAGTAGGCACTCTGTATATTAAGAAAATATTTGAGCTAGAGGTTGTATAAAGTTTAAACCCAAAAGAGTTTTATATGAAAGACACGTTGAATTTTGTGTTTTAATTTGGTTGGAGAATTATTTAGGTGTTCCAGTAATTTTGACTATTTCTGGTTAATAGCTTATATGTAATTAAAAATTAATGCATTTTATAAAAATTCTTAGAATTAATCTTGGAATCAATAAATTGAATAATATATAGGTTGTTCTATTGTAAAGGAAAGGTTACCAAATTTCTAGAATAAAATGAGCATCCTGTATATTGAAAATATATTTAGAAGATAGGTCGTTTAAAGCCAAAAAACTTTTGGTTGAACAATTTGTTTAAATCTTTTACGGTTGGGGAACTATTTCTGTAATTTTGGCTAACCTGTATATTAAATACAGGGTCTTACGGATCTTATTCAACCGAAGGTTATAATTTTCCGTGGGTAGCAGTGTGACAACATTACCGGACGACGACATAACTACTAATAATTGTTACAACGAATTGTCGTGCTGCTTATGGTGCCTCTCATGGTGCCGCTTACGGCGGCCCGCCGCGTGATATTTTCTAGTGTGTGCAAAAAAAATTTGGCGCCCTTCGGAAAAAGTTCAGTTATGATCGTTCCATTGCTTATATGGCACGACTACATAACTTACCTTTTACAAGGTGTCCCACTTTTCCCCGCAAAATTATTTTCTAGGCACATTTTTATTTATTTCCAGTTCCTTAAGAAGTTACAGTCATTTGCAATATTCACAAAACAACTAAAAATAAAATACATATGAAACAATGCGTATCCGAAAAATAACACTAACAGTAGTACCCATTACAACAATAAAAACTAAATAAATTTATAAGTAAAAACAATAAAAATTATATTGAATAAACATAAGAATAAAGAAAATCCATATGAAACTTTTTACTGACAAAGTAAATGTTATTGTTTTGATAAGTTTCATATGAGCTCAATTCCATTAGAACTTGTGAGGTGCCTGTGACGCGACACAAGAAGGAGTGTTATCAGTGAAATAAAAAATAATAGAGATCTGAAGTTTTATAATTGGCCATTAGAATCGAACACTACTAGGGAATGTCATAAAAATTGTCGTCATTTTTTAATTCATATGTGACATAACAAAACGTGTCTTTTTTTAAAAGAATTAACATTAAAAGTACCAAAGAAATTAAAAGCAGGCTAAGAAATCAAAATAACTTAAGAACCCCTTAAAATTTTAGTACAAATAGTATTACAATTAGTATTGCTGTATAAAAAACAACGGCTGTGCAAGAAAAACAACAACAACATTATTTAGAATATGTTTTTCATAGATATTCTTATTTATGTTTAAATTAAAAATATGAAGTTAACAGCTTGCGATGTGATTAAGAAAATGTATTTATGACAGTTTTCTTCAAGTACTTTGAATCTAATTTTGATTATTGTTATTACTGACACACGTAGTGGATTATATGGTTACTCTAGCTATTACTCATGAAATATAATGCAGCCAGCTAGAAAATTTCATAACAACTGGAATTATTTTTTAACTTCATTAAATTGAAAACTTTATACGGATGCAGGTTTGAAATTTTTAAAACATCACAATAGACATGTGTTCCCTCTTCGTACCTCAATCCGAGGAGACGTACTGTATATTTATTTGAAAGGTATACCAGCTTCATTTTTTTTCAAATTCTTCTAGTAGTGGATGTTCACGGACGGGGATTGCGCCTTTAAACGGAAATAATTGCGAAACTATTCCATTTTCCTGGTATTGTGGACATTTTAGAGTCTATTTAATTTAGCACGTATTTTTTACTAGGTACTGCAAATCTAAATGTTAAAACAGGTAAAGTGAATGCAAGTCTGCATTTGGGAAAATCATCACTGTTTAATCATCATCATTAATTTTAATCGTATTGTTAAATCTTGTGTTAGCAGGGCTCAATTAAAAATGTTGTTTGTATGACTTTTTAATTACGTCTGATATTTCGCCAATAATTGTGGCTTCCTCAGGGACTACATAAAACAAAGATACAAATATATTAACTAACACTTCAACAATGCACAGAACCTACTAAATTACCAAATAATAGTCTCATAATATAACTACATTTAACGCAGGTGACGGCATGTTGAACACATAAGTTGCCAGTGCGAGCGTACAGCTAATACTGACGGGAAACGGTCATCGGACCCATACTTCCAACCAGAATTTGCAGCAACAAAAACATCCAGCAACAACGAAAAATTACAAACGAAATCCTCAAAAAATACACATTAACACGCTAATCAAAAATCAAAACACTAACTCGCTAATAACCCCCATAACCGTCGTGTCATTCAAAATCCTCGAGTGATCATAATCCAAATTAAGCAAAAAACTATAGATATTTCTTAGATTATGCGTGTCCGATCGCAAATTGATAGGTTTGTATGGGTTTCGTTAATGGAATGCTGGAACAATGCGCTGGTTAATTTTTTGTTTCGAATGTCATGTTGGCTTAACCTAGTCTTCAGCCAGTTTCCCGTTTGATCCACGTAACGTGCCTCACAGCCAGCACACGGTACACAGTAAACAACATTGGACATGTACACCAAAGGAGTCATTTGTTTTAACTTTGTGAAGAAGTTTCCCACTATGCAAAGGTTATAATAACCTATCCTTAAGTTTTCCATGCAGAAAATACGGGAGAGGTCATACGATAACCCGAATGAAAGGAAACCTTCTGTAAACAACAGGATCACGTGTAATAGGAGCCGTTATATCCGGTACTGCTCTACAAGGAGGTGCCAAAAATTAAATTTAGGGCATCCATTGTTACGAAATAAACTATAAATCTTATTCTTGTTCTTAGTGTGAAAACCTGGATGTGAGAGCCTCATCACCCTATTATGCATAGCAGTGACTATATTCAGCTTTTGGTTGATAGGGTGATTCGAATAAAGGGCAAATATTTAAATTTTTATTCGAATCACCCTATCAACCAAAAGCTGAATATAGTCACTGCGTTTACTGTGTACCGTGTGTTGCGGGTGTGAGGCACGTTACGTGGATCAAACGGGAAACTGGCTGAAAACTAGGTTAAGCCAACATAAGTTGGACATTCGAAGCAAAAAATTAACGAGCGCATTGTCCCAACATTCCATTAACGAAACCCATACCGTAGACTTCGATAACGTTGAAATATTGTACAAGAAACGTAACCTCAGACAACGACTTTTCTTTGATATGATTGGTATAAAGGAAACTAATGCCGCCATGAATTTGCGATCGGACACGGATAATCTAAGTAATATCTCTAGTTTTTTGCTTAATTTGGATTATGATCACTCGAGGGTTTTGAATGACACGACGGTTATGGGGATATTAGCCAGTTAGTATTTTGATTTTTGACTGCTTGTAATTTTTATTATGTATGATGTAATTGTAGTCCTTTTATTTGTTCTCTTTTTTCCCATTTTTATGTATCTTTAATGTATAGCGACCTCATTTTGTGATTTATTAGCGTGTTAAAGTGTATTTTTTGAGGACTTCGTTTGTAATTTTTCGTTGTTGATGGATGTTTTTGTTACTGCGAATTCTGGTTGGAAGGATGGGTTTGATCACCGTTTCCCGCTAGTATCAGCTGTACGGTCACACTGGCAACTTATGTGTTGAACATCACCTGTGTTAAATGTAGTTATGTTTTGAGACTATTATTTGATAATTTGTTGAAGTGTTAGATAATATATTTGTATCTTTGTTTTATGTAGTCCCTGAGGAAGCCACAATTATTGGCGAAATATTGGACGTAATTAAAAAGTCATACAAACAATATCTTTAATTGAGCCCTGCTAACCCAAGACTTAATTAGCAATACGTTTCAAAACAACGGGCATAAAAGTTCTGCACTGGTTTTGTATTAATTTTAATATAAACACATATCTCACAGTTATTTTTAAGATCTTTTAGGGTGGGGCTTTTAATGCCAGTTTGCCAGGATTTTGTATAATTGAACTCAGTTCACGATTTTAATTGGCATTGAAAATTTAGGCTTAGGCGCGGTTTTATCACGGCGCGGCGCCTGTGTGCACCGCACATTTTGCACGCAAGTCACGCCCCGGCCCTGCGCTTACATTGTAGCCAGGGCGCCGCTCTGCCGCTCGCCGTCCGCCGTTTGCCGCGCGCCGCTCGTATCCTAGCCGGGACCTTACAGTAATATTTACCCTTTAAAAATTTTTTTTTCAATTGTTGACAATGCATTGTATTATACTCGTTCGAATATTACAAATTATATTATAACAACCAATAAGGTACCACTAAAATTCATGTACCAAGTCATGTACATATTTTACAAAATACCATCAACCGCTTTATGCTGAATAAACTTGTTGAACAACGGCGTGAGGTATGTAGAATGTACAAACCGGTGTTATCCGCTGTTTGGTTATTATAAATTTGGTCCCGATAATAACGTCGTCGTGTTTCTTGAATAAATTCCAAGGAGCACGGAAATGTCTCCACCGCCGCAGCGGTGCTAATCCTATCGCCAAAAGCTCTAAAGCTCTTATCGCACATTCTACAGCGCACACTGGAAGGATTAAGCCGAGAGCCTGCGCCCAACCTCTGGTTGGCCATTGGGGATAGTCAGCTTAATGCAACGCTAATACTATTATACGTAATTGTCCTTTAGTTTCCATTTGATATAACTCGCTTTGGTAATTAGGGCCGAATTGCAAATACGATTGAAAAGTAAACATGTAAAGAAAGCACTTTCGGGTGGGTCACAGATATAATATGCGTTAGTGATTGTTGGAAAAGACGAGTAATTGCGCAATATGGGAAACTATGGGAAAAAATATGTGTTTCGAAGTAATATTGAATTGAGTTGATTATTTTAACCTGAAAATGTTTCCGACATGCTGTCAGAAAATATAAGTATATAAGTATAGAATATGGTGACATATTTGAATTTATATTCCGCCTGTATGTCACCATATTGTATAGAGCTTATTATTATGTTCGAATGAGTTGCATAAAAGAATAAAGTCGACGACCTGAATTACTCAATGCTTGCAATTTCAAGTACGGTTACCAGACCCAGTGTGCACTTGGCACCCAGTTTGCTCAAACTACAAGTGACAAATTTCATGGTTTGGTCACCTAATTAACGGTAATTCCGTATTTGGGCAATTGATATAAAGAGCCACATAGCGGAGTAGCCAGACGATTCAACATTGTTCGTGTTCACGAGGAAAATATCCGACACTCAGCTGTTATCTTGGATTGTCTTGTCTACATTATACAGTATATAAAGCGGCTGATAGTTTTATTTTCGTCCCCCTGACCTGAATCATTCCAATTTAGAGCTACGTAACGATATTGATTTATAAAAGTTTGAGTAGGCAGAAATGGAAATTAGCAAAGTATAACTGGCGCCTCCACCATTTTACAAAAAGTTTTACTGTGGGTTAATTTCTACCTTTTCCTAGAGCTAAATTGGCTTCAGCGGATGTGAGTCGTCAATACATCTAAACAAAAATTAATACAAAGTCCACGGACATACCACATTCATGAGGGTATTTTATCAAAGAAATGAAATTGTAAAACCCGATAAATCACTGAACTCGGGAATAATGACTAGATATTTTTACGTTTCTCTACTCCACGTTTCTATCTGTAAAATTAAATTTTATAATTTTGTGCGAATATGGGTATACAGTGACAGAGACCTCTATAGATTTTAATTTCTAGAGAATTGTTTTTATTAAAAAGTTTTTTTGTATAGTAGGTACATACGTTCCATACTCATAGTTTAATTTTAAACATGTAAGTTTGTTACAAGACAATAGATTGTTAAATTTAGTTCAGTTTTACACAGTTAAATTTAAAATGTCAGGAAAGCGTGGTTTTTAATTTAATGCTCAGTCAAATGAAAATTCTGTAACTTAAATTTCACATATCGGTCTAGTTATAAAAATCTAATGTGGACAGGCACATGACTTTACCATACTATTTATAAAATTCGGGATCGGTCGTATCTGCATTAAAATAAAACTAGTTAGCCACGATTTGACAGATATTTCAATACAATAAAAAGTGGTCGGATTGCTTAGTTTTTTTTTTTATTTTAGTGATTGCTACATGTTTCGTGTCCTACTGGGCACTTCAAGCGCTATAGGAAATGAGCTATAGAAAACAACATACAAAGGTCACAAACAAACATATATGACACTGCAGAACAGACTTTTTTAAATATATTTTTACCATTGACGGTAGGTATTGTCCAGACCTCAGCGTTTGACACTACCTACTGACATTAGAATGAAACAATTTGTCAAATCTTGGCGAACTAAGATGCAGCTAAACTATTAATTTTACTATTATTATTATTTCCTCTACTTTAATTTATTATTTAACTATTTTGACGAAATTACAGAAAAGGCAGCTCATTTGCAAAATGGTTAAAAAAATGTAAATGAGTAAACATCCAGTTCCTTTGGACCCTTTTGAGCCAAAAACTTTTTTTCTAAGTTTGGTCATGATGAAACTTTTAAATACGAAGTTTCGTCCCGATACCTTTAGTAGTTTCTCCGGAATCGTCGCCACAAAAGTCTGGTACACACACACAAACACACAGAAATTTGTTGTACCTTGGTCAAAAATGATCAGGGGATCCAAAAAAGCCTATTTTCGCTAAAATCTCAATTTTTTTATGTCACGATTACAATATATCATACTGCGTATGATAAAGTAAAAAAAAACATCTTAAAAACAAATCTTAAACGCAATTATTATTGATATCCACGACAACTCGATAACTCGTCAGCGTCAGATAACAATATTAATAGTAGTACAATAAGGAATTCTTTTAAATTTATATTTATGTTGGAGGATGAAACTATATTAAAATTGTAATACAACATTTAAATTTGATATCAAAGATACCTTTCCTCCATGATATTTATAGTTTAGTTGTGATAAAGTTGTGTTATTTGTGTTAGTTTACTCTTAGAAAAATTTAAGGGTTTCTTATTTAGTGACGGTTTGGATTTATTCGGACATACATATATTACTCCGAAACTATTATCAATGACCTTTATCGACAAATTCTGGACCGGCCGATCATCAAATATGACGCATGGGTCTCACATGCGTCTAAAACGCGCACAATGAAAATAAATCATTTGTAGCATGGGCATTATTCTTTACAAATGGCGTTTATCTAATGTGACATTTAATTAATTAAAAATATCCGTGAAAATATGGCAATGGGCCCAATATAAATTATGACAAAAATAATGTTTACCAATCATGACATTCTACAGAATAATCAAGATTACTTGGATGTTACTGGACGTTGCTTGGTGTCGCAAAAAAACACGAAACATTTGACTATATTAATTTCAAAATAAAAATAAAAGAAATATGTAAACAGTTTAATTAAATAGCAAACGAAGCATAATTGCAATACAAAACAACAACCAATCTGCTTAAAAATAAGTCATGATTTTTCTGTACTTGTGAAGACTTGTGACAAGATCACATCTCTTGTCATTTCAATCAATCAATGTCATTTCAAATTTGTTCGTAGATCAAACCAGAATTCTACGTCACGTAAACGTAAGACGTAGTGAAGACTTATCAGGTTCGTAAAAAGCATGAAAAAGCTTTTGCTTATAAACCCACTTCTATTTTTTGTTGTATACTTTTTATATATAATATTAAGGAACTTTTTAATAATCTCATAAAATTTGCAGCAAGTCCTAGATATGGCATATGCAGAACAATAATAAATATAAATAATAAATGGAGTCAAATTACAATCAAATAGTGCGTTGGAAATACTCATAAAGCAGTAAAACCTATATAGCTCTCGAACGCTATTTATGTATTTAATAAACGTTTGCATTTGTTGAATTATTTATTAATTATTACAACTAATTTGAATTACTATGTGTATATCAAATATCATAATATGAACCTAATTAGATAATGTTCTAAAATCAATACCCAAGTGTTATACAACCCCCATTATATACCCAGGGCCGCGTTTACCAGTAGACAAAATAGGCACGTGCCTAGGGCCCGGCGAAAGAGGTGCCCTTAAAGGGCACCCCTCTACGTAAACAAACTAGGGGCTAGGGCCCACAAATTATTTAATAAGTAATTCGACTTCGAATTCTCAAATTATATATAACTAAAAGTCTGTATACCTATTACAATAACATTTATTGCAACTCAAATTCCCGTTCAGAAATAGGTCCGGATGTAGGCGGCCCTTTATGTACGATTTCGGTGATTTCGATATTTTTTTGTGAATTATTTTTACCAATTTTTTTGTAGACGTGCCTCTATAGCATCACATTTTGGCGAAATATAATCTAAATGTTTAAAAAATTAGGTTTAACACGACTTTAGCTTTCCTAAAAAATAATTGGATCTGATAGAATTCTTTAAGTCGTGTCAGATGAACACTTGAACCTTGAAAATTGACTTTGTAGGAATCATGTGACTACGTGAATTTTCTAATAGGACACAGGTTTACAAGTAATGACATAATACTTAACTTACTCACTGATTACGCTATTCTTTGCATTCCAAGTTCAAGATTCAAGATTAAATTTCAGCCTACCTAAAGAATGTAGTGCCGAAAAAATTGATTATATGGGTTGAATATATTGGTTGATACCTTCTTTGAAAAAAAAAATTGTCACGCTATAGAGATTGTTGGTTAAAATCTAGAAGAAACTATCGAAATGATCTGTTTTTCTTAGTGGCACACAAAAATACCCGAACAATGTCGAGTATTCTCAGAACCGCACCAAAATATAGAAAAACGCTTTATATTCTAATGTAACAAACTTTTACAAAACTTTTGTTTTCTGGAATTCGCATGATGTGAATGAAATTAATTCACAAAACCTGCGGAAATAAGATAAAATAAAATATAAAACTCATTTTTTGAACTAATCGTTTCAAATATTTGTTGACAAAAGTGCATTGAAGAAAACTTATGTATGTAAAGAATTAATGTTTCTTGTTTCGTTGATATCTGGAATTTGTTTTGGTGAGCGAATTTAACTGTTGTATCTCTCAAATAAACGAGAAACATGCACCCATCCTGTGTTTAAGATCGACGTAAACATTTTTTTAACTAGAATATTGCTAAGATAGAACTAATGCCAATGGCAAAGCGAAAAAATAAGGAAAACTGTTACATAAACTGCAGAACCCACAACACTTTTAAGTGAGTTTTTAAGCGTGTTTTGACATTTACCGTAAACTCCGAAGTCTCCGGCAAAATGAGAGTGGTGGCAACCCTACTACCGGTAAATTAAAATTAAATGTTAATTTGTTACTTTCAGGTTTGTAAAGCTTTCCAAACATTTTAGTCAACCCATACTCGAGCCACTGTTTATAGTTTTCGTGACGTAATTTTAGTAAGTATTGGTTCTACATAATTATAGAAATAATTAAACATATTTTATTGCAGTTTCCCAAATGACAATGATTTAAACGTCGATGAACAAAAAATATAAATGGAACAGTTTTATTTATTAAAAACGGCAGACAATAGGATTTATTTTAGAGAAGTTAAATTTTATTTTATATAACAAAACTACAAAACCTCTCGTCATGTCGTAATGCCGTTCATTTGCTATTTTAAAGCAGGTAAAAAATTATTTGCGCGGTACAGCTTCGGAGCAAAAACTCAACGCACATGCAATGCTATATATTGAAAAGGATTTCTAAAAACCATAAATCATGATAATATCATCAAAACAAGTATTGAAGCCAAAATCGGAAAAAGAACATTTTAATTTTGTACAATAAAGTTTTTAATTCATAATTTAATAAAATAAATATATAACACCTTAAAAAATGCGATTTTTATTTCTTCATTTGTTTTTGTTATTTCTGGTCTTATAGGTTGAGGGGCCCGGAATTTCATGTGTGCCTATAGACGCGGCCCTGTATATACTTGCAATTTGACATATGATTGAAAATAATGCACGCACTTTTGGTGATTTAAACATATTGTTAACGCAGAACACTGAAATTATATTCCATGTTCAGTTGAAGGCACATAATATAAGAGCAAAATATTTATTTAAGGATTGTTCGCATCGGAGCAAACCTGTTTCATGCGCAAAATTGCATGTATGTATGACTACCACACCATCAATTCCCTCCACGCGATGCTCTACATAATCGTCATTTGGGGCCTTTTAACCACCGATCAGGATTTAAGAGTAAAATCCCTAATTAATTACCTACAATTTGGAATATGAGAGGAAGATATCAACAATGTTTGTAAACGTTATAAACATGTTTCTGTAATAAAGATATGTAATCAACTAGTCAATGATAATTTCTAAATAATATTACAGCGAACAACTATAAACAAATCAGCAAGATCGGTCCAGAAATCTCCGAGAGATTGCTGACACTGACATGGAGAACATGGGTTCAAGAAAACCGCGTTTAAGTGGCTTCCAGGACCTTATTATTGAGGCAAAATGAAGGAAATAGATAATAAATAAAAGATAAGCTACAGACAAAGTATATTTCCTGAAAATTGAAAAAAGCAAATATTAAAAAATTGTGTAAATACCATCTGCTGAGAATCGCTATTTTGTAAACATAATTGACCCGCAACATCTCACGCTCATATCTCAGGTGGTTTTACGACTATTTAAGTTAGTTTTCAGTAAATATTATTTAAACATGACAGGGTGTATGTTTGAAAATTTCAAATGAAAGTGAAATGAAAATGCCTCCTTACTAGCTACGTAAAATCTATACTCCCCATCAAAATATCTATATATTTTACGATTTCCTATTTTTTCCACTATCTACTTAAGTTTTTGTAATGTAAGGGTTTCAACTCGGTAATTTTTTTTAAGCTTGCAAAGAACGTGGTGGAAACTTTAACTCTCTGCGGTTCCCAGACCATGCACTTCCGGACATGAGTTCTTTATCAAAAGGTGGTTTAGTATGCCCTTTCCCATCCCTCCCAGACAATACCAAAAAAACAGCTACCAGAATGCCGTAAATATTAATAAAATCGTGAAGAAGTAAAGTGAAGTGAAGTGAGGTGAAGTAGAAGCAAATAGCGGAAGCGCAGGTAGGATGGAAGTTATACGTACTGACCGTGTAGCGTGGTGGGTTTATATCTCACTCCCAATACATCCGATAAGCTACGGTACGGTTCGGTGACGCTTACTGGGACATCGATTGGCTTTCCTATATTCACTTCGAGCCCTTACTTTTCGTCAGCGAACTTCCAGAGTCTACCTACTATTATTCCCTTAGATCCTTAATATCCGGGGGCATTTTATTCAGAATCATGGATGTATTAAATAAAACAAAAAAATATGATGTTTTTTTTGTCTCAAATTTATGCGTCACAAAAACCATGTTAGAAAGAGTCCGCAAATTAGATGAGCAGATTTTTATGCGTCACCAGCACTTCACTAAAATAAGCTTTAGAAACTTATATAAATTAATATAATAATTAATATGAAAACTGCGTGCAACCACATCATCGGAAACAATGGATGCGCCGAAATATTTCTCAAATAGAAACACTACTTTTCAGTCAAATCTTTTTTAAAATTGATTGACTTCAAATTATTTATGCGAACACCCCATTTATAAAAATACTTCCTGTGACTTTTTTTCATAAAACAGCAAACGCACAATATTCGTACGTTTTATTAATTTTGCCAAGTAACATAAGGATTTTACTTTTGAAAAATTCGAACTCTGTTTTTTTTTGTATGCACCTTTGCTGGTGCATTACAAGTAACGTGCACCGATATCGTGACTGCGTCGCGAGTTATTGACGATCAAAGACGCCGAATTGTTTGTTTTCTATTGATTAAACGACAATAACCATTGTTAGGAATTTTCTAGACCTATTAATTCTATACAAAGAAAAACGTCTATACGTCGCTTTAAAAACGTCATAAAGACGCAAGACCTTGTTTTTTGATGGAAATGCATCAAACCAAGTGTTAAACTATGTTTTCAAATCTACGCTAACAAAAATGGAAAAAATCCGTACAAAAAAAAGGTGGTTATTTATAGAAAACACCTTCTGAAGATCTTTAAAGAAGTACCTTACAATGATAATAGGGATATTATTTGTAATCTCAAGTAGGGTAGGGACATGTATAGAATGAGTGGCAGTAGGGACATGTATGGAAGGAATTGCAACCTTATAAAGTGTATAAAGAATATAATTATACAACGTCTCACTAACTTGATATGTCAGTGCATAGTATCAAACATTTTCGCGCAGTGTTTGAAGATTAGCAAAGTTGTGCCAATATATAATAAATCTGATGTGGCCAAGCACATGACTTTATCATACAATATATAAAATGATTAGTTTAGCTACATGAGAATCAATTTTATTGAGATAAATCGTAGGTATTGTCAAAGCATCAGCATTTGAGACTACTTACACTACGTCATTAGAATAATAGTTATTTATGTACCAAAGCCGAAAGTGGAATAGCGCGACGTGCGGTGATGCGGCGCGTCGTGCGAGTCGCGCTATCTAGTTTTCGGCAGGACTGACACCAACGTTTATTGTGTTGCTTTTTGAGAAATATGTATTTAAAAAAATAATTAAAAAATGGTTATATTTCTGTATAGGAAATGTTAGGTTGGTACCACTTTGACGAAACGTCAAGTTTAAAAAGCCAACACAAATTCTGACAGATTTATATTTGTTCATGACACTGTAGATGTCACATCCGTACCAACATACTAAAATAAAACTACACTCATCGCAATACTTTATTTATAATTTTCTCAATTTATCGTTTTTAGAATTAGATATAAAGACGGGTTGATATTTCTTATCAACAAACAATCAAATTGGTGATCTTATTTTACTTGAAATTTGTATTTTGTACTTTGGCGCACTAGAGCGGCAACGTTCCATCGCGGTTCTCCAACCTCTGATGAAATCAGCTGTATTCGAGTGTGACACCTCGAAAAAATATTTGTCAAAAGTCTGGCTACTATGTAGTTTTATATCAATGCATATGCGACCGATCTCGATCAAATAGAATTTGCTCTTGCAGCTAAACTATTAATTTTACCAAAAAATGTCATGGGCATAAATTATTCTAAATTTCCTCTATTTAATTTATTATTTAACTATTTTGACGAAATTACTGAAATGGCGACTCATTTGCAAAATCCTTGAAAAAGGCTTAGAATAAACTACCTGTGCCTTTGGACCCTTTTGAATCATAAGCTTTTATACTCTAAGTTTGGTCATGAAACTTCTAAATATGAAGTTCCGTGCCGATACCTTTAGTAGTTTCTCCGGAATCGAATTAACAAAAATTGGATACACACACACACACACACACATACACACACACACAGACATTTTTCTGTACCTTGGTCAAATATGTTCAGGGGACCCAAAAGGACATATTTCCGCTAAAATCTCATTTTTTTTTTCGGCACGATTACAATACTTCATCATACTGCGTATGATAAAGTAAAAATCTGATGTGGCCAGGCACGTGACTTGACTTTATCATACAAAACATAAGATTAATAATTTAGCTACATGAGAATCTATTTGATTGAAATAAATAGTGTCTCCATTAAATTTAAACAAGTTAGCCAGGATTTGACAGGCATTTGATTGCGTATTGCATGACCAGCTTTTGAACAAACTGTGCTTGTTTGGTTTTGGTGATGATGCTGTCGCTCTTGTTAGGTCATATTTAGTGAATAGGTAGGAGTCTGTTAGTTACAAAAATAAAATGTTGGCTAAAGTAAAGATTACTTACGGTGTACCACAGGGTTCAGTTCTAGGCCCCACTGTTTATATTATTCATTAACGATATATACTCTAGTGTCCCTGATGGAACCAATATAGTGCTTTATGCTGATGACAGAACAACAGTGAATATGTCTGAGTCACTGCTTGGCCTTCAGCATCGTCAAGGATTCGCGAACCAGTGTGTGTAATTGGTTGTCGGCCAATATGCTTAGCATCAATGAGGCAAAAACGCAATCTTTATGATTTTCATTGCGCAAATTAGAGATAAGCACAGACCCAGTGCATCTTGGGGTCTATGTTGGCTCAAAGCTGACATGGGAGGAACATGCCACACAGATCACAATGTCCCTGAGACAACGCAGTTGTCTCATTTTTTTTTGTCTCATTTGATGTGTCATTCGGTGCCTTGTTGCAGGGATATTATGGCTACTTTCATGCACCTGCGACTTACGCTGTGATCTGTTGGGGTCACTGTGCACATGCCTTTGCTGTGTTTGGGGCGCAGAGATGAATAAGGGTGATGGAGTGCATGGAATATACTGAGTGCTGCAGAGGAAGATTTGTGGAGCTTCGTATTATGACGTTTCCATGCGTTTATGTACTCACTTGCCCGCTGCATGTAAGGACCAGTATTGAATTATATCAGAGACATGAAGATAACCATAGCTACCGACACCCGACACAGAACAAAGTTGGGTTTCGACATGGGTTTTGGATTACTATAGAACGGATAGGGCTAGAGACGGGAAATTATTACGGTGTAAAGTTTATTAATGTGTTGCCCGACCACATCAAATGGCATTTTATGACTGGGATGTATCTCACTTCTGATTTCACATGTCTAGAGTGAGAAGTCCCATCTCGGTGACGTTTATTTGTTCTGTCCATTACGTGTGCCTGTGGCCATGTTCGGTCCCTCCGACGATGACGTTTAACGATGTTTTTACAGTGAACATTTTATGTTGTATTGATTGTTCATTTATTTATTTAGTTTGGGTCTTGTGTCTACTGTGAATTTGCTAAGAGTGTTATTGTTCTTAAACCTTGACGTGCGAAAATGTATATACATGACTGTCGCCAATAAAGAATTTGAATTTGAAATTTATTTTGACCATTTATCAATTACGACCGACACCGGATTATATGTATATTATTTCTTTTTGATCTTGATGCTACTTTCTAATTTCCCTGTAATTTTTCATGACTTGGGTCATGCGTGGGTGATGCATTTCAGCTGTATTAGGCAGAAGTGGTTAATTAAACGAACAAAATGATAATTATTGTAAAGCATTAAAAGATCTATCAAATTGATCCTTCTGCATGCGAGCAACCGTCTTTACACGTACGTTTGTACTTAAAAACTTCAACAACAAGTATTAATCAACACATCACAATCACCATTCGTGTTGCTAATATGTGTGCTTTATGATAAAAATTATAAATATGTAGTCAAAAGTTGGTGTTTGCAGAGATAAGTTCTTTAGAAGAAAATATCTGATGTGGCCAGGCACATGACTTTATACTATATATAAAATTAATAGTTTAGCTGCATGGGATTCTATTTGATCGAGATCGATCGTGTCTGCATTAAAATAAAAGTAGTTAGCCAGGATTTAACAGATATATCAATGCAATTGACAGTAGGTATTGTCAAAATATCAGCGTTTGACATTACCTACTGTCATTAGAATGAAAATATCTGTCAAATCTTGGCTAACTAATTTTATATTTATGAAGACACGACCGATCTCAATCAAATACAATTTGCTCATGCAGCAGTAATTTCGTCAAAATAGTTAAATAATAAACTATGGTAGAGGTAATTTTGTTTAATCTCTTGAGTTCGAAGTGTATTTGATTGAGATCGGTCGTGTCTTTATTAATATAAAACTAGTTAGCCAGGATTTCACAGATATTTTCATTCTTATGACAGTACGTTGTGGCAAACGCTGATGTTTTGTCAATAGAATCAATATATCTGTCAAGTCCTGGCTAACTAATTTTATTTTAAATGCAGACACGATCGATCTCGATCAAATAGAATCTCATGCAGCTGAACTGTTAATTTTATATATAGTATGATAAAGTCATATATTATTATATAGAATCGATATATCTGTCAAGTCCTGGCTAACTAATTTTATTTTAATGAAGACACGATCGAGCTCGATCAAATAGAATCTCATGCAGCTAAACTGTTAATTTTATATATAGTATCATAAAATCATGTGTCTGGCTACATCAGATTTTTTATTTTGCGTGCAACCTGGAGCAAAGCAGTCGCCGCTTGGTTGCGCATCAAAGGGTTAAATTACTCTTAAATTATGATACTAAAATATTCATTAACAAACGTTCCAAGCCTGCTAAATCTTAAAATACTGATCATAGGAAAATTTATACATGCATTTGCAGGCACGACATTCATTTTGTACCACCTATTGTCTATTTGCTAATCCATTATTTGGGTTCTGTACGCCAGATACCTACCTACACACTGTCAGTGTACTGTAGGGAATTTGTTGCTTCGAGTCACGCCATGATACCAAGCAAGAATTTTTACCCTTGGGATGAAATAAATAATTTAACAAGGGTACAAACTCATATACTAGTAGAACGAGGAATGATTGTTCCTTTTTTATCGTTACACACTAAAAATAACAATCACTTTATGAGCACGCTTTGTCTGCTGTATCTCCTGAAACATATATCGAAAATTTAATTGATTCTCTGCGTTGACGTGAAGAGAAAATCTAAAGATATATTGTTGCGCCTTCTGCGGACGCTGACAGCTGTCAATATGGGATTCCCCGGCGTCGTAAAACTGTCCGACAGCGCATCAGGGGAGATTATTATAGCGGAAGGGTGAAATCTGATATACCGCTTATTATATTGATTGTAATGCGCAAAAATAAATGAGTTTTGCACACCGTACCAGGTTAACTTTGATACGAACATTTGCCCGGATTCTAGTTGCCTTCTTGGGGGAAGTTTCCAGATTATATATATTATATAATTAATTAATTATATTATTAAAAGGTAAAATACAGCCTCAACCTGTATTCGAACCACTAACTCCATATTCTGAACAGGTAAAAATACGTATTACAAATTAATGAATAGTGTATGTATACTATCTAACAGCTGGAAACTAGATTGCTTCCGGTCTATGCTGTGCGAAAAGAATCGTATTTAGATTAGGGTCCAGTAGATCGTAATAGAAGAACAAATTTTATTGTAAATTTTCATTTGAAAGCCTTCGGACGACAGCTAGGTCTACCAAAGACGTACCTGATCTGGTAGAGTACTGTCTACAACCACGTACTTCACATTGGCGGGAGCGATGTATGAGCAGGTAGCAAACCACCTCTGTGGTTTGGCCATAACGTAGAGACAAACTTATCGAGGTTATTAATCACCTGAACCATGTTAGTCCTTCCATCAAATTCACGATGGAAATAGAAGCTGCCATGCTTGGATGTGATGGTATATAGAACCCAACGCGTAGGCTTGGACATAAGATCTACCGTAAGAAGACACATACCGATCGGTATTTGTACGCCAAACCACATCACCATCCCCAACAGAAGAGAAGTTCTCAACACTCTGATCAACAGACCCGAGAAGGTACGCTACTCACAGGAACTGCAGGAGTCAAAAGGGTTTCCTTGTTTACCATACGTAAATGGAGTATCAGAAAGAATCGGTAGTCTACTGAAAAAATCTGGTGTCACGGTAAGATATCAAGCACTAGCTAAGGTAAAAGGTCTTTTAATTAACCCTAAAGACATTACACCACTTCTGAAGAACGAGGGGATATACAAGATAACGGGCATGTGGGACGTGCTATGTGGGACAGATAGGACGCGACTCCATAAAGAAAACAACAATCAAAAACATTAACTTGAAGTGATGCTCGGATTCAGCGCGAAAAAAAGAGTCAAACAAAAAGTTACCTATTAGTTACCACTTCTACTCGACCAGCATCGAAAAAAAAAACATAAACTTGGTATGTTACCATAAAAAGACAATTAAAATATCTATCAAAATTTATACAGAAAATATGGGGGTGTTATTAAAAAAACGTAGATAACCTGATATTTATCTACATATACAATCACAGTCGAAAATGAAATATGATATAAATATGTGTATTATTGTCTATAACAAAAAATCGACGTGTTCGGCGACGTTTTAAACAACAAGCCATTTTATTATTTTACTTACAAAATAAATAGATACAAAATTTCATAGTGAGTAGAATTTGCATATTGCCCTATTTGGTTTGCAAAACAAAGACAAATTTAAACTATCATAACATTTCAAACGAAGAAAAGACATGATAATCAATATAAACAAATAAAATTAAGTAAAAAAATAAACATAAAAATAAATTGAATAAACAAACGAAGAATAAATAAATTAATATAAAACTATTTAATGATTTGTTTCTCAAAAGTAAATGTTATTCTGAGTAACAAGTTTCAGATATATGTCTATCTGTCATATTGGTTTGATCGGTTCCTAAAGATGTTCGATTTATACGGTATTGTTAGTTGTAGTTGTAGTTTGAGACCATTACTTTATTTAGCCCTGTAAATATATGAACTTGTAAAATTTGACCGTATATTCCAAATGAGCAACTCTGCCAAAATGTATATATCATGACCATTATTTGGCTGGTTCTAGATCTTAAATTATTGAAGTTGTACTATACTTTTTAAATCTATTTGGTTGTAAATGTGGTAATTTCTTTAGATAATATAATATTTTTCAAAACGAATAAAAATTAATAAACTATTAGAAATACCATGCAAAAAAGTCTTTACTCCACAGATCTGTTACATGAGAAAGCAATGTAGGTTATATCACATGTATCAAACTAATGTGACACTAGTTATAATTTAATTATTTACGGTTGGTTGGTGATATTATTTTTGACTTTTAATTAGTTAAGTACAGTCGCAACCAACTAAAGGAAATGAGTACGTGTACATACGTATGATACATAAAATATAATTTTTTTCTACTTTGCGTTCGTTATAAACTCATAACGAAACCGGTTTCGGTGTCGTTATGAAAACACTAGATCACAAACTTTTAGTAACTTTTAGTTTTCCAAGATTGATGAAATTGACGTCAAGTGTCAAATAAGGCTGACATCTTAATCGCTATTGGCTCGCTTCAATCGTATTTGTGAATTTCACTACAACTACCAACTGTTGAAGAAAAATATTACTCTAGATTGTAAGATGTCAACCGCAATTTTTTCATTTATGCAAAATTAATGCCGCAACGTAGAAAAAATAGTATATAACACTCGTTTTATAACACGCATTGGCGCACTCGTTCCATTTGTACGCTCGTCGTGCCCAAAACAACTCGTGCGGCAATTTTTGTCTTATAAAACTTGTATTATAATATACTATTTTCTACTTTGTGTTCGTCATAAACTCATAACGAAACCGCTTTCGGTGTCGTTATGAAAACACTAGATCATAAACTCGTAGTAATTTTTAGTTTTCCAAGATTTGTGAAATTGACGTCAAGTGCCAAATAAGGCTGACATCTCAATCGCTATTGGCTCGTCTCAATCGTGTTTGTAAAGTTTACTACAACTACCAACTGTTGAAGAAAAAAATTACTCTAGATTGTAAGATGACAACCGCAATTTTTGACGAAAAGTAAAATTAATGTCGCAAAATAGAAAAAAATAGTATATAACACTCGTTTTATAAGACGCATTGGCGCACTCGTTCCATTTGGGCACTCTCGCTACGCTAGTCGTGCCCAAAACAACTCGTGCGCCAATTTTTGTCTTATAAAACTTGTATTATAATATCCTTTACAGGCCCTAGCCCGGCCTGTAAAGGACACTTTTCGGGGCTATCCCAGAAAATGCAATATCTCTGTCCAATCAAAACACAGTTTCGATTCGGTTTGACGCTTGTGATTAAAACGTCAACGGATTTTATTTGTCAAAACCCAATATGTCAGAGGTTACTCTTTAGAAACGGGTGATTTTATTACGATATTGTTGTGTAGGATAAAAAATTATGTGTGCACCACGCCTAGAAAGTGGTTTTCCGGCCCTCAAGAAGTGCCCAGGCTCGCTACGCTCGCCTGTGCTACTCTTCTTGCGCCCGGAAAAGAACCACGTTCTCGGCTTGGTACACAATATACTATTACTCACAATACTTCCTCAATAAAAAATAAATATTACATAAATAATAATGATTATATTTGATACATATAACATTAGATTCATTCAACGCTTTTGCATTCGTAGCATGTTCGTAGGATTTGGCGGACTAAGAATCACGATCCCGATCCATGTCATGGTTACGGAAACGAAAGTCGAGTACTGGACTTGGGATGCGACGTCGACGATTTTTACCATACAAAGTAGTTAGTGACTAGTATTTCTACATGACTGTAGGCGGCAATCCGTGGCTAACTAACAAGTAGTGATGGGCATAATCGAGATAATTCTATAATCGATTATAATCGATTAATAATTATATTAGTAATTATTAATAATTATTATCGATTAAAGTAGTTAAAATTAGTAGTACTAATTTAGTTGTTAAAATTAGTAATACTAATTTAGTACTACTAATATAGTAGTTAAAATTAGTAGGTAGTGCTAATTCATTCGGTTACTTTTGCGGAGAAGTTGCAATATGCTACGCGTGTTATGACTCATAACTTTAGTAGTACTTACGAAATTAGTAGTACTAATGAAATTAGTAGTACTAACAAAATTAGTAGTACTAACGAAATTAGTAGTACTTACGAAATTATTAGTACTAACGAAATTAGTAGTACTAATATAAATAATCGATTATCTCGAGTTATTTCAATAATCGAATTCGACTATTGTATCTCGATTATGCCCATCACTACTAACATGCGCGCCGCCGCAGTATAGGACACACCTTGGAAGAATCTGCCGTTTTGCCAAGTTCTCGAGAGAACGACACTCGACCCACGATAGAATTATTATTCGCTAGCGTACCGGGACAAGTACTTACTGGAGTTCCAAGATAGACCCCCTGGCATACAGGACGTAATGTATGCGTGTTAATTCAGTTCACGATCTCGTAAAACATTTAATGAGGTTACCTACGTCTGCTCGGGATGGAAGCCTTTTAGCGGCAAACAAACTAACTCAACACTGGCATTATCATCAATGATGTTACGTCCTCAATGCATAACAGAGATTTGTCAGTATGTGCAACAGGTCTTTTATAAGAAGTTTGAGGTTTATAGGGTTGAGACTTGAGAGGGTTTTGTAGATTAATAAGTTATTGTAAATAATAGTAAACCATATTTTGTATCTAAAGTTTTAATATTCTTTACCACCTCCTTAGGTTTGCTCATTATACCTGCCACATTTACTGTGGCGAGGGGTACGAGTTTGCCACAAATGTCCGTCCGTCCGTCTTGTGTTGTACACGATAACTGCTGTAATTATGAAGTTATTAATTTGAAATTTGGTATCCTATATTTGGTCCTTAAAAAGTAAGGACAACTTCGTGAATTGGCAAAATCGGCTTACTTTATTTAAATATCTTACGGTAGGGGTATTTTAACTTCAGCCCAGTTGAAGATAATTTTCTTACTAGTTTTAAGTTCATTTTATTGTAAAGCTACACATATGTTCTGGAATGTTCATGTGCTTTTCTTTTACCCTCACTTTTACGACGTCGAGGTTGACGTTGACGTTGACGTTGACGTCGACGTGGACGGGAACGTTGACGTTGACGTTGACGGGAACGTTGACGTTGACGTTGACGTTGAGGTTGACGTTGACGTTGACGTTGACGTTGACGTTGACGTTGACGTTGACGTGGACGTGAACGTTGACGTTGACGTTGACGTTGACGTTGACGTTGACGTTGACGTTGACGTTGACTTTGACGTTGACTTTGACGTTGACGTTGACGTTGACGTTGACGTTGACGTTGACGTTGACGTTGACGTTGACGTTGACGTTGACGTTGACGTTGACGTTGACGTTGACGTTGACGTTGACGTTGACGTTGACGTTGACGTTGACGTTGACGTTGACGTTGACGTGGACGTGAACGTTGACTTTGACGTTGACTTTGACGTTGACGTTGACGTTGACGTTGACGTTGACGTTGACGTTGACGTTGACGTTGACGTTGACGTTGACTTTGACGTTGACGTTGACGTTGACGTTAACGTTGACTTTGACGTTGATGTTAACGTTGACGTTGACGTTGACGTTGATGTTGACGTTGACGTTGACGTTGACGTTGACGTTGACGTTGACTTTGACGTTGACGTTGACGTTGACGTTGACGTTGACGTTGACTTTGACGTTGACGTTGACGTTGACGTTGACGTTGACGTTGACTTTGACGTTGATGTTGACGTTGACGTTGACGTTGACGTTGACTTTGACGTTGACGTTGACGTTGACGTTGACGTTGACGTTGACGTTGACGTTGACGTTGACGTAGACGTTGACGTTGACGTCCACGTGGACGTTGACGTTGACGTTGACGTTGACGTTCACGTTGATGTTGACGTTGACGTTCACGTTGATGTTGACGTTGACGTACGTTGACGTTGACTTTGACGTTGACGTTGACTTTGACGTTGACATTGACTTTGACGTTGACGTTAACGTTGACGTTGACGTTGACGTTGACGTTGACGTTGACGTTGACGTTGACGTTGACGTTGACGTTGACGTTGACGTTGACGTTGACGTTGACGTTGACGTTGACGTTGACGTTGACGTTGACGTTGACGTTGACGTTGACGTTGACGTTGACGTTGACGTTGACGCCCACGTGGACGTGAACGTTGACGTTGACGTTGACGTTGACGTTGACGCCCACGTGGACGTGAACGTTGACGTTGACGTTGACGTTGACGTTGACTTTGACGTTGACGTTGACGTTGACGTTGACGTTGACGTTGACGTTGACGTTGACGTTGACGTTGACGTTGACGTTGACGTTCTCGTTGACGTTGACGTTGACGTTGACGTTGACGTTGACGGGAGCGTTGACGTTGACGTTGACGTTGACGTTGACGTTGACTTTGACGTTGACGTTGACGTTGACGTTGACTTTGACGTTGACTTTGACGTTGACGTTGACGTTAACGTTGACGTTGACGTTGACGTTGACGTTGACGTTGACGTTAACGTTGACGTTGACGTTGACGTTGACGTTGACGTTGACGTTGACGTTGACGTTGACGTTGATGTTGACGTTGACGTTGGCGTTGACGTTGTCGTTTAAGTAAAACACGTGGAAAATCGAACTACAACACAAAATTACCTCGACTTCTTTGATTACTATATTTTTTGCTGAAAAACTGATTCCGAGCAAATCAGAAATAACTCAATTTCCTTCCCTTTAAAACTTCTTCCTATAAATTTGTTTGCAAAGATCTGTCATCGGTAGATACGTTCGATATATTGTTGTACATTGTACATATATGTATAAATATACACAGAACAATCCAGCCTGTCACAAATACGGGTTCCATTATCGATAAACGCTTTTAGAGACCAATATAAGAACAAAAATTACCAGTAAATGTTACATATAAAAACGGTAAAACGGTACTTACCGGTAAACCGGCTTTAACTGAAAATTATTATCGTTTACCGGTAAACGAAAATCTCGGTAATTTTGGATGCCCTTCGTTACAAAGTTTAAAGTAGTGATTAGAAAGATTGAAGTAAATTGAAGATATCTAGATGTAAGTAGTAATAAATATTCTGCCTCATTAGAGCGTAGGAAATTGCATTGGCATTCGCAATTTAACAACAGAACAAACAGAAAATGCAATGAATTACATTATCTACGATGATGCATGACGATGATTATACATAGACACAAAAATCTCCCATGCACCTCACACAAATACCGACCTAAAAAATTTTGTTTGTTTGTTTTCTATTAATAATAATTCAATCCCTGTTATTTCTCTTGTTAAAACTCCACAACAGATCGCCGCCGTCATACACCTGTTTAATTAATCTGTCCATTGATGTTTCATGATAATTACAAACAACGCCCGGCAATGTTCGTTCAGTGTGCTCGTTATTCAAAAAGTTTAACAAAATGGGTATTGCATTTTGTATATCATCGATTTATCTCGTTTTAATCATAATGCAGCTTATAAATTTGCTGTTAGCTGGATGCAAATTGATTAGCAAATGTATTCTATTCATGTTATATGTCGCGTATCATTTTTTATAGTTGTCAACTATAGACTACTCCCACTGGTATTCAGATTGTGTATCACAGAGTATATTAGGGTGTATCGAAAAAACCTTTTTTTCGTAATTCAAAATTTCATGTTGATAAAAACTTGTCCCTGTGGACCCTCATATACCACCAAAAAAATGGCCCAATTGAATAATATCTAAATATATAGACCTAAGTCTCCCGCAGGAGGCCTAAAGTTAATGATTTTCTTTAAAAATTCGAATGTTTTTGAATGAAATATCATGTGGGTTTTCCTCTCCAATTCCAACCTGTCCGCTCATAATAAAAAAATTAATGGCAAGAAAACTTTTGCCAATATTTAAGCACATTTTTAAAATTATACTAAAATGGTCATTTTTCTAAAAATTGTATCGAATCTAAATAAACTGCAGACGATCTAAATGTTGCATTAGAGTAATAAAAAAAAAAATTATAAACCCCTAACCACAACAAGTATTTTAGAAAACTAAATACGTATTTCAGCAACTATGTTGCCATCTTCAGTAGAACCTAAAAAAAAGAAAAAGAGAGATTAGCACTTCATAGTATCTTTACTGGATATTGTCCAAGCAAATCACTAGTGGAAGTGACGTCCATGTTAAAAATTACCCTATATATACCCATTTGTTGTTCACACCTCAGTGAATTTTGATCATTGAAGCGTAAAAAACAAGTTTTAATTAAAGCAGGTCAAACAATGGCGAACTAGGTATAGGACCCCTGTCTGAATTTATTAATTTATCTCTATTCAAGTGAATAAAGATACTTTCCAAGCTGTTTAGTTCCCTATTATTTGACACAGCTTTTACAAGTTTTAAGTCATCTACAACTACTTTATGACCTGTGTCTAAAATATGTTGAGCCACACTAGATTTTTCAAAACGATTATATTTAAAATGAGCTACATGTTCTTTGAACCTAGTTAAAATTGTTCTTCTAGTCTGGCCTACGTATTCCTTTTCACAGTCATGACATTTGATACAATATATACCAGATTTATCAAGTACATCTACCTTATCCTTCGAGTTTCCAAGAAGGTTCTTTATGCTATTATGAGTCGAATATGCTAAACAGAGATTTTGTGATGTAAAAATACTTCTCAAACCCCTTGTATATGCACAATCGAACGGTATTTTAACATAATTCTTCTTTTCTACAGACAAAGTATTTAAAGTAGATATTTGATTTACTTACATTTTTTGATTCTGCTTCTTAATCATTCTATCAACTATTTTCTCAGGGTACCCATTATGTATGACAACATTCTTAATAAACAATAATTGTTGCTGATATCTATCTGCGGACAATGGAAATTTCAATAACCTATTTACTAAACAACTAATAAAAGACAATTTTTGTTGAAAAGGATGCTGCGAATCATTAGGGATAAACCTGATTGTGTTAGTATCTTTCCGATACACGTCAATTTCTATTATATTTTTGCTATTCCTGACTACCAGAGTATCTAAAAATGGAAGTTGGCCGTTAACTTCTTGTTCTACAGTAAAGTTAATGGTGTTGAACTTAGAATTCAAAACGAGAAGAAAATCTTGAATACTGCACTTCTTGGTGTCAAAAATGGCAAAAATATCGTCGACATACCTAACCCAAGTCTTAGGGAAATATGGTGCTATAGACTTTACATTGGTTTCAAATCTGCTCATAAACAAGTTGGCAATAAAAGGTGAGAGACAGTTACCCATTGCAGTTCCCTCAAGTTGTTCAAAAAACTTTCCGTTTATTTGAAAACAATTTTGAGACATACAAAGGGCAGTCAATCTTACATATTCATCTATTTCTGACGGGTCAAAGTTGTTATTGCACAATAATTCCCTAAGAAACTCCAAAGTTTCCGGAATAGGCACACTAGGAAACAGTGAAGCAACATCAAATGAAATCAACAATTCGCCATCCTCTAATTTTTCAGTGTTAACCTTATTGATAAACTCCAATGAGTTATTAACAGAGAAGCTTGGTTGAGGAACAGGTAAATTGTTGAACTCATTCGATAACCATTTCGCTAACTGGTAAGTAGGTGAGTTAATACCTGATACAATAGGTCTCACTGATTTACCAGGTTTGTGAATTTTGGGAAGAACATATAATCTAGGTACAGTAGGATTGGAAACTTTGAGTTTAAATCTAGTTTGGCGGGTGATAAGATTAGGACAACTGGACAGCGTACTATTTATTTGACGGACTAGTTTGGGCAGTGGGTTTTTCTTGATTTCCTTATAAGGACCATTTGCAATTAAGTTATCAATCCTATCAAAATAATCCGCTTTATCCAGGATGACCACCTTATTACCTTTGTCAGCCTTAAGATAAAAACAATTCTTCTTCTTGAGTCCTTCAATAATTTTGTATTGATCTTTACATTCATTACTAACTTTAAAGTCCTGTTGATTCATTAAAAGCTGATTTTTACAAGAGCTCCTGATTGCAGCTTTTGTGGTGTCATTACATTGGCTAATTGAAGATTCAATTCCTGATATTAACTCTATGGTAGGCATCTATGGTAAATCAGTGAGACCTATTGTATCAGGTATTAACTCACCTACTTACCAGTTAGCGAAATGGTTATCGAATGAGTTCAACAATTTACCTGTTCCTCAACCAAGCTTCTCTGTTAATAACTCATTGGAGTTTATCAATAAGGTTAACAATGTAAAATTAGAGGATGGCGAATTGTTGATTTCATTTGATGTTGCTCCACTGTTTCCTAGTGTGCCTATTCCGGAAACTTTGGAGTTTCTTAGGAAATTATTGTGCAATAACAACTTTGACCCGTCAGAAATAGATGAATATGTAGGATTGACTGCCCTTTGTATGTCTCAAAATTGTTTTCAAATAAACGGAAAGTTTTTTGAACAACTTGAGGGAACTGCAATGGGTAACTGTCTCTCACCTTTTATTGCCAACTTGTTTATGAGCAGATTTGAAACCAATGTAAAGTCTATAGCACCATATTTCCCTAAGACTTGGGTTAGGTATGTCGACGATATTTTTGCCATTTTTGACACCAAGAAGTGCAGTATTCAAGATTTTCTTCTCGTTTTGAATTCTAAGTTCAACACCATTAACTTTACTGTAGAACAAGAAGTTAACGGCCAACTTCCATTTTTAGATACTCTGGTAGTCAGGAATAGCAAAAATATAATAGAAATTGACGTGTATCGGAAAGATACTAACACAATCAGGTTTATCCCTAATGATTCGCAGCATCCTTTTCAACAAAAAATGTCTTTTATTAGTTGTTTAGTAAATAGGTTATTGAAATTTACATTGTCCGCAGATAGATATCAGCAAGAATTATTGTTTATTAAGAATGTTGTCATACATAATGGGTACCCTGAGAAAATAGTTGATAGAATGATTAAGAAGCAGAATCAAAAAATGTATGTAAATCAAATATCTACTTTAAATACTTTGTCTGTAGAAAAGAAGAATTATGTTAAAATACCGTTCGATTGTGCATATACAAGGTGTTTGAGAAGTATTTTTACATCACAAAATCTCTGTTTAGCATATTCGACTCATAATAGCATAAAGAACCTTCTTGGAAACCCAAAGGATAAGGTAGATGTACTTGATAAATCTGGTATATATTGTATCAAATGTCATGACTGTGAAAAAGAATACGTAGGCCAGACTAGAAGAACAATTTTAACTAGGTTCAAAGAACATGTAGCTCATTTTAAATATAATCGTTTTGAAAAATCTAGTGTGGCTCAAGATATTTTAGACACAGGTCATAAAGTAGTTGTAGATGACTTAAAACTTGTAAAAGCTGTGTCAAATAATAGGGAACTAAACAGCTTGGAAAGTATCTTTATTCACTTGAATAGAGATAAATTAATAAATTCAGACAGGGGTCCTATAGGTACCTAGTTCGCCATTGTTTGACCTGGTTTAATTAAAACTTGTTTTTTACGCTTCAATGATCAAAATTCACTGAGGTGTGAACAACAAATGGGTATATATATAGGGTAATTTTTAACATGGACGTCACTTCCACTAGTGATTTGCTTGGACAATATCCAGTAAAGATACTATGAAGTGCTAATCTCTCTTTTTCTTTTTTTTTAGGTTCTACTGAAGATGGCAACATAGTTGCTGAAATACGTATTTAGGTTTCTAAAATACTTGTTGTGGTTAGGGGTTTATAATTTTATTATTAAGTTCGCCACAGTCTCCAAAATATTGTTATTAGAGTAATATGTTTTTGTATATGGTAATTTCACGCCTCATTGTTAATGTATTTATTTTTTTGTACGTGAAAAAGAAAAACCACTTAATCTTTCATTGAAAAAGAAAATGCTAATTCTTAAAGAAAATTATAAACTTAAGGCCTTCTGCGGGAGACCTAAATATTTTTCAATTGCGCCAATTTTTTTGTAGCATATTTATTTTGTCCATTGGGACAACTTTTCATCAACTTAAAAGTATGAATTTCGAAAAAATCGTTTTTCGATACAACGTAGCGTATATATGACTTGGCTGAATACACCTCATCTCATGATCTGAAGGGGGGATCCGCGGCAGGAATTCTAAGGAATGGTGTTCTCTCTCAGGAATATTTGATTGCGCACATTGTGCTCCTTTTTTGCGTATCATTGTCAAGATTTCATATTGAGAACTAGATGAATACACGCGTATTGTCTGATTCCTGTATTGCGTCCACGTATAATATACCTACATAAATTTTATATTTCTTATTATAAGTTTATTCGTCAACAATAGCTGGAAGATATACAATAAGGCACAGTTGGAGCAACTAATTCATACGCAATCGTAACTTCACCATGAAACAATGATACCAAAAGAACACCTTTTTGTTGCGATAAATATAATTTAATGTTCTTGTTTCTGACGTCATACCTTACACTGAAAAATATACAAAATGCAATTATTGTTCTGCATTTAAATTTGCGAGAAGAAGAACAGAATAAGTCCAAAATGTGATATTGTAAACTGACATAGCCATTAAGTGTAAAATTTTTGGAGCTTTTCGAAAATATTGAAATCATATTTTTACTTTATCATACGCAGTAAGATAAAGTATTGTAATCATGCCGAAAAAAAAAATTGAGATTTTAGCGGAAATAGGTCTTTTTGGGTCCCCTGAACATTTTTGACCAAGGTACAAAAAAATGTCTGTGTGTGTGTGTGTGTCTGTGCGTATGTATGTCTGTGTGTAAATGATTTTTGTGGCGACGATTCCGGAGAAACTGCTAAAGGTATCGGAACGAAAGTTCATATTTAGAAGTTTTGTTACCAAACTTAGAGCTGAAAAGCTTTTAGTTGAAAGGGGTCCAATGGAACTGGTAGTTTATTCTAAGCCTTTTTGAAAGATTTTGCAAATGAGCCGCCATTTCTGTAATTTCGACAAAATAGTTAAATAATAAATTAAAGTAGAGGAAATTTTGAATAATTTATGCCTATGATATTTTTTGGTAAAATTAATAGTTTAGCTTTAAGAGCAAATTCTATTTGATCGAGATCGGTCGCATCTGCATTGATATAAAACTTCAAAGTAGCCTGGATTTGACAAATATTTTTTTGTGCTGTCACCACAGAAATGTCTATGGCTGTCACACTCGAAAACAGCTGATTTCATCAGAGGTTGGAGAACCGCTATGGAACGTTGCCGCTCTACTGCGGCAAAGTAGAAAATACAAAATTCAAATAAAATAAGATCGCCAATTTGATTGTTTGTTGATAAGAAATATCAACCCGTTGTTATCTAATTGTAAAAACGATAATTGAGAAAATTGTAAATAAAGTATAGCGATGAGTATAGTTACGTTTTAGTATGTTGGTACGGATGTGACATCTACATTGGCATGAACGAATATAAATCTGTCAGAATTTGAATTAGCTTTTTAAACATGACGTTTCGTAGAAGTGCTATCAGCCTAACTTTTCCTAAGGTTTATTTCACGACAAGTGGCAGTAAGCCGCTGACATAATGCGCAAACGTTCCTACGCATTGACGTGTGCCAGAATGAAATAAAGAAGATTGCTATTTCATTCTAGCACACGTCAATGCATATAGGAACGTTTGCGCATTATGTCAGCGGCTTACTGCCACTTGTCGTGAAATAAACTCTATACAGAAATAACCATTTTGTAATAAGTACGTTAAGTACTTAATAAGTGTGTGTGTGTCTGTGTGTATGAATGTCTGTGTGTGAGTAATTTTTGAGGCGACGATTCCGGAGAAACTACTAAAGATATCGGGACGAAAGTTCATATTTAGAAGCTTTAGGATCAAACTTAGAGCTGAAAAGCTTTTGGTTCAAAATGGTCCAAAGGAACTGGATGTTTCCTCTGAGCATTTTTCAACGATTTTGCAAATGTGCTACTATTTCTATAATTTCGTCAAAATAGTTAAATAATAAATTAAAGTAGAGGAAATTTTGTATAATTTATGTCTATGACATTTTTTGGTAAAATTACTAGTTAAGCTGTATGAGCAAATTCTTTTTGATCGAGATCGTCTCTGCATTAAAACTTAGATAGCTTGGATTTCACAGATTTTTACTTTATCATACGCAGTATGTAAAGTATTGTAATCGTGCCGAAAAAAAAATTGGGATTTTAGCGGAAATAGGTCTTTTTGTGTCCCCTGAACATTTTTGACCAAGGTACAAAAAAATGTCTGTGTGTGTGTGTGTGTGTGTGTGTGTGTGTGTGTGTGTGTATGTGTGTGTGTACCCGATTTTTGTGACGACGATTCCGGAGAAACTACTAAAGGTATCGGAACGAAAAATCATATTTAGAAGTTTCATGTCCAAACTTAGAACTGAAAAGCTTTTGGTTCAAAAGGATCGAAAGGAACTGGCTATTTACTCTTACCATTTTTCAACGATTTTACAAATGAGCCGCCATTACTGTAATTTCGTCAAAATAGTTAAATAATAAATTAAAGTGGAGGAAATTTTGAATAATTTATGTCTATGACATTTTTTGGTCAAATTAATAGTTTAGCTGCAAGACCATATTCTATTTGATCGAGATCGGTCGCATCTGCATTGACATGAAACTACATAGTAGCCAGGATTTTGACAAATATTTTTTTGTACTGTCACACTCGAAAACAACTGATTTCATCAGAGGTTGGCGAACCGCTATGGAACGTAGCCGCTCTAGTGCGGAAAATTACAAAATACTAATTTCAAATAAAATAAGATCACCAATAAAATTTGATTGTTTGTTGATAAGAAATATCAACCCCTCTTTATATCTAATTCTAAAAACGATAAATTAAGAAAATTGTAAATACAGTATAGCGATGAGTGTAGTTTTATTTTAGTATTTTGGTACGGATGTGACATCTACAATGTCATGAACAAATATAAATCTGTCAGAATTTAAATTAGCTTTTTAAACTTGACGTTTCGTCAAAGTTGGACCAACCTACCATTTCCTATACAGAAATATAACCATTTTTTTTTAATACATACTTCTCAAAATGCAACACAATAAACGTTGATGTCACTCGTGCCAAAAACTAGATAGGGCAACTCGCTCACGTTCGACGGCGACGCTGCGTCTTCGGTGACGCGCCGCATCACCGCTCGTCGCGCTATTCCGTACTTTCGGCACTTGTGACATAAATAACTATTATTCTAATGATGTAGTGTAGGTAGTGTGAAATGCTGATGCTTTGACAATACCTACGATTTATCTCAATAAAATAGATTCTCATGCAGCTAAACTATTAATTTTATATATTGTATGATAAAGTCATGTGCCTGGCCACATCAGATTTTTTCTATTAGTGCAAGAATAAGCTAAGTCCATATTTTGACATAAAATAATTTTACGTTATAGAAACTCAAACAACTTTTGTCGTAAACATTTGTTTCTTTCTCTAACGATTTAGTAGCTATCGACCGCCGGGATACTAATAACTCAGCCTGTATATACAGTAAACATAAAAATATATTTTATAAAAAAAAAAACAACTCTACTTACAAATAAGTCGAGAGGTTCGTCCTCTGGAGTCAACGGCAAGGAGTTCTTTCTGGTGACAACAGTCCTGCAGCTCTCTGTAAAGCACATAAACGAGGATAAAATGAGCTAATAAGCAGACGAGACACATAAATCGGATTTCATCGTTGTCAACAATAATTGCCAAACAACGTTTATTAAAGGCAGAATTAGAACGGCGACGCCGAGCACAAACGCCCCCGAGCGTCCTCTACTCAAACAATTACCGTATCGGATCCTTATTCGTTATTATCATCATTATATCAATTAGAGAGAGGAATTTGACTGATAACGTCGCGATTCCAGAGAACGTGCTCTTCCGTTCTTTCCGTTAGCGGATTTCATTAATATGAAATTACTGGGAATGATGGAAACCGAGGAAAAATGGGAATTTCAAGCCCACACAGGAGCTGCGTTATTATAAATTAAATTCGTCCGTGAATCAGCCCATGCCCAGGGGCAGACGTTAAGTTCGGTTATTTCTTTCGCGTGGAGGATTTACAAAATTTCTATTAAATTCCGTTTAAATATTTTTTGTTTTTCGTTGATGGGTTGCTTGTTTTGTGCCTCGTTGGGGGTAATTAAAATATTATGGAGCTCTATGTATATCTAGATAGTAGGCCATTTTTCGACATGGGAAAATGGATGTAATGCAGTGGTTCTTAACCTGTGGGTAAACAAGTTTTGAATAGAGTGGTTAAGCTACGTGCAGAAAACAATTTCTTTTAAAAAAAAATCCAGGATCAGAAAAAGAGAAGAACGTTCACATAAAAATAAAAGACCAGACACCGAAGGAAAAATACAGCTCCACTAATTCCATCGTTCAGCAACTTCTTTGATACATTCGTTGAACGCTATTTCCCGAGCAAAAATAGTCGTCAAGCTTATTCCTAGGTGCTAAGACCATCTACAGACATCTAAATGTTTAAAGACAAAAATATTTCAGCTTAAGACCAAGTTCTACCTCTCCTAAAACGCGTTTTCAAATAAAACCATACCGAAAATTTCATAAACTTTGAACAATAAATAATAACGAGTAACGATAAATAACGAGTTGGGCTGGATGACAAATAATTTTTTGGAAAGATAAAAATTAATTTTACTTCTACATCTTTGGCTTTTCTCTAATATAAAACATCTAGCCGACAGGGCTTTAAGTATTTTAGTTCCATTTGGTTCACATTTATATGTGAACGCGGCTTTTCAACTTTAGTGTCTCTTAAAACAAAATCTAGGACTCAATAACTTTTGCTGTGTATTATCAGAAACTAAAGCAAATCTTGCTAAGAAAGAGCAACGCCAACCTTCACATTAATTATGTAAACTTTATAGGTTTTATCTTAAAAAATATAAGACGTTATTAGCATACTGAATAGTATTGTTTATGAAGGGGTAAAACCCTAAACACAAGCAGGTCATATGGGTAAACGTACTGAAAAGGTTAAGAAACACTGGTGTAATGGGACCAGGTTTGCCTGATTTCCAAAATCTCGAATCACGGCAGTGACCATTTCAGTGTTGCATTAAAAATGTAATCTTAGATAATTGTTCCATGGCGAAATAATGTAATATAAACTAGAATAGAAAAAAATTAATGTTGTTTGTTGTGCCAAATTTCCCAGTACTTTTAACTTCATTTTAATATTGTTGTTTTAGTACCATTAATTAAAATAAAGTTGAAGATATTCAATATACATGATTGGCTTTGGAAACGCGAAATAAATTTTCTTTTCTTTATTTAGAAATTCTTGGTTATACAGTTTCGCTAAGTTTAAAGCATCATTTATTGAGATAATATAATGATTAATGACGCAATAGCTAAAATATGTTGTATAAATAACGCGTAAAATAAAGAAGGAATAAATGACATAACCGTATTTCGATTTGAAGGAACAATTGGTAAACATAGCAGAGTGAAAAATGAATAAATCTCCAAAGTCCATTGTAAATATGTGGATAATGAACATGAGAGATAAATAAAGGCATAAATATAAAAACAAACGGTAGATATATTCCACGAGTCGCAACAGACTTTTACACACCTATACAATGCATCAAACACAACAACCACTCCACCAGACATCACAATGTTACTGAATTAGAACCACTGATGCTCAAAGCTGAAATAACGCATGGAATAGAACCTTAAAAATGACAAAGCACCAGGACAAGATGGAATGACTATCGGTGCCATCTATAAAATAAACGAAGCATTTGTATATAAATTGCATCATTTTTTGGTTATAAGCAATTAATCTAAATTAGTCAAAAAGACTGGAACAAAATAAAATTTATTTTTAATAATGCCGAGTTTCAATGTGAGTAATGGTATTGTAGACCTCAAAAATCATGCTGGATCTTCCTGTTTTATTTAAAACCAATATGAGGCTTTTTTTACAGAACTAGATGTGTAAGTAATAAGATTGATAAATTAGAGGTGGTTCTCTAATCACATAACATTGATATTTTAATGCGCTGAGCACTGGCAGTCGGGTGAATTTATAACCGAGGCTTTTTTCAAATTATAGATTGTGCTCTAGTTTTCGTCGTTCCGCCCGTCGGCATGGCGGAGGTGCGCTGTATTGTTTGTCATCGCTCTAGCTAACGAACAGGTGTGATTTGTGTAATATGTCCATCGTGAATGATTTGAATGTTGTGCTGCCGATCTGCATACTGAGAAAAAAATACACCTTTGTTGTCATTTACAGTAATCCTATGACAAATGTTGAGTGTTTTATTGATAGCCTGATTCGGCTTCTGGGGGTATTGCAGGATGAGGATGGAATCATTATAATAGGTGCCGACTTTAACATGTAAAAAACAAGAAATTGCTTGATACTATAAAAACTTATAGTTTATTTGTTGTTATAGATGTACCAACAAGAGTCAGTCCTACCTCATTCTCTTGTATCGATAATTTTTTCGTCAATTTTACCTAACCACTATGTTGGTCATTGTTTGCATTTTAATTTGTCGCATCACTATACTTTGATTCTGGATGTTGATTACGTCTTGACGAAACCACGACTATCAGTATGTTATGAGGCGTATTTTTTTGTCGTTCGCACATGGCACACGTGCTTCGTTTATGTTTTTAATTACCTGACCATTTAGGCTGATGATGTTTTAAATAACGAAACCGGTACCTAAGAAATTAATATATACAAAGGAAAAGAGGCGTTTTTTCGAGAATATTTATAGTAATTTTTTATGGCTTGCGGGATAGGTATGAGTCAAACGGTGCCAATGACGGCTTTAATAAGTTTGTCGAAACTTTTCAATTCTATTTGAATTTGTTTTCTTTTAAGATGATGTCGGCATAGATCAGCAGTTCCCTGTCCTGGTTGAGTCGACTAGATTTGATCGACATTAACAATAGAATGCATTCGATTAAAGACTCGAGTAGTAAGTTTACAATTTTTAAAGATCGTTTTGTTGAGTTTTCGGGGCTTGAGGATGATTTGTTAACAGTAAGACGGTGCGAGGCCAACGATTTTTTAACTTCGATTATTCCACAAACTGCCCGTGGGCAATAATTAGTATTTATAGGTATTTAATAAGTATTTAGTTTGACAGTAAATGATATGCGCAGAATAGTCCTTATGAACTGCATGTACATGCTGCATACAATTTCTAAATTCGTCTTTATTGTCAGAAAATAATAAGCAAAAATAAAAACGCTATTCGCAAAAAAATAAAAGATATTCTAAAAAATATAAATTAAGTAATAAACTATGAAATCATGGTATGAAATAAACATTATGTATCGGGCTCAAAGATTCCACCTTGCGATGCAACACAGAATCCGAGCCGGTTGTAAGTTGTCCCTCACGCTAAGGAGCGTTTCGGCGGTTACAGTGTTGGCAGGTTCTGCTCTCAACTCTTGTACATTATGTTCCGAATTGACTTCATCTACATAAATTGCATTTTTATACATAAATTGCATTTGCCACAAAAAAATCGTTCACAGACAGATCTGGTGATCTTGGGAGCTATCGAATGTCGCCTGTCCCGCTAACAAGACGGTGAGGAAATGCAGTTGTTAAAAAGTCTTGCACCCTGGCCGCGTTATGAGCAGGACAGCCGTCTTGCTGAAACCAACCATCAGCCTGATCTACACCGGGAAGGTTATGAATGGCGGGAAGTACTTGCTCTTGCAGCAAAGTAAGGTACTTCTAGGTGTTGAGATCAATCGATCAAGAAGGCCCAACTAACTGTTTGTAAACTGGTTATCCGAATGCTCGAACAAACCTTAACCACTATAATAATTAATAACCCATTGATAACTAACCATTATTATTATTAATATGAGTATTGTTCTGCGGGGAGATAGACACTCCCGGTCACACTCTCTTCAGATGCGAGAGGTGGGCCGTGGCCAGAAGGGCGTGCATGTACGAGGAGGACCTTGCCGAGCAAAGGATGGTCTCCCGTATGCTAGAAGGACCTCGGCAATGGGAGGAGATCTCCCGCACAATTTCCGGGATCCTCAAACAAAGGACGAGGAAAACAAGAGGAGGGTAGAACAATAGCCTCCGGTCCCTCAGACACAGTGGCTGAGGACAGCCCGAATGGCAGACCCCCTCAGACCTGAGAATGAGGCAAACCAAACGACAGGGTTGCACCACATCTAGGCAGTCTAGATAGGAGGACAGAACGAAGAGGCGAAGGAACGTGCAGGGACCTCTGGATCCTTATCATGTAAGGAGGCCTGATGGTCCGGGGATGGAAGTACAGAAGAAAAGATGTACCGGAGACCAGTATAGGAAAGCTCACGGCTAGCCGGGAGCGAGACGACAAAGAGAAGAATCCAGGACGATCCGGACCGAAGCTGCCGGAACAGCGCCAGCAGCAAATGGAAGTGACCACCGGAACTGCCAACCGGGCACCAGTGGTCACAGATGAACGGAAAAGAACGTGCCCCAGAGAGAGGTGGAGGAAGGAGCCTTGTGTTCTGTCAGTGAAAGAATCGGAAAACTGACCAGGTCACACCGCATGGGATAGGTCGCATTCCAAAGACATTAGGTGGTAGTAAATAAGTCTAAGTAGCAATATGGAAGTATGATTCTAGGTAGATGTAGATTGTTTTATCAATAAAGGTCTACGACCCAAACCGAAAAGAGCGAAGGGAGTTTACCATAGTTTTGTTGATCAATTCATTCATTTAGGGAGGAAGTCTCCAGACTGAGGATGCCCATCAGGCAAGGCCGGTCTGGAGGGGGGTGGAGGGCCATCCCCTCCCCTCGCTCTTAAAAAAAATAAAAATATGAGTACTTTTTGTATTGATTGTTTGTATTGATCAATGTTGTTTCCTATGCTTACTATGCTTATCCGAATGTAAAAGACTCGGTATTACTCAACAGCTACTTTACCAGAAGGGGAGGCCAAAACTCTTTCTATCGGGCTAAACTGGCCCACATGGTTCATAATTATATGCATGCCTTGGCGCATTCCAGGATTTCGAACCCGATGGAGTTTTTGGGCCGGACCGGGCTTTCGGGCCAGAACGGGTTTTCGGGCCGAATCGCGCTTTTAGTGCCGGTTCGGGCTTTCGGACCGGATCGGGCTAGGGTAGGGTAAAGTAAAGGAAACAAGCATTACCTGCTTGAGAACATTCTGACATTTATTAAAAAAAAAATAATCGGTTTACATACATTTCTTGAATTTCCAGTGGTTCTAAAACTAATGACAAATTGATTATTCATTTGATTGTATACACATTTCGAAATTATTGATGACCATTGTGAGCAGCTGATGACTTGCACTAGGTCAGCAATTCGTCGTTGTATATATTTATTACGTTAAAAATTAAATTATTTGATTAAATACAGGGACCCAATTCTCGTCATCTTTTTGAAGCGAATGCGTGACTTTTCGAATGGTGTAGGGATATCACCGGTTGCCTGTATCTATGAGCAAGTTTGCTTGTTGCTAAGAACAATAACACACGCGCCACGCCCATACGTTCCCATAAGTTTGATTGAAAAGTATGGGCGTGGCGCGTGCATTATTGTTGTTAGCAACAACCTAGATACGAACCAGAGGGCAACCAGTGATATCCCTACTCCATTCGAAAAGTCACGCATTCGCTTCAAAAAGATGACGAGAATTGGGTCCCTGGACACGAAAGTCCAGTATGGAACGCACCACATGGAAAACTTTTTTATTGTGTATTTCTTTTATTCTTTCTGAAAGTTGGCGGCTTGTATGAAACCAAAACTGCAACAGTCAAATATGTAAATTTCGGTGCCATATACCGAGCGATTCAGAATACATATATGAATTTGTGATAAGAGTAAAGTACCTTTATTTTCATTATTATCGATAAACTTTATTAGGAAATGTTGTTTAGAAGTAAAAATTATATTCAAATATGAAGTCAGAGCCACCTAACTCGAAAAAAATATTTTCACTTATTTTCTTAAAAATTACTCTTGTGACAAATATTAGTAAGTCCCAGTGATACTAAAAGGTTCTTTTTAATCTATTTTTAGAAATTTGAATACATTTTTTTTTTATTTTTTGTTATTTTGGTTTGATTACTAATGTTTATTTAGAGCTAGCTCAAAATTACTCATTTTCTTGGTGCGGAGTTGTTATTTCACCCTGTAGATATTAATATATCATACAATAACTAAGTCAGGAGCGTGACTTACCTTTTATTTGGTTAATATTTATGACTGTGGATAGGTTTATAATATGTAGTAGCTATGCATCTACAGCTAGCGATTCTCAAGTGGTGGTAAGCGCTGTACTACCACTTATCAAGTTTTATTTTCACTGATAATATTTTAATAAAAATAACTAAAGCATCAAACATCTATTGTTTCTTGAATTAATTATGACTGACTTACCCATTATGAAGTTAATAACTAATATGAATATTACTAGAAATCAATATACGAACATGGTTAGAGCATTGCACTAGCGATACAAAGGTCCCTGGTTCAAATCCAGGTTGTGGCTGTAATTTTTAATTTATTTAAAATTTACATCCCGCCTGTATATCACCATCTTCTATACTTTGATTAATATGAATATGTTAATAATGCTAATTTATTATCGATGAACTTATTTTATTTCTACTATTTACAATTACAAAAATACATACATCAATACAAATTAGTTTATGTGCTGTAACTTTTAAAACAATGCTTATACTCCAACAAACAGTTGAAATTGTTTTAATACATGGAGAAAATAGACCGCACCAAATTGTTGCTGCTATTTTCAATGAAGGACATACACACAATTGCCCATTCAACCATTTCCAGCATAATGAAAAAATTCAAACAGGCTGGGTCTGTTGAAAATAGCTTTAAAAACCCCCACAAAAAATATGTTGCCGCAAATGAGGAAACAAGTTTGCTAGTGTTGCAAGAGTAATTGAGCATAAAACGACTTCTGTTCGAAAAACTGCTGCACACAGCCAAATGCCAATGCAGTAAATCAACAGTACATGAAATGTTAAAACTAAACAAGTACCACCCTTATAAACCAAAATGTATAACTACTCTAAAAGAAACAGTGCGGTATAATGAATAATCAAATATTTGGGTCTTTTTCTCGTCAAAATTGAAATGGGGAATTATATCTTCAGTTCCCTAACAGAGAGTTGTCACCTTTTTTAAACAATTTGCCGTTAATTCAACGGGTGCCAATTTGGTTCCAGCTTGATGGAGCGCCCATACACAATATAAACTCTGACAAGAACTTTTTATAATAAATTTGGCCATCGCTAGATAGGCAGAAATTCAGAATTAAGATCCTAGCCACCTAGATCCCCCGACTTTACCCTGTTAGATTTCTTTTTGTGGGGTTACGTAAAAAATAAAGTATACAACCACCGACCATTTAGAGATATAAATCATTTACAGGACAGTATACAACATTGTATCCAGAACATTCCACCGAATTTTGTTAGCAATGCAGCCAAAGATAGAAGAATGTGTTTATGCATAGAATCGGACGGAAACCACACACTGAAACAGGATTAATAGATATTTAACAATTCTTTCAATGATTAGTTTTTCTTTATTGTGTATTAATTTATATATTTTTGTAATTGTAAGTACCTAGTAGAAATAAAATAAGTTCATAGATAATAAATTAGTATTATTAACATATTCATAATAGTTATTAACTTAATAACGGATAAGTCAGTCATAATTAATTCAAGAAACAATAGATGTTTGATGCTTTAGTTATCTTTATTAAAATATTATCAATGAAAATAAAATTTCATAAGTAGTAGTACCGCGCGTACCACCACTTGTCCACAGTCATTAATATTAACCGAATGAAAGGTAAGTCACGCTCCTGAATTAGTTATTGTTTGATAGATTAATATCTACAGGGTGAAATATCAACTTTGCACCAAGAAAATGAGTAATATTGCGATAGTTCTAAATCAACATTAGTTATCATACCAAAATAACAAAAAAATATAAAAAATATATTCAAATTTCTAAAAAATATATTGCAAAGGTCCTTTTAGTATCACTGTCAGTTACTTATATTTGTCACAAGAGTAGGTAATAATTGAGAAAAAACTGAAAATACTTCTTTTCAAGGTAAGTTGCTCTGACTTCATATTTGAATATAATTTTTACTTCTAAACAATATTTCCAAATAAAGTTTATCGATAGTAATGAAATTAAAGGTACTTTACTCTTATCACAATTTCATATGTATATTCAGAACAGCATAAGGCACCAAAATTTACATATTTGACGATTGCAGTTTTGATTTCATACGAACCGCCAAGTTTTAAGAATAAAATTTTCTGAGAGAGCACAATAAATTTTTTTTCCATGTGGTGCGGACTTTCGTGTCCAGTCACTCATACAATTTTAATATTCAAATAATTTAGCTTTTAACGGAACAAATATCGAACTTTTGGTGTAACACCGGACGTACCGCGTATATTTTTATTTTATTATGAACATTTGGTAATATTTTCTTTTTCTAATGGAATACACAGTACATTTAAATTTTTACTTTATCATACGCAGTATGTAAAGTATTGTAATCATGCCGAAAAAAAAATTGAGTTTTTAGCGGAAATAGGTCTTTATGGGTCCCCTGAACATTTTTGACCAAGGTACAAAAAAATGTCTGTGTGTGTGTGTGTGTGTGTGTGTGTGTGTGTGTGTGTGCGTGTGTAAACGATTTTTGTGGCGACGATTCCGGAAAAACTACTACAGGTATCGGGACGAAAGTTCATATTTAGAAGTTTTATGACCAAACTTAGAGCTGAAAAGCTTTTGGTTGAAAAGGGTACAAAGGAACTGGTAGTTTATTCTAAGCCTTTTTGAAGGCTTTTGCAAATGAGCCGCCATTTCTGTAATTTCTACAAAATAGTTAATAAATAAATTAAAGTAGAGTAAATTTTGAATAATTTATGCCTATCACATTTTTTGGTAAAATTAATAGTTTAGCCTTTCAGTTTATTCTAAGCCTATTTGAAGGATTTTGGAAATGAGCCGCCATTTCTGTAATTTCGACAAATTAGTTAATTAATAAATTAAAGCACAGGAAATTTTGAATAATTTATGCCTATAAAATTTTTTGGTAAAATTAATAGTTTAGCTTCAAGAGCAAATTCTATTTGATCGAGATCGGTCGCATCTGCATTGATATGAAATTACATAGTAGCCAGGATTTTGACAAATATTTTTTTGTGTTGTCACATTCGAAAACAGCTGATCTCATCAGAGGTTGGAAAACCACTATGGAACGTTGCCGCTGTAGTACGGCAAATTATAAAATACAAATTTCAAATAAAGTAAGATCACCAATTTGACTGTTTGTTGATAAGAAATATCAACCCGTCTTTATATCTAATTCTAAAAACGATACATTGAGAAAATTATAAATAAAGTATAGCGATGAGTGTAGTTTTATTTTAGTATGTTGGTAGGGATGTGTCATGAACAAATATAAATCTGTCACAATTTGAATTACCTTTTTAAGGTGCGTTTTCATTAGTGACGATGGCAGTGGTAGCCGACGCCGTTATAGTATTTCCACTAGAAAATTGATAGTGACTCACGTTTATGTACATGCAAACTAATATGTGTCATTATCACGATATGTAAGAAATACTATAATTTCGTATTCTACCACCGCCATTAGCTACTATTACCTACCAATCGGAACGAACCTTTAAACTTGACGTTTCGTCTAAGTGGTACCAACCTAGCATTTACTATACAGACATCATTTATTTTTTTTTAAATACGTATTTCTTAAAAAGCAACACTATAGACGTTGATGTCGCTCCTGCCAAAAACTAGATAGCCGACTCGCTCATATGCGACGGCGACACTCCGCCTTCGGTGACGCTCCGCATCACCGCTCGTCGCGCTATTCCGTACTTTCGGACATAAATAACTATTATTCTGATGACGTAGTGTAGGTAGTGTCAAATGCTGATGCTTTGACAATACCTACGATTTATCTCAATAGAATAGATTCTCATGCAGCTAAACTATTAATTTTATATATTGTATGATAAAGTCATGTGCCTGGCCACATCAGATTTTTTTAATTGTAAGAATAATTTTAAGAATTTTTTGTTGGAATATTCTTGTTATAAAATGCATCATTTTTGAGTATAAGTAATTAATGAAAACTATTGAACTTCAAATTAAGAATATTTCTATTTAAGTTGGATTTTCTTCGGTTTCTTTAAATTATTTACTATTATTTTTGGATTGAAACTATCTATTAGTTTTTTTGTAGAGCATACATTTTAAAAGAATATTTTTCTACGTTGGAGAATTATTTAGTGATTCCGTTGGGACTAACCGTATTGATACAGGGTTAGTCCAAATTATTATTACCTTATTCGAACGTTAAATATAAGTTGGCCATTTATGGAAGCTACACGTTTTGCTAGCTAAATAACTATATTGAGGAGGTACCAAAATAACAAAATAGATTTTTTAAATAATAAATAATATTTTATTATTATCCTTTATTTATGTATCTAACGCCTCACAACCACTGGAGCACAATCGGGGACAAATGAAGTAACACCATAAAGCCCTTATAATCTACTTTATTTGGGACCACCTGTCCTCTTAGGCTGCTATATATATAAATAACGATTCACTACGTATACACTACGTATATTGCCTTTACCAATAGCACAGTGCTCGCCGCCACTTCAACCGGTGGTAGTTTTATACACTATTACATTTTTTTAAATGCATACATGCAAAACTATATACGGATTGACTAGCAAACACTGTATTAAGCCTAAACGAAAACTTTTCGTGGCATGTTAATGCCATTGGGTTACAACTTTTAAGGCTTTTTGTTGATTTACTGTTATGTGAGTTCCTTATTGAGTACCGAGATCAATACATAAAAAACGTTACTTTGTTTTTGACGCCCCCTGGAAATAATTCTGCGTGCATCTATGTGACAACACAAACTATCTTTCAGCGTTGTGTAAATGTTTAGGTAAGTACACGGTAAGTGTTATATTCAAGTGCCCATGATACATGTCAAAAACAACACCACTTCATAATTCATGTTCACTTGCTTTTAACGCCCATTTATTATTGACAAACAGCGAAGAAGCGACTTTGTGGAAAATTGATGCATCGGGATCATATTTAAAAAGCTAAAGGAGCTCGATTCGATTGACATGGGTGTACGACCGCGACGGGAGCGAGATAGGCCTACTAAAATAGCACTAACTTTTTCTCGTTCATTCGTTATTCATGGAATATGTTCCAAGTTGGCGAGTATCATGTAAACTTTTGTACAGCTTCGGTGACACCTTTTTCGTTAACTTTACAATGCGATATAAGAACGAATTAATATAATGGCTAAGTTTATGAGTTTTACTTGGTAAAATTACTGCTTTTATTCGATAGAATAAAAAATCAAACAGACATTATGTAAATGGAATCTGGTACGTTTGTGGGCAATGCATTAAGCTTGAATTACATTATACAAGTTTCGTGTAAGCTTCTGTCCATGTTTTAAAACTAGACGGGCCTGTATAAACTTGGATAATATAATTCAGAAAAAAACCATCAAAGTTTTCATACTAGAAACTAGTTTTTGGGACCTAGTTGCCGTCCCAATTATCAAAGTTTATACAAGCTCGCCTAGTTTTGAAACTTGGACAGAAACTTGGACGAAAATAGTTTAATGTAATATTGTAGTCAAAAACCTTAATATGTATATGTTTGGGTATTTCATTTTACTCTTGTCTTATTTTCTCAGTCAAATAATGACTTCATTATTTGAACGAACTGTCATTATACAACGCTAGTGCCAAACTCTGTCAAAACCTATATACATGACAGTTATTTGACAGTTCGCCTCGCCACCATTGACAGATGCATTTATTGGCCGGGTGCGCGTACGATAAGCACGTCTGTTTTGCCGCCGGAAGAGTCTAAGATCGCCAGGAGGTGGCGTTGTTCTAAGCAGTTTTCTCCCTACTAATTACCGACGTGGTGTAGTTACCTGTACCCAGAGCGCGTTTACGAACGCCAACAGCAGACAGAAATAATAAAGTCGACTACAGCGCCATATTTGTAGCGGTGACCGAGAAAACTTCTGGCGGATACATATTCCGCAACGGGCGCGTAAAACGTTTATAAATCCCCCACTCTATACTGTGCACGGGGGCCAATAGACTAGGCAATAGAGCAGAAAATGACTCGTTCATGACAAAAATCCTAGCAGGAAGCCGTCGGTCCCAGGTCACGTGGAACAGTCCGTAGATGTATTGTGATGTGTTTCCTACTCGCAAATATCATTTCTTAATTTGTTATAAACAAAAATCTCAAAAAATCGTCCTTTTTTCGTTTTTACTTGTAACAACTGAACCGATGAATCTTGATGCTTTCAACAGACGAATTGTAGATAATGAAAACACGAAAAATATTAACCCTGCACGGACTCGATTGAATTAATATTAACGGAGGAAGCTAGGAATATCCGGAAAAATGTGCGTTTTTTCAAAAATTCATAACTCCGGCATTTTCAAAGCTTTAGTAGAGGCTTTTTGCGTGAAAGTTGAGATTGATGCATGCTTTAAGTTTTTTATTTATAACAAATTAAGGAATGACATTTGCGAGTAGGAAACACATCACAAAAAATCTACGGACCTGGGACCGTCGGCTTCCTGCTAGTATTTTTTTTTTTAGCAAAAATCACTATTGCCTGTTCTATTAAAATATTTTATCTACGACTCACATATAATAAGCTAATTGCATACGAATCTATGACTATATAATCCCTATCATTATACGCGCCAATTATTATAATGACACTAGCGTTGTATAATAATGACAGTTCGTTCAAATAATGATCTCAGCATTTGAACGAACTGTTATCATTAAACAACGCTAGTGTCAAAGTCTGTCAAAAACTTCATGCTCGCGATTTATATCCTTAATTATGTGCTCGTCAAATAATATACTATTACATAAAATGGAAGTTATGAGTCGTAGATAAAACGTCGTATTTGACACATACATAACAGATATAAATCGCTCGCATGATTACATGATTACTTTAATTTAGTCTAAAACTTTTCAGCAATAGCAGTAATTTAACAATGCTAAAAAGTGTTTCGGAAATTATTTCAATAAGAAAGTATGTACATAGGTACATAGATATTTGACAGAATAAAGGAATTAGGTATGTACTTAAATTAACTTCAGGTATGAAATATAGGTTGAATGTTGTACTTCGTTTTTTTTGTAGGTAGTGATAAATTTCGTTGACGCATGTGAAAATATTCCATTTGGAAACATGTTTAATCAACATATAATTCGTCTTTGTTGAACTAATTAGTGTCTATTTAACAACCTGTAGTAAACCAAGTATCTACAAATTTACTACCTTACAATCCATTTGGACTATGAATAGCCACTATATAATATGCCAGACCAAACGTTCGCGAACACTAATACCTCACGTAACCTTTGATTCCATGGATATTTTTGTCATGAGTTCTTTGTGATTATATAGGAAGCTATCAGTTTCCCGAAAAAAAAACATGTGAACATAATGGTTGATAAACCAACCGGAGGTAGATAATAGGAATTTCTTATTTGTAGCAGTGACCCCCACATACAACATAACTCGGCGGTCAAATTTATAGTTACATCCGCGCACTAGCTTGATAGTGACCAAGTTATGATGTTTAAAATAGAGAAAATTTGTACACTAACTTTTAGCAAATAAACCCTTCATCGGAACATGTATTAAAAAACATAAATTATCCTGTATTCAATAAGATCGTTAGTCAACATGGCGAACGGTGAGAGTGATTCGTTGGTTGGTGAACTTAATAAACTCAAGAAGAGTGATTTAATTGAAGTTATTGTGCATGGTTGTGTCCCTGAAGGATCTAACATGAACGATGAAGTTAGAAAATTAATTAATATGAAGTTTCGTAAAGGTACAGATCACGAAAATAGCGAGTTGGTGTGTACTAACATGGTGTGCAAGATTGAACTGACGTACGTGAAACAGGAGGTAAATCTCCTCAAATCTCTAGTAAGTACGCATGAGAAAAGGGAATGTGATCAGGAATTAATAATTGATCTAATGAAGAAAGCATGTCCTAACCTAAATCCCAAACAAACCGTGGTTCAGAACCTGGATGTGCTGCAGTTGTCGGTGCCAGCATTGCAGCAGGTACCCAAATTGCCTAAACAAAGTACCCTCTACAATCAAGTAGCTGCAAACACTCCGATCAGTCGTAGTGCAGGGTCCTCCGGGACAACAAATAAGCCAACGGCATCGGTGAACCAATCCACCAAGCTTTCAAACCGACCGGAGGTCCAGGTGGTTGAACAACCGAATGCAAGGGACAAAAACATCTTTGAGTGGCAAGAAAAGAAGAAGAGAAGAAGGCCGATCTACGGTACGGGCGCAAGCAACGACATAAAGGCGGTAGTTAAGTACTTCGACTTTCATGTGTTTAGGCTAGATACCGATCTCACCACAGAGAAGGTCATTAACTATCTAAAATCTAAGCAGTTCGCTACGGTCAAATGTGCCAAATTGGACTCGAAGTATCCGGAAGAATATTCGTCTTTCAAAGTATCCGTCCCGATTGATGACGCTATCAGAATTGAAGACCCCACACTGTGGCCGAAATATGCCTGTGTAAAGCGGTTTTTTCAATATATTCCGAAAAAGAAAGTAACGACTTAACATTTTCTGTTTTTCATATCAATATCCAGTCTTTACGTAATAAAACCGATCTCCTTGAATCATATTTGCATTGTATAAACTATAAACCTGATGTTATATGTATAACCGAACATTGGTTAAATCCTTCAGAATGTGGATACGGTATTTTAGAAAACTATAAATTAATGTCATGTTTTGCCAGGGAAACTTCATATGGCGGGGCAATGATTCTTGTTAGGCGGCACTACAGTTGTGAAGATGTAAATATTGTTGCAACCAAATCAATAGCTAACGTTTGTGAGGTTGCTGCTGTAAAAATTGCTGAATTGGAAATAACGGTTGTTAGTGTTTATAGACCACCTAATGGTGACTTTTCGGTTTTTATCGAAGTTTTTACTGAAATTCTAACCAGAGTTGCTGGTGCAAGATATTTGATTGTAACGGGAGATTTTAATATAAAGTTTGGTACTAGTCATCACCACAACACTCTATTCTCTGATTTGATAGCCACACTCGGGTTAACTCTTGTCATTAAGGAGAACACACGTAATGGAAATTGCTTAGACAACATATTGATTAATAATTTGATTCATCAGACTGGAATGTATCGAGCTGGTGTGATGAATGTGGAACTGTCTGACCATTTGGGTCAGTTTTTGGATATTTCCTTTGATGCACCACAACGCAAAGCGCGCATCTATAGGCATATAACGGAAAGGGGACTGTATTACTTTTACCAAGGGTTGTCAAATGTGAACTGGTCTACCATACATAGCGGTTCGGTGGACGATCAATTTTTAAGGTTTATCGATATCATCACAGAGAATATAAATGTTTGCTTTCCAATTAAATGTAACTCAAGAGTAACCACTGGAGGGGCTAGGTGGTTTAACTCCTCACTGACAAGAATGAGAGATACGATTACATTCTGGAGTGATTTCCACAAAAGGTATCCCAACGACAATCTAAAAAATCAAATATGTCTACTAAAATCTACCTATAGGAAAAGTATTAAAACACAAAAACAAAATGCCACTAACACATATATCAATCATCATACTAATAAATGTAAAGCAATGTGGAATGTATTGAATAAGGCGAGGGGACTTGAAAGAGGCATATCACCTAGTATCTCTCCTCAAACATTTTCTGACTTCTTTGTTGATATTTCCAATAGTGCAAAAACCGCTAATTGCAACACTGACCCAATGCAGAATTTAAAACAAATGGAAGTTCCTAATGTTGAATTTAATATAGACCATATAACATATAATGAAATGAGGGAAATTATAACTAATCTTACAAATAGTAACAGTGTCGATTACTATGGCATAAACAGTCGGCTGGTTAAAACAGCTAAAGATATTATTATATCCCCCTTTACGAACTTATTGAATAGGGCGATAGAGGCGAATATGTATCCTAAGGTTTTCAAAATGGCACGTGTGGTACCAATTTACAAGAAAGGGGATCGGGGAAGTGTTGCTAACTATCGCCCTATATCCATTATAGCAATATTCGGGAAAATATTTGATATAGCTATCAAACGTCAGAAGTACTTTGAAGATAACAATCTATTATCGGAGCGGCAATTCGGCTTTAGAAAGAATAAATCAACGGCGTCGGCACTTCTTGAATTTATTTCCTTTGTCAATACCTCAATTGATGATGGATCATATGTAAGTACACTTTTTTGCGACCTGACGAAGGCCTTTGATTGTGTTTCACACGAACTGTTATTAGGCAAATTACAACATTATAACCTAAGTAGAGATTCGTTAAACTTCTTCCGTTCGTACTTTGCAGATAGATACCAGTCAGTTGAAGTGAATAACATAAAGTCAGATCCGGCGCTGATTTCGCGGGGTGTCTTACAAGGATCGACATTAGGTCCACTTTTTTTCTTAGTACATATTCATTAACGACTTAGATATTTCGCTTACTGGCGCTAATCTGATATTGTTTGCTGATGACACTACTGCTGTGAATGCTGGCAGGGATGTTACTGATGTGTTGTTGGAGACTGAGAGAATAAAGGGGAACCTAATTGATTGGTTTAACATAAACAACCTACAATTAAATGAAAGCAAAACACAGCAAATGATATTTACAACAAGACCGCTTAACATCGACAACTGTGAAACTGCTAAACTTTTAGGAGTTACTTTTGATCCGCATCTTACATATTTCTACCACTGTGAATGCACTGCCAAGAAGTTATCTTCAATGGTTTTCTTATTCCGTAATTTGACAGATAGAGTTTCAAGATTTGTATTAATGAATGCGTATTATAGCTTATTCCAATCGGTACTAACTTACGGGATCCTTGTTTGGGGACACGCTCCATCAACTGACCGACTTTTTGCCTTACAACGTAAAATAATAAGAATCATTGCCCACAAACCATATAGAGCCGATGCAAAGCCGCTGTTCTCTTTGCTCAATGCTCTGACGTTTCCGGCGCTATTTATACTAAACTGTTTGATTTACATAAGGGACAACTTGTCAGTATATACTACAGTGGAGACAATGCATAATTATAATACCCGTAACACTATAAACTTGTATCAGCCCTACTGTAGATTAGATAAAACAAAAAATAGTGCTAATTATTTTGGTATAAATTTTTTTAATAATTTACCAAATAGTGTACGTGAATATCCTAAAGCTAAATTTATATCAAAGGTCCGTGATATGCTTACCGCTTTAACACCGTTTAGTATAAATGATTACCTACATTGTAACATGAATGAATATTTTGTTTTTTAAGTGTGTAGTTTTTGTTTTCATTATATTTTTTCTTTTGTGTTTTGACTAGTGTGAGCATATGTCCTTATGTATTTACACAATAAACATTATTATTATTATTATTATTATTATTATTAAGAAACATGTCTACAGGCAGTTTAGTTTTATTTATTAAACATTTTATTATTAAATAAAAAAGCGAAAGTTACGAAAAAATGCAAAATTAAATTTGATTGCTTGTATTCGAGCATTTCTGAACAGATTATTTTTTAGTGTAACTTTCATTGTAACTCTACTAAGACTTATATGCTGCAGAGTTGCATTTTTAACACTAGATCTAACTTCATGATTGTTTTTCTCATTGATCTTCCTCCACTTATTACAAAAGTAAACCCTGATACACACACATGCGGGTATCATAGCCAGAACTGTTTTTATTATTTTACAATTTTTAGTCAATTTTTTTTATTAAATAAATTTTCTGGTTATTTATATAATTATGTAAAGGAAATGAGTTTTTATTTGTCTTGTTTTTCATGTTTGCTTATGTTCATTTGAAACTAAATGTACTTATTTTTTTATTCATTACGTTTTCTGGTTATCAAATTTTAGTACCGATAACTCGTAAATGAAGCAAAATTTGAACAAAACATAATTTTTTATTGTAACTTAAAATTGGCATGGTTGCAAGTGCACCTTGGTCCTCTGTACCGGCTCCAATGGAAATGAGGGTATTATCATTTATGCATATTGTAGAGGGTGCTGTCGGCAATTATTGTGATGAATTTTTTTCAATCATATTGTTTATTATTACTGGTTTGTTCCGATACATAAAAGTTAGGACAAAGACGTTAATTTTCCAAAAAAACGTTTAGTACTCTATGACCATCTCGATGTACATTTCACGAGACATCGTGTGGGCTACAGATCTGATAAAACTGAAAACAACAACACAGAAGAAATTTCTTATACACCCCCAAAATATTTTACCAAAAAACATGTGTTGACGCCATAGCGTCAATTTAAGTCCATTACAGAACTATTTTTAACAGTGAATTTCATATAATTGATGTATACTTCTATGTGGCCGAATGTAGGTTGCTTGAGCTCTAATATTGGAGGGGATGCCTCCAGCCAACGATTTCGCTTGTCATTCGTTGGTATCAGAAAACATTGCGTGTCCATCTATTTTAATCGTTTGGCTAATTTCTGGCCGATTGTTTCGCTATTAGTCGTTAGCTTGTTACTAATTTGTGCAATTGTGAACACATGTGTTTCAGTTACACATCTAAACATTTAATAGATTTTATACACTTCATAATATTTTATATTTTATACATACCGTTGATCAATTCGTACATTGTGTAGGTACAATGTGCCCGACACGTAACGAGTCTCTAATGGGTAATTTGTTCCGTATGCATAAAATTATCACAAAGATGTTTATTTTATAACAAACGGGATACTGATTTTTTGTCGATAAAATGCATCGCGTTCGTGAAAATGCAATTAAACATTCCTGTATAAAACCAAAAGTTATACACGTATAATAATTTTACGGAGAGAATGTACATACAGTTAGTCATACACAAAAAAGGAGTTAATTTTTCTCCGTAAATAAGTTGATGCTATGCTAAAAATAGCTTATACATATACTTATTATCGGAGTTAATTTAGCTACATGGCAGGTAGTTGAAAATAGTTGATACCCAAAACTGCGAAAGTTTTTACTGATGGTGTGAAATGAAAATTAAGACCGTGCAGGGTGTTGGAAAAAACTGACGAAATGAGAGGTGTAGGAGTTGATATGACAACATTGTGACGGAGTGATAGTTCTTTTAAAAGTAAGTGTCAACTCCGTTACGATGTTTATTTTTAACTCCGTGCTGGAGTGAATAATTACCAAAATTCGGTAAAAGGGAAAATTGAACCCTTGAAAAGAACAGGCGGCATATTCTCACCACCAAGTCGGTTTGCTTTACAATTTGGTCAGTATTTGTATTGTGGACACTTGTGCTCGTAACTTTGTAGGCTGCAATTGAGTATTGCAATTGAATACGGATATAAAAATAATAAGTTGGCGAAAATTGTAATCAATGTGCATTCATTGATAGTGGTCACATACTTTAATTGGTACATTTCATCTGCATTATAACAAAACTCAGTTTATTAAAGAAGTGAAGTACACTGGTTATGTATCTAGAACAAAGCTTGGAAGAGTCTGAGAAATTACTTAACAGTTTGCTCAACGATACAGTAACATATCATTAATAATATAAGCAACAAATTGCAGCTAATAGTTATTTGTATTATAGAATAGAATAGGGAGACCAACGGCATAATAGCTCTTGTACATTTGCTACGTCCGTGTGCAAGGGGAAGAGGAACTATTTAAAAGTCGTTTGTGTGGGAAGGAATAAATAGGCTTATCTTTCTTCATCACGTAAGTTTAAATTAGTGTGTAATGTGTAAACTTGATATTATTAATATGATAGCTATATTATATTGATTTTAATTTATATTGCAAATTTCGTTGCCATCAAACAAGGTATTGCACAAGAAAGCGACCGCACAACATTGCCTGCCTGCAGTGGGATCAGAGAAGATAGTAATAGGATATTATTACATTATTGTGGATAAGGTACTACTACATTGCCAATTTACACCTCCGAAATTTAATGTATGAAAAATTGAAAACCAAAAGTTCCAACCTTCCTACCGAGAGAATCTGAATTAAGAACAAAACTAGCTAATTAGACTAAAGGAGGTAACTAAAACTTTTAAGTATTTATTAAATATGGAGAAGGGCATCTTACTAGGTTTCAAGCGTAAAATGTATTTTATTTATTTTGTAGAAGATATCGATTTGTACTGGTCCCTGGTATATTCCTAATAAATATATTAACTGCTCTGGAAAAAAATGTGGCCAGGGACATTATCTTATCATACAATATATAAAATTAACAGTTTTGCTGCATGAGATTCTATTTGATCGAGATCGATCGTGTCTGCATTAAAATAACACAATCTAGTAAGGATTTGACAGATATTTTGACAATATTGACAGTAGGTATTCCCAAAAAATCAGCGTTTGGCAAATCCTGGCTAACTATGAGGTTTTAATGGAGATGCTCGATCAAATAGAATTTGCTCATACAGCTAAACTATTAATTTTACCAAAAAATGACATAGACATAAATTACACAAAATTTCTTCTACTTTAATTAATTATTTAACTATTTTGACGAAATAACAGAAATGGCAGGAAATTTGCAAGATTTTTGAATAATTCTTAGAGAAAACATCCAATTCCTTTGGACCCTTTTGAAAACAGCTCTAAGTTTGGTCATAAAACTTCTAAATATGAACTTTCGTCCCGTTGCCTTTAGTAGTTTCTCCGGAATCGTCGCCACAAAAATCGAGTAGGTACACTCATACGCATAGACATACACACACACAGACATTTTTCTGTACCTTGGTCAAAAATGCACAGGGAACCGAAAAAGAACTATTTCCGCTAAGATCTCATTTTTTTCGGCACGATTACAATACTTTATCATACTGCATATGATGAAGTTAAAATGACTTCATATGATAGGTATTTACTTTCAATATGTACACAAATAACTCTTTTAGAATAGGAATGCTTCCGCTAATACATAATAATCTACCCGCAACAAAGTAATTCTAATGCTTCAACGGAGTTGCGTAACATCGCCTCAGATATATTTCACTGCTACATCTGTAATGTATAGTGTATTTGATATTCATAAAAGAGTGACATTGACATTATGGCAAAATGACATTAACCGGAAAAAAGCCCCAGGTTATGACTTGATAACTGGAGAGGTACTTAAAGAACTTCCAAGGAAGGCCATAGCTAAGCTTACAAATCTTATCAATGCTGCCTTCAGATTAAGGTATGTTCCCAAACTGTGGAAGGTAGCAGAGGTTATCATGATACTGAAGCCTGGGAAACCTCCACACGAAACAACGTCTTATAGACTTATCTCTTTGCTGCCCATCATGTCAAAAATCTTCGAAACATTGCTACTCAATAGATTGAAACCAATAATTCAGAGCAAAAGGCTTATTCCAGTTTGGATTTCGAAACAAGCACTCTACTATTGACCAGATACACCGAATAGCCAACATAATAGAATATGCGTTAGAGGGAAGAAAGGTTTGTTCTGCAGTGTTTCTAGATGTGGCACGGGTTTTTGATAAAGTCTGGCATAAAGGACTGAACAATAAATTAGAAAGTATAATCCCGAAACAGTTTGCACAACTATTAAAATCTTACCTTACTGAGAGATACTTTAGAGTCAAACAAGGTGATGCATGCTCTGTCCTAAAGGAAATAAAAGCACGAGTGCCGCAAGGTAGTGTTTTAGGGCCGGTCCTTTACCTACTCTACACCACTGACCCCCGAGCATTAGAAAATAATACTGTTGCAACTTTTGCAAACGACACGGCTATCCTAGCTGTTAAGAACAGCAATGAAGAAACGACGAGAAAACTCCAAATAGCTCTTGGTCATTTTCAGGTCTGGCAAAAAAGAATCAAACTGAACGAGCTCAAGTCAGATACAACACAGCCAGGTATTACTATTAATAACCAAATAGTACCGTACGCAAACACAGCCAAATATCTCGGCATGACATTAGGCGCCAGGCTCCGCTGGAAAGCCCATGTCAAAAAGAAAAGAGAGGAACTAGGAATCCATTATAGAGAGATGTACTGGCTACTAGGAAGAAACTCTACGCTGTCTTTACATAATAAGCTTCTCTTGTACCAGCAAATTCTAAAACCCGTGTGGACGTTTGGTGCTCAACTCTGGGGTTGCACCAAAAACAGCAACATTAAAATTGTCCAGACCTTTCAAAATAAAGTATTGAGATGCATTGTCAATGCGCCTTGGTACATTAGGAATGATGATCTCCACAAGGGCCTCAAAATGGAGTTTGTGTGCAAGGAAATCCAAGAATTAGCTAGAAGTCGCGAGGAAAGGCTTCATCATCACATAAACGTTGAGGCCATCCAGCTCCTCGACAACACCGCATTAGTGAGAAGACTCAAGAGAAGCCTTTTGAGTTACTGTGAATGTGAGAAAGTGACAAAAGCAGAGTAAATGCTGGTTGTAAGTGTTAGTTTGAAAAGCAGAGTCAATGCTACGTAGTGCACAAGAAAAATGTGCCCAGTATACCAGGACTAACTGAGAGACCTCGACGGGTGCCTGTTAGGTTAAGTTACACTAGTAAAATAAGTTAGAATTGAGGTACTCATTAGTTAATCATGACTAGACTGTAATGCCCTTAATAAATAAAAAAAGACTAGACATTCAATTTCCTAAACATATATTTTCAAGTCCGTTGCAAATAATATTAAGTCCGTATTTTTATGTGTGTATCATCTAAACTATCTAAAGAAAACATAAATTTAACCTACCTAGTATGATTCTTCCACATTTCTACAAGAAGTTCTCAAAACGTTTGCAATCTTTTGTCACAGATGTTTGACAGCGTCCTAAAATTTTCTCTTAGATTAAAATACGATTCAACTATTTAAATACAAACCGACGTCAAAAAAGTATTGATAAAACTAGATTGTGGGAACTTCTTGTGAATTTTTGTGAGAAGATTTAGGAAGATTGAGCGAAATTCGAATTTAATTATATTTTATTATTACACTGATATGTTTTAATTACGCTTTCTTGAAAAGTATGTATTTTATGGTCATCAAATATGCCATTATTTTGTAAATTCAACGCCAGTGTCCTAAATTCTATGCATATGAACTAAAGTAAAGTAAAAGTAAAACAAAGTAAAATACAAAAAATAGGATAAAAAAATACTACAGAAAAGCTGACACCAGTGCCCTTTACAATATGTAGATATGCTTATGTCTTCATGATGTTCGGAAACGTCGACTATAACTATTACTTCACCCACCCAAATACAACGTATTTTACCTCGTCGTTTAAAGTTTTATTTATCAAGCTTAAGTGTAGAAAATTATAATTAATTATTACCATCACATTGAAACGGTTAGTAGTACAAAAAAATACATGATGCTGGAAACAGTATCAATAAAATGTACTATAGATAAATAGTAATTTAGACGTGCTTTAAATTTCCATATAGCTATTTGTATTCGAAAACCTTACCTAAATAATCAAGTTGATCACGCTGAATTTATGATTGCGAGTTTAGTAATCAGGTTCATGAAAAGTGAAAATGGGGCAAAAAGATGCGGTCAAGTGCTTGATTATTAAACAAGTTGCTGTGACCGTACGTGTACGTGACCGGTCGTTATAATGCGATGGTTAACCAAAAAGGATCGCGTAATTGACAACAATGTGATTTCACTTAGGTTCAGACGTTATTAAGAAATAAGTTCGTGATACGCATAATAGTGACTTGATCATGTGCAAATTTAACATACACGTTTCTAAAAGGTATCTGGAAGTTATAAGTATATTAGACGCTATTCCAATGCCAACAAAATGTATTAAATTTGTACGTTTACCCTATTATAATCTTCTGTTGCTCGTTACCAAAAATTCATTGACACTCTTTTAGGCTAACGATTTATTGTCAATATCACGTTAGTGAATTATGTAGAATTATGCACCTATGAACCTGTTGAGCAACTATAAGGCAATGACTTGCAACAAAAGTTGTTTGTGGTCGTTTCGGAACCAATGGCCAGCCTTCCATATGTTATTCTGGGTCTCCCACGACGAGCTGGCATTAGAAGTAAATGGGGAACCAAATGAAATGAGAGATTGAAAATATGTGGACTTATATTGTTAGACACGATCGTTTTAGTTTTTTCATTAAAAAATGACAGCTGCACGATTACTTTCAATTACTTATAATTTATCCCCTGTGACTGTTGGAAAAACGTTGTCCGGCAAAATTGTTGCGAAAGTAACATATTATCGACACATCGGTAGAATTCTTCTAAATGTTATACAGGCTGATCAAATTATAAGATCAAACTTGAATTCGAGAAAAGCACTAAAAGTCGATTTTTTCAAACGGCAACCCTAACATATGAATACATTTCTCAAATCTCTTGAAAATTTTAGATTAACTTTGTGTACAATGTCCAATACCTAAAATGTACTTGTACGTACTGAAATCGATTTTTAAACATCACAGTAGAAATTGTAAACATTGCCAAATCTAGATTGCGTTTGAAAACAATTGAACAATTTGGGTCCCTTTTCATTATAATTAATTTAGTATTTATAAAATTATAAGCCTACAATAAAACACAGTATTAAAAATAAAACAAAATCGTAAAGTAAATTGAAAAAACTGCTTAATTCTATTTCAGTAACTGTTCAAAAGCGTTGCCGTTTTCCGCTAAATATGCTTCAATTCTTTTTAACATATTATTATTGGTGGCGTCCCTGATAGAGTTAGCACATAACCCATTGAAAGCAGCTCGAGCTTTATCTTTCATGTTCTCCTTATCATTACTGAAATAGAATTAAACAATATTTTAAATTTACTTTATGATTTTTAATATTGTTTTATTGCAGGCTTATAATTTTATAAATACTAAATTAGTAGAACTAAAGAATGTGGAACTAAATGTGTACTAATGTGAACTAATGTGTACTAAAGAATGTAGAACGTCCTAAAAAACTGGTTCAATAAAGTTCTGCTTATTCGAAATTGTTCAGTTGTTTTCAAACGCAATCTAGATTTGACAATGCTTTCAATTTCTACTGTGTTTATCTAAAATCTTCCATAGAATTCAGAAATGCACTCATATGCTAGGGTTGCCATATGAAAAAAAAACCACTTTTAGTACTTTTCTCGAGTACAACATTGATCTTATAATTAAAAAAACAGCCTGTATAACTTTTAGAAGAATTCTACCGATGTATCGATAATGCGTTACCTTCACAACAATTTTGCCGGACAACTTTTTTCCAACGGTCACAGGGGATAATTTATAAGTAATTGAAAGTAACCGTGGAGCTGTCATTTATTAATGAAAAAAATTAATATCTCAAAAATGACACATGTTACGTATAGGGAATGTAACATAAAATTAATTAACTAGAATTTAATGAAGATTTCAAAAATGAGACAAAATACAGGCTGTTTTATTTGAAATATAAAAGTTGACATTATATCCGGTGTAACCGAAAGTGACCTTAAACTCAAAGTATCTTAGTTGAGTCGGTCGTGTCCAACAATATAAGTCTACAAATTTTTAATCTCCCATGTTATTTGGTTCTCCATATACTGAATTGTTAATTATTTCTCCAAATAATCACACCAAATAGATAAGAATCTCTAAAACAATACACAATAAACCGCTAAATTGTAAAGTATACTTTCCACTTACACTTAATTCAAAATCTCCATTTTTATACATTTTAGTGACTCAAGTCAAATTGTACATACATATCATTCAATTTACATCTGATAATGTAACGATTAAAAGGGCAGTAGAATAACAGGATTTTAAATATAATTGTTAAGAAAATCGGGGAGATCTATAATAAACATATATCTAAACAGAATTAAAGCATGCTGGCATGGGCGCCGGACAAATAATACCTATTCCAATTTTCTGTTTTGTATTTTTACTACTCCATTCTTTACTTACACGATACTATATTTATTTTTGAAATATTTACAAAAAAAACATTGCTATTTATTATAAAGTTATCGTTTATTCTCATCGAAGTAGGTACATTAACAATGTGACGTATGTTTGTTTGTTCACTTTTACGTTATGCAAATAAATATGTAATTAGCGTCCCGCGGTTCTATTACATTCCTGCTGTGACGTAAGGTAAATAGCGTTGCAAAACATCTGGTATACAACGCGGATTTATTGGGTTAATAATAACGCCGCGAACCCAAACGTTGCTGACTGTATCTTTTGGCTGTCGTATATAATCCTGTACAACACAGGAAAATTGATTAGAAAATAACTGCCCACCTTCAACTACCAGAATTGACCCCGGAAATCAAATTTGAATTAGTGAATATTCAGATTTGCCCGCTAGAGGCACCACCGTTCACATTAGAATAGCAAATTGCTTTGATATTCATTATTTGCCGTTATTATTTGTTATGAATGTAGTCATCAACAAGACGAAATTAATATTAATGTTAGTATATACAGTGTTGGGCAAGTAAGGTAATATTAATAATTATGTATACTAGTATGCTACCTGTAAGTAATTTCGTAAATCAAGTCAAGAGGTAATAATATTGCTGTGGTAATATAAGTTTTATTTTTCTCTCGATACAGCCCTTGAATCCCAACTTATATCAAACAGGTTTTAACAATATAATTATATTAAATAATAGCAAGAATGCTAATTTTCTTATAAGAAAATTAGTAAAATGTAAATGGTTCCATTATTAGATTTTTTTACGTAAAAGAGAACTAGATAGTACGCCAACAAAAGTACGCTACAAAAATATACTAATTTGAATATAATTGTATTTTAACGTCGATTGTATGAAACCCGGTCGCTGTATTTTGATAAATGGAAAGATTTAAATTTAAATGGAATTTACATTTACATATTATTACGATTCTACATAAACAATAAAGACACTTTTATTTGTAAAACTGTAAGGATTAGGGTAGGACTATCTCAGTTATTTTGCGCTAAAACGATGCCAGGAATTCAAGCATATACAGACATGAAGACCTTCGTTAAAAAATGATGTTGACATGTTTTTATCGACCTGGTTGAAGGGCATCTATAACAAAACTTACAACACGTCCTTTTGCCCCCCTTCAAGCTTCTTTCGTACTAGAAAAGCATATCAATTTTTTGCAAGAGACATAATTTAAAATAAGCATATATTAATGTTAAAATGGCCCGTCCTGTGTTACAATAGCAATAATAATTTGGGGTTGTACCGTGCGTCAAAATTCGTAATTGCTGACGTTTTGCATTCATGTTGCTCGTTTTTTCAGAACTAACTTAATACTGAAGACCTGCCGAAATACACAAATGGACTTCGATGACGCAAAGACGCAAGGGCGAGTATTATTAACTAATGCTTATTAGAAAAGACATCGAAATTTAGAAACATCCCAACAACATCAGTCGTGAGGACGGCACTGTCATCAGTAGGATCTGGAAGTGTGAAAAAAAAAACACGGGAGCGGCAGCTCCAGATATGTGCAGTGAGGTGCGATACTAGCTATATAAGGTTCTTTGGTACGTCTTCAGTATTCAGTTAGCTCTGAAGAAGCGAGCAAAATTCTAAATAATTCTAGCCGTGAAAGCCTACGTACTTAAGAGGCCGTTTCAAACTTCAGAACTGTTCTAGTGGTACCGTATTGGTCCAATTATTCAAACTGCTCGTGTGGATTAATTATTGAATAGTGATAGCATAATGATTACAATCTGAATTAACTATTCGATTGTGGCATTGCTCCACATTTTTTATACACATGCCCACTTTTAAACAATTGCTGCTCAAAGATAGACGTATAATTGGACGACGGATAATATCGTGATTTCAGGAGAAACATTTCAATTATGTATGTTTGTGACATACCGCAGTAGTTTCAGTTTACAACAATGTAATATTTGAGAAAATTCCAATAATTGAAAAGAAATAAAGCCACACCTTCGAAGAATTGCCGTCGTATTTTTCCATCCATGTTCGAGTCTAGTCAGTGTGGCCATCTACGATATTCTCGAGAAGTAGACGTCATTAGACGATAGTAATGAAGATAGTAATTGAAGATTATTGAAGATTTGAAGATAGTAATGGGTCTATCCCTATCTACCACATTCCACAAAAAACGTTTGTAACTCTTAACTTTAATGGACAGGTTTCGAGAGCTGTAACCTACAAAACAGATATAATCTGAAAATATGGAAAACATGGGAACACCGCATGAAGAAGTATTTCAATCGAAATGAGCGGAGAGGAATTAGGATTGCTCATTACGGGTTTTGTAATTACGGAGAATCACAATACATTACGTACTATTTTGTTGATCGAATAGAATTTCTAGACAAGAGATGTGATTACTAATTTTCATATTTTCCAGGTACCGGCAATAAAATCACCGAGGTATGCTGAAGATTACGGATTTTTTGTCAATTTTTTTGGCAATATTACTGGAAAACGCCTCTATAATATTATTATATGAGAAATGTTACATCATGGGACATACTCGATTTGTCAAGTACTGTCTCCAGATTTTTTTTTACTCAAGTGCTAAGTGTATGGAGAATTTACGATTAGGACAACAAACCGCAGATTCTATTGGAATCAGCCCGGAAAAACCGAACAGGAATTTGGACCCATATTCGTTCGAACTGACGATAGTGAGGAACAACATTTTTGTGATTTTACGGTGATATAATATTACAATTCTCTAATTGTAATACTCTGATGGTATTATAATATAATATTAATAAAGCTACCTAATATTATAAAGCTTATGTTGTCTAATTGTCTTTTATAGATAATATTTGAATTACAAATTGTTAAATAAAGATAACTTATTAAGTTTTATGTTTTTCTTATACGTTGTCAGATCCCTGTGCAGATGTTGATGCTATGTAATATGTATACTTGTGTTTTTCATTAGCTAGGCATAAGTGTATTATCGGCTGAGAAATGAGTGCATAAGCCATAATCTATCGTACCAAGAGATAGTAATCTGTGACCAACGGTATTGGTGCGGGTTTTGCGATAGATTATACGTATGTCTGCACAAACACAATTATATTTTGTTTATTCTTGTATAAGGGCACACAACCGCACTCCTCTTTCAAATATTCCGCACATATTCATGGTAGTGTGCCACCGACTTTGTTATAGCAGATATCAGTTCATAAACCGTAGACAAATGTTGAAGTTATATAAATATATGCTTAAGATCGCCAATTCTCAACATCTCTATGTATGGGGAGCCATCTCATTAACAATAAAGAAAAACCTAACATAATGTGATAAAGCGGAGTTTATAAGGTGACGTGTGGTGATTGTGAGAAATTTTATATAGGACAGTCAGGACGAAACCTTGGAACACGTTTAAAAGAGCATCTTTCGTGCAAAAATTCAAGTGTATACAAACAAGTCTTCGAATCTAAACATCAAACTTAACCCCCAAAGAATATTCGCGCAACTTTTTAAAATTCCCGCCGCACGCCATCTGCTGCAGACGCCACAAGATAATGGTTGATTCCATTCACGTTGTTATTTTCGCGTGCTTGCACTAAAGGGAAGTGAGATAATAATTTTAAGCCAAAGAAAATACTTTTAAATGTAAGCTATTTGTCTTATGTTAAACAATAGTTTATATTTTTAGATATACAGTGTGTCCACGAAAGTTTGCACCATATGGAAAACTTTTATGTTGTGTATTTCTCAGAAAATTTTATTCTTTATGAAAGTTGGCGGCTCATATGAAACCAAAACTGCAACAGTCAAATATGTAAATTTCGGTGCCATATACCGAGCGATTCAAAATATATGAATTTGTGATAAGAGTAAAGTACCTTTATTTTCATTATTATCGATAAACTTTACTTGGAAATATTGTTTAGAAGTAAAAATTATATTCAAATATAAAGTCATAGCCACCTACCTTGAAAAAAAATATTTTCACTTTTTTTCTTAATTATTACTCTTGTGACTAATATTAGTAAATGCCAGTGATACTAAAAGGATTTTTTTAATATATTTTTTAGAAATTTGAATGCATTTTTTATATTTTTTGTTATTATGGTATGATAACTAATGTTTATTTAGAACTAGCGCAAAATTACTCATTTTCTTGGTGCGAAGTTGATATTTCACCCTGTAGATTATAACATATCATACAATAACTAATTCAGGAGCGTGACTTACCTTTTATTCGGTTAATATTACTGACTGTGGATAGGTTTATAATAGTAGTAATCCATCTACAGCGAGCGATTCTGAAGTGGTGGTACGCGCGGTACAACCACTTATGAAGTTTTATTTTCAGTGATGATATTTTAATAAAAATATCTAAAACATCAAACATCTATTGTTTCTGGAATTAATTATGACTGACTTACCCAAATTTATGATTTAAAAAGTTCTTGACAGAGTTTATATTGTTTTTGGACAATTTGTCGTTAATTCAACTGGCCCCAATTTGGTTCCAGCTTGATGGTGCGCCCGTACACAATATAAACTCTGTCAAGAACTTTTTAAGTCAGTCATAATTAATTCAAGAAACAATAGATGTTTGATGTTTTAGATATTTTTATTAAAATATCATCAGTGAAAATAAAACTTCATAAGTGGTAGTACCGCGCGTACCACCACTTGATAATCGCTCGCTGTAGATGGATTACTACTATTATAAACCTATCCACAGTCATTAATATTAACCGAATAAAAGGTAAGTCACGCTCCTGAATTAGTTATTGTATGATATGTTAATATCTACAGGGTGAAATATCAACTTCGCACCAAGAAAATGAGTAATTTTGCGCTAGTTCTAAATAAACATTAGTTATCATACCATAATAACCAAAAATATAAAAAATGTATACAAATTTCTAAAAACTAGATTAAAAAGAATATTTTAGTATCACTGGCATTTACTAATATTTGTCACAAGAGTAATAATTAAGAAAAAAGTGAAAATATTTTTTTTTCAATGTAGGTGGCTCTGACTTCATATTTGAATATAATTTTTACTTCTAAACAGTATTTCCAAATAAAGTTTATTGATAATAATGAAAATAAAGGTACTTTACTCTTATCACAAATTCATATATTTTGAATCGCTCGGTATATGGCACCGAAATTTACATATTTGACTATTGCAGTTTTGGTTTCATATGAGCCGCCAACTTTCATAAAGAATAAAATTTTCTGAGAAATACACAGCAAAAAAGGTTTTCCATATGGTGCGGACTTTCGTGGACACACTGTATAAATTGAGAGAATTAGGAAAGATATATACATAACCTAGATTTTATATGATGCACAATGACCAACCGAAATAGACGGTAAATTTTTTTATTTATTTTTAGACTTGTTATGTAAACGCTTCTGAAATTTTGTAGCTTGGCCTGATGACGATGGAAAATCGAAACATGTAGCCAAAAGAACAATAATAAACACGTTAGAAATCTATCATCTACATTTTTCCATAGAAGATTCTTTTATTTTGTTTGTCTACCATGTTATAAAAGCCTATTTGAGGAAACGTCAATTGAAAATTAGGATAGTTTTGATAAGATTGGGAGACATGGATTTCGTGAATGGAAAATGGGAAGTAAAGTTAATATTAGGACACAGTTATACCTCTGCTAAAATGCGTTTTCAACGAACGGCGTTTATATATGGTTCAAAATTGATGAAATTCTCAATGTCAATTCTTAGATAAATAAGGAGTTTGCTAGGTCAAAAATATTTTTATGCGCTACATGATCATTTTACATCTTAGATACCGGGGGGAAAACTGCTTCTTAACGCCCGCGAGGGCGTTAAGGATTCTTAAAGCCAGCGCGGGCATTACGGGTTGCCATGGTTATATGTCAAAAATATCAAATATTTTTAATTCAAATTGTAAATTTTAAATCGTCAATGTCAATTATTGGCGATTAAGGTTATAAGTTTGACAATTAATTGACTGTATTGTCACTCGTCAATGTCAATTATTGGCGATTAAGGTTATAAGTTTGACAATTAATTGTCTGTATTGTCACTCAACACCGAATTGTTTGTATTGTTATTCACCTCCGTAGATACGCATGTCACTTGATAACGTCAAAATATTTATTAATATTATACAAACGGAGGAACAAACGGGCAACTTCAAACGCTCTCGGGCCTGTCGGCCCTCGACCTTTTTAAACGGTCACTTGGTACATAAATAACTATTTTGGTAAGAGAAAAATGAATTTTACTCCTACCTCTTTCTCTTTTTTTTGAAATATAATACCGCTACAGCCGAACTAACAATACAATAATAGATTTTTATCTAGGTACAATTTCAGCCCAAACATTAAAACTTTTCCGCTAACCGAAAAATGCAATAATTGTCTGATATGTAAACGATGGCCATATTCGGCTGTTACGTGTGGTCAGCTCATCGCAGACACCATAAATTGGGTTCACTCGTTATATTTTTCGCAAAAAAGTACTTTGTTTCATTTCAGATTGCGGTTCCATAACAAAAAAAAATAAAGTTCATTATAAATTATAAATTTATAATGAATGCATTGCGTTGTTTATGGATCAAGAAATAAATACAAGGAAAAGGGTAGTTTGTCGGGCAATTCCAATTTCCTTGAATATCTCACCGTCGCGAAACCAGTTTTCCATCGAAATAAATAATTTTTTTTAAGATTGTCTCTGATATAAATGTTTTATAATATTTAAATTAAACATTCACAATCTAACAAACCTGTTTATATTGTTGCTGGTGTCCTGTGATGTACAAATGTTATCTTCGTGTGTGTCTTAACAAAGCCTAACAAAATTACACCGTGTTGAATAGTAGATGTGTTACATGTACGTACCGTACTGCGTACCAAAACAAATGTTACAACTTAAATTATGTAGAATAATCGCTGATCGTAGATTATCTGTGATTAGTGATTACAGTAACGAGCTGTCATTGCTAACCTGATATTGTCGAGTAAATAATAGATAATCCTCTTAAGTTCAATTAGTAACTCAATGAATAATAATGATTTCTATGGTACATACATACATAACCAAAAATAACACAAACTAGTACACAAAGTAAGTACTCTGGAATTTGTAAGATGATAATTTATGCATCTCAACTATACAAAATAAGTTCCGGGGCATAAAAAAACGGATATCTCATATTTTGCTAAACTTTTACTAACCTCTTTTTGCTAACTTTTTCAGTCGCCCCTTAAACCGGTATTTCTAATTTGAAAATCGGTTTTTTATTTAAACGATCACTAAATTAATGACGTTCACTCAACTAAACACGTAAAGGGGATTTTTTTACTATTTTACGACTACAACTTTGCCAGTGCATACAAAACATAAATACGATTGTAATGTTGTCCATAAAATTTCACTGTTTACAGACTGGTTTCACAATAGTTGAAACTCCAACTGGAATAAATTATTGAATAGAATTCGCAGCATACTTCTCTAAAAATCCATTTGACGTTAGTATAGTTATGTGTAATTAGGCTTACCATACGTCCCGGTTTGACCGGGACAGTCCCAGTTTGACACATCGGTCCCGGCGTCCCGATCGGTTTGATATTATGTCCCGGTTAAAATTCTTAACAAACTATTATATCAGTAATCAGATCAGTACACAGAAGAAAAATCTCTTGTAACAATCGACTGCCAAAGGCACATATTGTGAAATGATGCTGAATATTGTAAATGTTTTTAAAAAAATTATGCATGACGTTATGCTATATGTCAAAATATAGATTATCTCAATTAGTTAATCACCTTTCCACGTTCTGTAGCAAACCAAACAACTCATAAATCACAATAATTTGTATCAATTATCTATGTAAGTTTGAAATATATTACGACGAAGAGCTACGGAAAAAATGTAATTTTGGTCAACATTGTTGTATGTATAACTTTGCTTCATTGTAAGCAAATTAATCGTTGTATTTACCCATAAACTCCGTGGCAAACAACCCCTAAATCACAATAATTTTTATCCATTTTATGAGGGTATTGCGGTACAAATTACATATCTTGCTACAGAAAAAGTTGATATCGTTTACTCTTATGCAAAATTATAGACAATTAATTAGAAATTTTACTTTTAAATGCTGTTAGGTGGTGGAACCCCCTCACGTCCCCTCATGGTCAAGCCCCCCTGTGATATTACGTAGGGCACCGAGTGGAAGTAATTGATATTTTGGTCGGCAGCGCTACTAAAATATTTATAGCTTTTTCAAAAATTATTGCATAACTTTCCATCATACACCGAAATGTAGGTAATTAGTTGGGGTAGTCATATATTTATAAACGCTAAATGTTTTGCTCTTAGGCGTACAACCACTAATAACGATATTGTACTTATATTGTGTGGCTTCTGAACTACGGTGTTCTGCTTTAGCAATATATTTATAAGTTTTTCAAAAGTTGTTCTATTTTCTATCATACATCAAATTGAAGATTGAAGGTTCTTTGGTGTTGATTTCGAATCATACACTCAAGTACTTAAAGTTGTATTATGGTTGATTATATACACAATTTAATAATTTCAACATTTGAGAATATTTATTAAATTAATATATCTTTATGTATAAAGGTTTCAGTGCTTTAAATTTACAACGTCCCGGTTTGACATTTCAAAATTATGGTAAGCTTATGTATAATCCTATTTGTACCAAATGTACAGAAAGTTATCTCAAAAATATGTTTGTTATATTTTCCATTGTAACTCATTTAGATAAACTTCTTACGCATAAACCAGTAAGACCAGTAATCGGCTGCGTAGCAAATGCATATTTCACGTTGGAGTTTACGCCTAGTGATTTGGCATTAATTACTGTAACATTAATCTTTCATACGCGAGCGTTGGGACATATCTCTACCAGTGACAATGAATGACGGCATCGTAAATAATTCAAGCTCCATATTATTATTTGCCGACTACGCGCCACGTTCGGTTTGACGTTAACCACTACTGAACATATTGTGGATATGGTGGTCACGTTTATTCATTTATGGGCAAGATAAAAAACCCGCGCCACGCGTGTATGTGACAAATACATTATTAAATACGTGTGCGATAATTGAGAACAATAACTATTTATTAATATAACCATCACTAAGTCAAACTTCAATTTATCACCTTTCATATGTACTGCTACAAGAACTAATCCTCTAAGAACCAAGAGATTTTGATTTAAGTTTCAGTCTACATTTCAAACCAATGGTTCTCCTAGCTAAGTTAATGTTATTCATAATAATGTTGTTAATAAACAATTCTAGGGTGTATTAACAACATATTTATATAAATTTATATAATTTATATTAAAAATTATAGTTTTTTGTCTGGTCCCATTTCTGAAAGAAATTGTTCTTTTGTATTCATAGTTAATTCCTGTGAAATGTGAGATCGATCAATACAAATTAACCGGTGGCTCAAGCGGCCTCAAGTGAGAATAATTTGTTTTACCACAATAAATTTACATGCCACAATTATTAGTTTAATCTAAAAAGAAATCCATTAACGTTTGGGTCTAGATATCAGACAAACTCACATATTCCAAGTAAGTAATTAGTTAAAAATACGTACAGTCCGTACAGTGTGAATCTGAGAGAAAATATTCCAAATTGTGTTTGGTTTTTGAAACACAACATGTTTCTTAGCGTGGACATTTCTTGACTGGTGGACGACAAATTTTGGATATTTTATTAGTGCCCCATTGGCTCCTTGAATCGGCAAACTGGTCAATTGGCTATCGGTAAACCTAAATTAAGTGAACTTACTAGAGGTAGTAACATTCTATAAAACACATGATGCATCCATACATATAAAGAGTAGAAGTAAATAATGGTTTGTGCCGAAAGTACCAAGAGCAAAAAACTAAAAGAAATGTTTATTGTATTAAAGTGAACTAGATACTTCTGTCACAGTAATTATAATTCATTTCAATAATGCTTCGAAGGGCACCCACCAATACTCCCATCAATCAAATTGAAAGAAATCAGATAATTTTTTTTTATGTTGCCATGTGCACAAAGCCGGTGGCTTGTCTGTGCGGCAGTCATGATAATACAAAATAAAACAAAAACTGTAAAATCAAAAAATTAACATTCAAAATTGCAGATTATCGTTAATATTGTCAACATTTAATTTTCTTTTAGAAAATTTATCATCCTAAAAGACGCTACGTATACCCGTGGAGAACGGGCATCCTGTGTATAGGGTGTCCCAGGTTAGAAACAAAGTACATTAATGGTCTGAAGCAATCGAAATATACGTTTTTTCCATATATAAAAGTTGTAGATAATTATTGGCTCTACAGCCAGAAAATGTTTTCATGCTTCCAGGGTGTCTTACAACAACGTACCAACACAAACTATTGTTTTTTTAAATAGATCACTAGGTATATTATTGCAGTTTTGGATGAAGATTTTTATGGTAATCATTTTAACATCAACTTATATTAGGCGATTGTCAACTGTTTCCGAGATATTGTGAAATCAATAAAAACGTGCTCATTCTAGACAGTAAAATATCACTCTTTTTGAGAGATATGGCTTATCTCAGATTATAATATGAATTATATAAAATAAATAATGATATGTTAAATGTAAAATAACTTAAGATTTTTAAGTGGAATACCCTGTATATTATAACACCTATATAAAGTTCGATGGCCAAGCTTTCTAAAAATGCCAAACTTATTAGGTCTATAATCAACAGATAAAAAGTTGTAAACCCACAAGTTTTCAATATTGAATAAATTGGCTTTTACGGCCAGTATTGCTTAACGAAGCGCAAAAAGAAAACAAAAAGTCGGGAAATTCAAAATGTATTAAATTCTTATAATTAATCAAACATTTAACAACAAATAAATGCAACACAATTATAAACTAAACAAAATAAACAAAAACAAAAAAAGGAAGCCTCTTTGTTGAATGCATTTTTGAAGACTTGTTTCTAAGTCCCTCTGAACATTTTCTAGGCTTTTCACTGGAATATTGCGAAAACTTCGCCATATCTTGGTCTTCATGTCTTCTTTAGTGGTGGGAATATCCCTATAAACTTGTTCCTTAACATGCCCCAAAGAAAGAAATTACACGACGTTAAGTCAGGTGATCTGGCTGGCCAATGTGTTGGACCACCACGACCAATCCAACGCCGTTCAAACATATTATTAAATAGTTTTGGACTACTGTAGTAGTGTGGGGGAGCCCCGTCTTAAAGCAGTATCATTTCTTGTCTTGTCCTTAAATCAACTTCTTCCAACAATATCGGCAAATTATGTTCCAAAATGTTGTGAATTCTTGTCGTTTGAGAATTCCTTAAAAAATGGCCCGACTATATTAAGATTAATAATTCCTCCCCAGACATTCAGTCACCACGCATTTTGATTGTCAATTTGTCTTACCCATCGGGGGTTTTCGGTGGCATAATAATGCATATTATGCCGGTTTACCAATCCATTACTTTTAAAAGTAGCTTCTTCCGAAACAAGGATTTTTGAAACATAATTTGGTAGTTCATCAATTTTTTGTAACATGCTTCACAGAAAGCTATCCTGTTTCCAAAATCATTCCCATGTAGCTCTTGGTGGAAACTTAAGTGGTATGGGTGAAATTTATGTTTTAATATTCTATGGACCGAGCTTTTGCTGATCTGTAGTTCTCTACTCAGTTCTCGTGTACTGACATGCGGATTTTCCTGTACACTCAATAAAACATTAAACTGGGTATTTTCATCTCCAACTACATAACTGTTTTATCTACGTTTCAAGGTAGCTGTTCTTCCAGTCTTTTGAAACCTAACCAATAAATTTTCGACGAATCGCCTACTCGGGATTCGGACATTTGGGTACCTTTCGCCATATACTCTTTGAGCGAGTAGAGTATTCCTTTAACATTCTCCTAATATGAAAACCATGTTTACAAGTTCTGCATTATTATAATTCATTATTGCGAGTAAAAGTTGTTACAAACTACGAATAGACGAATAGACAAAACGCTAAATTATGACAACTGTGCGTTTGTCGAATTTTATCATGGCAACTAGATATTTTGTAAGAATTCTTGCATAGGTAATAAATTTTAAATTAGATATTTAATAACTTTTTTATCTGTTAATGATACACCTACTAAGTTTGGCATTTTCAGAAAGCTTGGCTATCGAACTTTATTATGGTGTTATAATAGGTGTTCCATTTAAAATTCTTAAGTTATTTGACAGTTAACATATCATTATTTATTTTATATAATTCATATTATAATCTCAAATAAACCATATCTCTCAAAAAGAGTGAAATTTTTACTGTTTAGAATGAGTTTTCTCGTTTCTTCATCTTAATTAGTTACCTCAGCATGATTTTTAGAAACTGCACGATTTTGACATTGAATTCACAATATCTCAGAAACAGTTGACAATAGCAAGTTGATGTCAAAATGATTACAATAAAAATCTTCATCAAAAACTGCAATAACCTAGTGTAACCTAGTAAGCACCTAGTGTTCCAGTTAAAAAAAACATAAGTTTGTGTTGGTACGTTGTGGTGGGACACCCTGTACGCATGAAAATATTTTTTGACTAACTTTTATATATGGAAGAAACGTGTATTTCGGTTTCTTCAAGCCATTAATATACTTTGTTCCTAGCCTGGGAATGTAAACTTTGCCAGCTGACTTATTTTTATGGAGCTTTACATTCTGATAAGACTATATTTTGTACATAAAAGGATTATGGCACTTAGCACCTTCTACAATTTATTGACTTTATTTTCTACTATTTCCAAGTACGCACTAAAACTATAGTGAAACTTTTGTATTCAACATTTAGCTTGCCAGAAAGTATTTTCTAAGTATCTCGGAACAATGTTTTGACACTTGACTTGTTATTTACTTCAACTCGTCGTATATAAATGTGTATCAATATTCATATGTTATACATCAAATTATAGATAAAGATATAACGTCGGATACCGATACCATGTTTTTCTAGTGCGTTGTTTTTTTTTCTTTAAAGAAGCCAATAACTAGTAATTTTTGTCATTTAGGTATTGCAAATCAAGGCTGAAAATAAAAATAATAACCGTACCATGAGTACCTATGGACTCTTCAGGAACACGTGTAACAAAATCACAATAAAATTTGTATGTTGTAATGATTACCATATTACCATAACCATATTACCATATACTAACCATATTACCATATGGTTAGTGAACACGTGAGTCTTATTCACGCAGATAAATAAATATATTTTTTACTTTGCATTCACAATTGGCACATTGCAACACTGTTTTTAGTATTGCAATCAGCAAATTGTAACACTGTTTTTAATAACTTTCAGTATTGTAAAAAAGATAAAGTTAAATCTAAAAGCGCAAAAGCTTCCACACTTTTTTGTGGAGATTTCTAGAAGAGACAATGACCGGGGTCTTGAGGATGATATGCGTAGCAACTTCCATCGTTTTGTGAAAGAAGAAGTAGGATAGCCATAATTCGTTTCTTTGTATTGTGTTATTTGATATTGTCCGGACTCTAGAACTATGACTCCCCATCATGTGCAGTCATACACAATTCTGGTCGCGCCAATGAAAATACTTTATTCGTTTTCAAAAGTCATTTCTGACTTGAGTCTCAGTTGTAGTGGTGTGCCTCCTCCATCGTATGTAATTTGAATAAGTATAATTTATACATATTTCACAACATATTAGTTTAAGTAACTTTTTGTATAAAAAAATCTTTTCAGGATGATGCCACGCTTTCAATGATCTTTGACCATATTTTCCAATATTTTCGGGTGCTAAGTAGTTATGATTTTTCACTTTTTTTCTACAAATGCGTTATCCAGAGTTGCGTACAATATATCGCAAACGTTAGAAGGTTCATCTCAGCCTGATAACTTCCACAAAGCGAGCGTACTATCAGAGAGTCATTTTAGACTTAGGTGACCCATCTCGGGCTTTTTGGCGACTGATATCGCGCTTCAGGTGGGTTCTGATCCTGTCGGGACCTTGAAGTCAATATTAAGGGTGTCTAACATCGGATCCCTTAGTTGTTGCTGATTCTTTTAATGATTTTTTGTGTAGACTCAAAGGACATTGTAGCTGAAATACCTCAGGTTCCCGGCATCCGTTTTGCAATGCCGTTCTCGGCAGCGGCTAAATACTCCATGTTTGTGGTGCCGTTTACGGTTGATGAACTGCATGTGCTCATGAAAACCAAGATCAAGAGGCGTCGATAAAGTTTCTGCTTTTCTGGTATGCAGAATGGTTAGGGTGCCCTCTACAACATCTTGGCAATCTTTCTTTTAAAACAGGCAAATTTCCAGAATAGTTGAAGATTAACAATATTTTTTCGGTATATAAGAAGGCAAATCGTTACCTAATGGAAAATTATTGACCGGTGTCCATTTCTTCGGCATTGTCGGGTGTGTTTGAGTATTATTTTTGGATCGTCTGGAAAAATTCCTGAGTAGGCATAATATGATATCTCCATGTCACCATGGGTTCTTGAAGAGTAAATCTACCTCAATTCACATCAACAGCGGTACATTCGTTCACGGACAGAGTTCTTGATCTGGTCGATGCGGGTGAGGTCCCTGCTGCAATCTTTTGCGTTCTCAGTCGGGCCTTCGACTGTGTGGACCATCTTATTCTGGAGACCTGCTGCTCCTGTGTCGGGTACGCGGTCTTCCTTTGGAATGGGTGATGACCTACCTCAAGCACCGGAAGCAGTGTTTCCATCCCCCAGAGATCTCAGGTAGTCATTGCACAGCATATTTCTACTTATATGACTGTAAACTTGGGCGTCTCACAGGGCTCTATCCTTGGACCCATGTTATTTATGCTCCTTATCAATGATGTCCCTCCTGTCCACGATAGTGCCCATTTCACGTTATATGCGGATGACACAACAGTAGTTGTGCGGGGTTCAACTTAGGAGGAGGTTGCTGCGTCAAGTCGTTGCTTATTGGTGCCCTCAGGGAGTGGTTTACTGTGAATATTCTTTCGTTAAATGTTAGTAAAAGTCACCTCTTGCAATATCACTGTCCTCAAAGAACCGTCGAACCGTACGACTAGTACTACCATGAGAATACAATCACTTCCACAAACAAATTTAAATTTCTGATCTGTATATTGATGATACGCTGAGCTGGAAGGAATACTGGTTAGTGCTGTCTTAAAAACTTAGTTCCAGCCTTCAAGTTTACCATGCACAAGTGGGTTCTCGTCTGTCGTATGGCTAATGTTTCTAGGGTGGGTCGTCAGCTGTTTTTAGGATGTTTTCGTTGCCCAAAAAGAGAATTGTTTGTGTAATGGCTGAGGCAGATAGCACTACATCCTGCAGAACTCTTCTTAATAATTTTAATATTTTGACTATGTGCACAGTGGATATTTATGAAATGGGTGTATTTGCTTTCAATAATAAGCACAACCACAATGCCAACACCCGTCAGAGGAATGACTTGCAGGTGCTTTATAGTATATTAAATATTAAATAAATAAATTAAAATCTGCTAACTATCTAGGTCCAAAACTATTTAATAAGCTACCAGCTAATGTGAAAGCCGTAGAGTGTCTGTCAGGCTTTTAAAGTTACTTAAAGAGGTGTGTTTTGGATAAATGTTTTTATACATTACAAGAATTTCAGACATGCGCCATATAGACGCTTATGGATGCCTGGATTTTCTTCGTTTATTTCATGCTGTTCTCTGAATGTTACGCGCTTTGTTTTTAGATATTGTTGTGCGTACATATATTGTTATATTTCTTCTATTATTGTTATTTACGATTTATTTATTACGTATGGACAGATAATCATTTCAAAAATAAATTAATTAAGAATGCCTAATGGAAACAAAAATGCACATCATGTTAACTTAAAAAAATCAAAATTGATTTTGCATACAAGTAATGATGATATTGTAATATATTCTTCAACAAGTTTCTCTATTTATAGTAGTTAGTACATTTAGTTGATACTTTGACTACTCTATGGTAGTAAGTATATGCAGTGTCTAGAAAGTGTATACATCTACTAGAAATAGTATACATTTTTATAGACTTGATACTTTTACTAAAATGACCAGTAAATGTATACTCTGACTAGTAAGTGTATACATTTACTCCAGTTTACGCTTTTACTGTAACATATACAACTAAAGATACGTATTAACACCTGCATTAATTTTTATCGTCCAGTCGCTTTTTTATTTTTTTACACCTTATTGGTTAGTACCAATGCTTTTCTAATCAAATGTTTTCTGAAATATAAAATGTCATGTTACCCATCCATGGACCAGAAATATATTCGGTTTATGATACTGTCCACACATGATGAATTAAATTGGACTACTGATCTTTGGATATTTTGTTATTAGTTATTAATGAGTAGTTATAATTTTTTAGTTCTCCAGTAGTATCGACAACATATTATTTATTGCTAGGTAGTTTTCAAAAATGCATGCAATTGTTGTTGCATAAATGTATAAGAACAGTCTGAAAATCATCTCCACAACAGTGAGTAAACAGAACGAACGTATTGAGGTGCCGATACCGATATAAATAGTACAATTATTTTAGACGGGGTTTAGGCACGGAATTCCTTTTATAGCGGGGCATAACTCGAATTCCGGAAATGATATCGATTTTGCGATAAACAAAAAATAGACGTCAAGGGGCCGCTGGTGGAACGTGGAATTGTGGGCAGAATTGAGCGAAACGAACACGCAAAACATTTATTATTAAACGCCGTGAACCGCCGTTAAGCACTTAACAATTGATCAACCTCACACTAAATATTTCAGGTCAATTTTGCAATTCCATCTTGTAGGTTATTTTATTTTTTTTTCGGTGTTGCTGTTATAATGGTATTATGCGCTGTTACTAAAATATGACAACATAAAAGGACTCTACAAATGAAAAATGTTGGCTAAATTTGCATTTTCAATCAATATTAAATGTAGTTGTCAATAAAACCATGTAAAAAACACATACAATTCCTAAAATAATCCTGCCAAAATTACATATAATTATTATAAAAACTGTAAATTTATATGATTCGCCGCTAAAATAATAGGTTCGTTCGAGCAGCAGTCAAAACCAGTCAAAACAATTGGGGATTCTTGTACGCATACGCAATGCAGGTTTTTGCAGGGCAAAATCCCCATTTGGCATGCGCAGGAGAAAGAATAAGTGCTTTATGCACTTATTTTGGTGCTGCTCGAACAAACCTAATATTTTCATTGTGGGGCATAATTTTATTGTAAAAATTACATAGCGTAATAGTACTTTTCCGTGTGTACTACATTTTTAATGAATCTTTTATTTTCTATCTCTGTCTGCGTATCGTGCATGATTATGACCAAAAACGAGTCCATTCGCGTATTCCATTCGTGGGGTATGAGGAGCCAGGAATGACATATTTGCCATGTGTGTGGGAATGGATAGTATTACTTATCATAAATTGCCATGATAATGAATGCATTCCTCAATAGGAGTAGAAAATAATATATTATTCTAATTGTTTGGTGCGCTTGTCACTTAGCGACGTTGTCAATGCCTTGACAATGTCGCTAACCAGTGTATCAAAACAATATGAAAATGAAAAATCCAGAGCTGTGATTGGTTCTAAAGCCGTGAGGAATGAAATATTTCTCACTACTCGCGGGTTATGAGGAGCCAGGAATGAAATGTTTTCCATGTGTGTAGGGTGTAGGGAATGGTTAGTATTACTTATCATGAATTGCCATGATAATGAATGCATTCCTCAATAGGACTAGAAAAAACATATTACTACAATATATTAAGGTCAATCGATGTAAGATTTGAATTCTTAAACTGGTAGGCTATTGTATACAATTAGACCTGCGTTGCTAAGGAAATGTCTACCTCTTATGTGTTTGATATATATGCCGGGAAAAAAGTAATGTCATAAAAAATGACATTTTATTACCTGTCAACAGAGATAAAATGTGAAACTTTTTTCCCGTCAGAAACAATTATTACTTTATCATACGCAGTATGGTAAAGTATTGTAATCACGCCGAAAAAAAAATGAGATTTTAGCGGAAATAGGTCTTTTTGGGTCCCCTGAACATTTTTGACCAAGGTACAAAAAATGTCTGTGTGTGTGTGTGTGTGTATGTGTGTGTGTGTGCGTATGTGTGTACTCGATTTTTGTGGCGACGATTCCGGAGAAACTACTAAAGGTATCGGGACGAAAGTTCATATTTAGAAGTTTTATGACCAAACTTAGAGCTGAAAAGCTTTTGGTTCAAAAGGGTCCAAAGGAACTGGTAGTTTATTCTAAGCCTTTTTCAAGGATTTTGCAGATGAGCCGCCATTGCTGTAATTTCGTCAAAATAGTTAAATAATAAATTAAAGTAGAGGAAATTTTGAATAATTTATGCCTATGACATTTTTTGGTAAAATTAATAGTTTAGCTGCAAGAGCAAATTCTATTTGATCGAGATCGGTCGCATCTGCATTGATATGAAACTACATAGTAGCCAGGATTTTGACAAATATTTTTTTTGTGCTGTCACCGCAGAAATGTCTATGGCTGTCACCACGCTGTCACACTCGGAGAACCGCTATGGAACGTCATCTACAGTGTCATGAACGAATATAAATCTGTCAGAATTTGAATTAGCTTTTTAAACTTGACATTTCGTAGAAGTGGTATCAACCTAACATTTTCTATACCGAAATATAAACATTTTAGAATTTTTTTAAAAATACGTATTTCTCAAAAAGCAATACAAAAAACGTTGATGTCACTCCTGCCGAAAACTACATAGCGCGACTCGCTCATATGCGACGACGACGCTCCGCCATCGGTGACGCGCCGCATCACCGCTCGTTGTGCTATTCCGTACTTTCGGCACTTGTGAGATAAACAACTATTATTATGCTGACAGTAGGTAGTGTCAAATGCTGATGCTTTGACAAAACCTTCGATTGATACCATTGACTATCAAAATATCTGTCAAATCCTGGCTAACTAGCTTAATTTTAATGTAGACACGATTTATCTCGGTCAAATAGATTCTCATGCAGCTAAACTATTAATTTGATATATTGTATGATAAAGTCATGTGCCTGGCCACATCAGATTTTTTATGCACCATGCCCAGAAAGTGCACAGGGTCGCTATGCTCGACTGTGCATTTCATCTCTCGGCCCGGAAAAGAATCACTTTTTTGGCTTGGTACACAATATATTATTTCAGTTCAGATTTTTGTAAAGTCTAATTTTGTATAGATGCGAATTTTGCGATCGTGACAATCGTGAACAATCGTGAACGTTCATGTTAGGGGTGGATTGTATGGATTCCAGAATAAAATTTGACCAGCTTATTAAATTTTGGGACGCCATAGAATATTGAAACTCAAGCTTTCTGCGTCGGATCCCAAAAGGGGAACCGCATTATATTTATTTCTCAATAGCCAATTTTTCGTCTAATTTCACTATAGGTACTAATAAAGTAAGCGCGGTCACATTCTCAATGTACAGTCAAAAAGTAGTATTTTTTTTAATTCTGTAAAGTTAATTATAGAGATAAATAGTTAAAATAAAAGTTGTTCCCTTCGTATATTAATAATATGTTGTTCGTTTTATTGTGATGATCAATGTGTGTGTGGATTTTTGCTGGAAAATAGCTATATCCGAATGTATTTGCATTTCATATTTCTGCTAACTGAATACTGATTGATACAGTATTCAGTTAGCTCTGAAGAAGCGGACAACACGGTTCGCGAAACGTCAGTATGTACAAATCTTGACACACGGCATAACCCGGAAGCAGTTTGTTTTCTAAATAATTACTTTATTTTTTCTAATTGTTAGATCATATATCAAAATCAGTGAAATTGTTAAAAAAATCATTCCTGTTTCTGTAGTTATGTCAAAATTAATCTTAATTAACATTTCTGGTAATCCTAATTAACCCTTACACGTAATTCAAACTACCCATAAACACAATAATTTCATACTGTCGCTATGTTCCGCAATAAACATGTAATATCTAACTCACAAATATGCAGTAAAAAGTTTAGCTTTAGCCATTAAGTCACCCGCATTAATGGAATTCGGTCCATCCGCTATCCAATTAGCAAAACGTTAATTCATTAATTAACAACCCGCACATACCTAGAAGGACTATGTTCGAATAGTACGTCTCCGTGTAGACCTATCCTAACCGCGCTTAATGGGTTAAATACGGAACACAAAAGGGATACAACATAATAAACACAAATCTAATTAGGCTTTGAGGGGAACGCTAAGTGAGGTATGAAATATTGGTGGTAAATATCGAGGTAGAGAAAGAAATCCTCACAGATGTCGTCTTAGGATTGCAGCGAGCAGATTAAAGAAAGACGAAAGAAAAGTGACGTAATCGGTTTAAGTCGACGTTTTCTACACATTCTAAAGGAAATAACTTCAGTAGTAACTAAAACATGTAAGTCGTCAATATTGGCAATTACATTGCGTAGGCCGTAGAAAAGCAAAAGCAACTTAAATAAGAATTAACTAAATTATAATCTATATATTATGCAAAATAAAATAAAAGAAGCGACTTAAATATAAAATATTTATAAATAAGCTAAAGTTGAATAATTTTACAATAAACAGTATATAAAAGACAAGTCATAACGTGGTTGTTAAATGGGGTTGATTGAGTGAAACCAAAAGTAAACGTAATGATTTATTTTATAGCAGAAACTATTTAAAGTAACTTCCAAAGGGTTTCAAGTAAACTTTGTACTTGTACCTGATATGCAAAAATAAATTCCCAGAATAACACTAATTTTTTTCATTTTTTCAACATCACTTTAACAAAGATATATACCCGTCAAAAAATATAATGGCTAGGAGGTTTTAAAAGTTCGTGCCATTACGTATCCTTATTGGTTCACAGCAATTAGAAAACAAATCAATATTTAAATTTTGTAAAATGATTACAGTTCGTCTCATCATTTATCCAACATTTTATTATTTAAAATGCACCACAATGCATTAATCTTGAACAAGTTATGACCACGACAACCCATTGTGAAGTTAAAAAATCTGATGTGGCCAGGCACATGACTTTATCATACAATATATAAAATTAATAGTTTAGCTGCATGAGAATCTATTCTATTGAGATAAATCGTAGGTATTGTTAAAGCATCAGCATTTGACACTACCAACACTACGTCATTAGAATAATAGTTATTTATGTCACAAATGCCGAAAGTACGGAATAGCGCGACGAGCTGTGATGCGGTGCGTCACCGAAGGCGGAGTGTCGCCTTCGCCTTGCGCGAGTCGCGCTATCTAGTTTTTGGCAGGAGCGACATCAACGTTTATTGTGTTGCTTTTTAAGAAATACGTATTTAAAAAAATAAATGATTTCTGTATAGTAAATGCTAGGTTGGTACCACTTTGACGAAAGGTGCGTTCCGATTGGTAGGTAATGGTAGCTAATGGCGGTGGTAGAATACGAAATTATAGTATTTCTTACATATCGTGATAATGACACATATTAGTTTGCATGTACATAAACATGAGTCACTAGCAATTTTCTATTGGAAATACTATAACGGCGTCTGCTACCACTGCCATTATCACTAATGAAAACGCACCTTAAAAAGGTAATTCAAATTCTGACAGATTTATATTTGTTCATGACACATCCCTACCAACATACTAAAATAAAACTACACTCATCGCTATACTTTATTTATAATTTTCGCAATTTATCGTTTTTAGAATTAGATATAAAGACGGGTTGATATTTCTTATCAACAAACAATCAAATTCGTGATCATATTTTATTTGAAATTTGTATTTTATAATTTGCCGCACTACAGCGGCAACGTTCCATAGTGGTTCTCCAACCTCTGATGAGATCAGCTGTTTTAGAATGTGACAACACAAAAAAGTATTTGTCAAAATCCTGGCTACTATGTAATTTCATATCAATGCAGATGCGACCGATCTCGATCAAATAGAATTTGCTCTTGAAGCTAAACTATTAATTTTACCAATAAATGTCATAGGCATAAATTATTCAAAATTTCCTCTAGTTTAATTTATTATTTAACTATTTTGTCGAAATTACAGAAATGGCGGCTCATTTGCAAAATCATTGAAAAAGGCTTAGAATAAACTACCAGTTCTTTTCGACCCTTTTGAACCAAAAGCTTTTCAGCTCTAAGTTTGGTCATAAAACTTCTAAATATAAACTTTCGTCCCGATACCTTTAGTAGTTTCTCCGGAATCGTCGTCACAAAAATCGTTTACACACGCACACACACACACACACACAGAAATTTTTTTGTACCTTGGTCAAAAATGTTCAGGGGACCCATAAAGACCTATTTCCGCTAAAATCTCAATTTTTTTTCCGGCATGATTACAATACTTTACGTACTGCGTATGATAAAGTAAAAAATAACGATCAAATAGCGATAAGGTTTGAGGGGAAAATTCGAACAAATATATTTATAACATTCACTTTCTATGGAGGTAACTATTTCTTCTCAAAATTATCGCAGGTAGGCACGCTGATGTTTTGCCAATACCTACTGTCAACAGGATCAAAATATCTGTCAAATCCTGGCTAACTAGTTTTATATTAATGCAGACACGACCGATCTCGATCAAATAGAATCTCACGCAGCTAAACTATTAATTTTATATAGACTATGATAAACTGATGTGACTGGCCACATCAGATTATTTTTTTAATCCAGACTTCCCTATAAATCTAATGGTGTGAAGAAAGGGTTGTTGCTATTACAATATTTATATCTCTAAATCCGAAGATGTACCTGAATATCGGTATTTGGGCACTAATTTAAATACGAAAAACAAATTTTACCATTTACTGAAAACCCTGTTAAGAGGGTTAAATTGGGAATGTTTTATGACAATAAATTTGTACGTGTTTCAGTTGGTATGGTAATAAATTTAAGAGCTTGTGCATTTGTGTTTTCTCTATCAAAAATATGGACAATCTTTTGCTGAACTATTTCGGTTACTGGCTTATCGAACAATCCCTTATTTGTTTAAAATAATCATAGTACGTTTGAAAGCAAATAAATGAATTAGAAAAGACTGATTTATGTAATATTTTCAGACATCGTTAATTTATCTAGCATACACATGTCCATTCCGCGGCAAATTTGACTGATGCTCGTCAGATAAAAATACAATAACCCCTTGTTACATGTTATACCTGTATCTTTTCAATTAAACATTTTTGGTAAGGCTTTAAAGTAGGAATGTGAAATTTCGATACAGTTCTAGAAAACGTAAAAGTGTGGGTGCAAATCGGTGAAAAACAAATTTCACCCGGTTCTCAAAATATATATATATATATATATATATATATATAAATTTATCGGTAACTGTATTCCTTCACTATATATATATATATATATATCCGAAACTGGCGCACAGTGGGGAATTTGACCGGAAAACCTGAACAAAATTATTTTTTCACCTATAACGGCTCCAGATGTGTTGTTTTATTTAAGTATAGCATTTTAACGTTCATACTAAGTATTTGAAGGTTAATAACTTAATAAAAACAATAAAACAGTACAAATTAGGGAAAAAACCAAACTATATTAAAAATTGTTCTTCACTGCAGTACACCTATTGTAAATTAATTACTGCTACAAAATTTGTCATCAATATTCTTTTGTGATTTTATTTCTTTTGTGATCTTATTATTTTATTTCTATTACTGTGTGAAATTTACAAAAATATATATGGCATCTCCTGCTAAATACGCAGCATAGACGGATTTAAAATTTTGTTTCTGAGTTATATGAGATAATAGTTTTGGGTCTGTGATGTAAGAAAATCCTGAAAATAGTTATATTTGTTAAGACCAATGGTAGAGGAAGGAAATGAAAGTTTACACCCGTCGATATTGTGTATTGAAGCGGTACATACGCTATCAATGCTATTTTCCGTTCGATACATTCCTTTTAAGACGTGATAGTAGAGGCAATTAAGAATCAATTCAACCATATTTATTAAGTATTATATAAAAACTATTATTTTTAGTATTATTTCAAAATGGTCTAATACCTACTTATACTTATTGTTTCCATGAAAACTTTCAAAATTTTATCATCCTTCAAGCTGAAACGGTCGTTTTTTAGTGGTATGACCCTAATACGCATGTTTTGTACCCGGATTCGCATTCCGAATAAATACATTTATCGAAAACGCCTAACGAGTTTCTATTCACAAGCGTACTATTGTCTCTCCATTTTAAAGCAGAGAACTGTGTATGCTTTCGATGTATTTTCTTGTTCTGAATATTAATCCGATTCGCTTCAAGCAACAAATTTCCAAGAAATTCACATACAAGTACAAAGGTTTTTTCGGGTTTGTTTGCAATAAATGATCCAAAGCGGAAAAATATATACGTACAGAACGGCGTTTCCAACATACAAGATGCATTCAACATAAAATTGTCAATATCTCGATAACCGTAACCACTTGTATATAGCTAAATATGGTTAAATATGTTCTAAGTTACCTCTACTATCACGGTTTCAAGGAATTGCACCAAATTACATATAAGCCCGTACAACAATTTTTGGATTTTCCTTTACAACGTGATATAAATATCACAAACATTGCATCCGCTTCAGATTTTGCAGTAGTTGTAATGCAAAATATGTGTACTACAATTTGAATTGAAATTGAATTTGAATTTGAAATTTGAATTCGTACATCTTTTTCTGAATTCTAACCGCACAATCGTCTCATACTTTTATACTCCTCCAGGTCATTAAGATTTTTTGTTTTTCTGTACCGTGAATATGCCTGTTTCTTTAAATTTATCATGTACTTTAGTTGAGCGTGCTTATCAAACAGTGAAATAATCAACATATTAAAATAATTTACTTTGGTAACAATATCATTTATTTGATAAATGACAGAAAGCGGGAGAGAGTGCAAATCATTATTAAAAACGTGAGATCAAACGATTTAAAATCTCTAAAAGTACGCACGATCGGTTTTAACTTATTCAGCTGACATCTCAAGGTGCAATGAATCACCTCATGATCAGTTATCCCGTGCAACGAATACACACCACACAGCTCAACATCATCACACGAGCAAACGGCCACATCGATCAACGTTTCTGGTTTGGATGTTATTCGTGTTGGTTCGTTAACTAATTGACGTAGACCGTACCGTAGGTGTCCAATAATTCAACGAATCTAGAAGCATCTATATTTTCTAGATGAAACAAATCAGTATTTATATCTCCCCCAAAGAAACAACTGATCACACTGTGCAACAATTAATCCCAGCGCCTCCTCTAATGATGAAGAAGAAACTAAACGAAATTATTTGTAACATTGATCCAAAGTTGTTCTAAGTAATCAAACGGGGCAATTTTCAACATACTGCTTTTAAATCCACTCCTAATATAGGTAGATACCCACTCCCCCACCTCGCTTTTTGGTTCTAGATTGATGATAGAATTAAGCATCAAACTGATCATCCAACCATGACTCCGTCAAGTCAGTCAAAATCTTGTTCTGTAACATATTGTCAAAATCTAATATCTATACATGCAATACATGCATAATACAAAGCAAAGGAACTCGAAGCGTAAAAACAGAATCAGGAGGTAATAATAATAATAAAAAAAAACAGAAAATATTACCAATGACAATTCTTTTTTAGAAAACTCGTAGTAAAATTACACTCAAATTCTCCCGATACAAGTACCTTACTTTAGTACATTCACATCACTTAGTATCTCCTTTTTATTTCCATCAGCATCTTCAACATATAAAGAACCACCACGACTCCACACAGACGTCTTTCCGTACTGTATCTGAAGCCTTTGTAATTCAGAATTCCGATGTAGCGTTAAATCTTCAGCAATGGTTACACCTGGTCCCTTCAGCACCTTTTTTTGGTTGAATATCTTAGCCTTGAACTTATAGCTCACAAACTTTACGATAATAGGCCTTACTTTGCCTACCTCTATGCGACCTATTCGGTGGCAACGATCAATTTCATCCCCTAATACAACGATGTTCATCTTGTCCTTAATGTTATTCAAAACTACCGCTTGTATGTCCTCATCTTTCCTTTCGGTTACTCCGAAAACTCGAACACTATTTCGGCACTGCGGAGAAGTTAGCCATAAAAGATAGCCATAACTTTTTTTTCGAATTTTATTATGACACCTATATCAAATGATAAGGGTGTTCAAGTACTATACGCCAGAGTTTTGCTCCAAAAATTCATCAAACGGTGTTCTCGGTAATTTCATTTATATCGTTACGCGTCACCTTATAACAGCACTTATCATCTCAATAGAGAGTCGCCCATAACTTTTTGCATCAACCCCATAGCGAAACATACAAATTTTTTCGATACAAATTCCGAAAGTGCATCAATTTCTGCATCCAATAATAGTATTGGGAAGGTGCCACCCCTAATATCACCTACCCCCATACGATATAATACAAGAAATTGACGCGCCGTTCGACTAAGAGGTGCTATTAATGAACATGTCCGTTGGTTGTTGTAGGAAAATATTTATAACTTTTGCAAATATTGTTGCATAACTTTCTCTCATATATCAAATTGTAGGTAATTAAAAGGGCTTCTCACCCTTCGCCGCTCGGAGTTTTACTCGCCGGCGAACAACACTTAAATGGCGATAATGTCCGTACGGAACCAATACGACGGGCAATCACATATCAAGTGGCTGCTGCATAAAAATACTTATATATTTTGCAAATATTGTTGCATAACTTTCTATCGTATATCAAATTGTAGGTAATTAAATGAGTTTCTCACCGTTCGCAGCTCGAAGTTTTGCTCGACGGTGAACAACTCTTAAATAACGATAATGTCTGTACCCAACCGTCCCTTCAGGCAATCATATGTCGGCTGGTTATGTCAGGAAAATGTTTATAACTTTTGCAAATATCGTTATGGGCAATTCATTATAGAGGTGACAAGTGCTCTTATAAGGTGACGCGTATAAATCAAATTTCCTACAACACCGTTTGATGAATTTTTGGAGCAAAACTCAAAATTATGGCTATCTTTTAGGGCTAACTTCTCCGCGGTATTTAGGCGGGTGAATTGCTCCAGTCGGTCTAGTTTTCCTTCTTGTTCCGCTCGAGTGTCCTTATTTTCGGACTTTACACGACTAAACTCGTGTTCCACGGATTCAACTTTGTCTACAAGAGCCTTAATATCCTTCATCTCGTTAATTTCGTCCCTAACCAATGCAGAAATGGCCTTTGCGAAATGTTTGACAAATAATTCCTTCTTAAAAATCTCAGTAAGGACCACTTCAAAATCGCTGAGCTGCTTCTTAGTAACAACCATTGAACTTATTTTCAATAAATTGTTTATGATCACTTAAATACCTTAACTTCCGCGATTGGCGAGAACTTCTTTTGAACGAATAGTTTATTAAACAACGAAATGCCACAAATGCCGTTTAATCTCAAGTTAAACTAAAGTATAGGTACTTTTTAATTACAACCAACATTCATCCTAAATTCAAATTATAGTAAACTTGACATTGTGTTGTAATGTGATAGGTACACATGCCGTACTAATTATGTGACCAACTTTGTATATTGTTTGTTATGGAAATTGTTACTATATATACTCAACCAATTTATTAATAAAATCAGTATTCAACGAATGCCCGTTTTCTTTCTTCCTTTCAGGTCTTTTATCTCTTTTCCCATCCTTATCAAACGTCTGGCCTGTCCGGAGTTTGTGCGAATGCAATTTAAAAACACAATATCTGTCAGGAGAGCAACTGTTTGCGTGTCGTCGATCAACATCGATGGGATGATATAAACTCTGCTTCAAAAATGGACAACGTACCTACTCTTGATTCTTTTTTTGGTTCACACGACAAAATTATTCAACGTTGATTATCAACTTGGTCAGAGAATTTTGCCCCAAACTTGATTAACGATCTAGTTACTCAACGGCATCAATTTATCGTAACTATAAATAATTTATGAATTTTAGTTACTTTAATAATGTTTAAATACATGTGCGGCCTATCTGCTAATTTTCAGTTTAAACGTGGTGTGGTTTTCTCGCTAACATAACCACAAACAATAACATGTCATACCACAAACAGTTTCTACTAGCTTCAAGGGGTTTTTTAGTCCTTACTCTGAAAATACCTAAAACTTCTGCTCATACTAATACAATCATATTGGGCTATTGGATACAGAAAGCAACGATGTTTCTATCCCGCATCGAGCGGTGATAACAATTTTTTTACAGTGTCTACATTTGCTCGATTAGGCGAATGGCGTGGGGCATCCGGTATGTATTGTGTCCGGCAAAATGACAGTGGTGGCAACTATATTATCGGTAAATTGAAATTAAATACTACTTTGTTGCTTTTAGATGTGTAGAGCTTTCCAAACATTTTAGTCGACCTATACTCGATTATAAAGCCACTGTATATAGTTTTAGTAACGTAATTTTAGTAAGTTATTGGTTCCACATAAGTATAGAAATAACAGAACATATTTTATTGCAGCTTCCCAAATTTTATAAACTTATGACAATGATTTAAATGTCGATGAACAAAGAATATAAATTGAACAGTTTTATTTATTAAAAACGGTAGACAATAGGATTTGTTTCTCAGAAGTCATTTTATTTTAGAAAACAAAAATACATACCCTCTCGTAATATCGCAATGCCGTTTATTTTCTATTTTAAAGCTGGTAAAAAATTATTTGCGCGATATTGAAAAGGATTTCTTAAAACCATAAACTATTGAGATATCATCAAAATATTTATTGAAGCCAAAATCAGAAATAGAACATTTTAGGTTTGTAAAATAACATATTTTCATTTCATATTTTAATAAAATATAACACACCATAGAATCTACGTTTTCTATTGGTTTAAAAACATTTCTGTTCTTAAGTAGAGGGGCCCGGAATTTCATGTTTGCCTGGGGCCCGAGAAACCCTAGACGCGGTCCTGTTTGGAATTGCGGGTTCGAATTGCTTAGGTAATAACAGTAGCTATAGAACGAAATTCTCATTATTTCTTACTGGTGGTCACGTAACACAATTACTATTAAATTACAAATTATTTTAATAAATTGAAGGTGCCTTAAAAATGCTTCAAAATACATCTCAAACATGTAAAGAAATTGATAAATTTACCATTATTGTGTTCCATCCTATCTTCAGCATCCACGAATCGCACCTCGCCAGTTAGGGGTAAAATCATGACTCCCTCCAAAACATCAAAAATCTGTCCATTCCTGTCTCTGCGTCCGACGACAAATGCTCGCCACACAACGTTAAGTCACTCGCACATCATCCTCTCGCGTGTTAGTCGAACACTTTCATTATGACCGCAATAACACACAGCCCACTAAATTATCGTTCTACTATCGTGCAAAAATTGTAATCTACCTGGATATTATCTCCCACCAAAACAGGCTACCGGCCATTATTTCCATGTGGACCGGCGCATCGTTCGAACTTTATTGGTTTTTGCCGGTGGTATTAGCGCGCTGATCCTAGTTCAATCAACCAGGTTTAGCTTAATTAAATTTCCAGTAGAGTTTTATTTATGTTTGATAACACCGCGTAAGTGTTGCCAAACATTGGTTGCATTCTGATCGCAAGTTGATATTTGATTTAATACAATATACTAGCGTCCGTCGGTTGTTTTAGTTAACTAATTATAGCCATATTTTGTAATTACTAGTTTCAGTCAATACATTTTTAAATATACAGTCAGAACCACTAACAAAATTGAAAAGAAACAAAAGTGTTAACAGTCTTATCGTTCATGGAGTTTGATCATGTACATAGATAGAAAAATCTGATGTGGCCAGGCACATGACTTTATCATACAATATATAAAATTAATAGTTTAGCTGCATGAGAATCTATTTGACTGAGATAAATCGTGTCTGCATTAAAATTAAACTAGTTAGCCAGGATTTGGCAGATATTTTGATAGTCAATAGTATCAATCGAAGGTATTGTCAAAGCATCAGCATTTGACACTACCTACTGTCATCAGAATAATAGTTGTTTATCTCACAAGTGCCAAAAGTACGGAATAGCACAACGAGCGGTGATGCGGCGCGTCACCGATGGCGGAGCGTCGTCGTCGCATGTGTGCGAGTCGCGCTATGTCGTTTTCGGCAGGAGTGACATCAACGTTTTTTGTGTTGCTTTTTGAGAAATACGTATTTTAAAAAAAACTTAAAAATGGTTATATTTCCGTTTAGAAAATGTTAGGTTGATACCACTTCTACGAAATGTCAAGTTTAAAAAGCTAATTCAAATTCTGTCAGATATATATTCGTTCATGACACTGTAGATGACGTTCCATAGCGCTTCTCCGAGTGTGACAGCGTGGTGACAGCCATAGACATTTCTGTGGTGATAGCACAAAAAAAATATTTGTCAAAATCCTAGCTACTATGTAGTTTCCTATCAACGCAGATGCGACCGATCTCGATCAAATAGAATTTGCTCTTGCAGCTAAACTATTAATTTTACCAAAAAATGTCATAGGCATAAATTATTCAAAATTTCCTCTGCTTTAACTTATTATTTAACTATTTTGACGAAATTACAGAAATGGCGGCTCATCTGCAAAATCCTTGAAAAAGGCTTAGAATAAACTAGCAGTTCCTTTGGACCCTTTTGAACCAAAAGCTTTTCAGCTCAAAGTTTGGTCATAAAACTTCTAAATATGAACTTTCGTCCCGATACCTTTAGTAGTTTCTCCGGAATCGTCGTCACAAAAATCGAGTACACACATACGCACACACACACACACACACACACACACACACACACATACACACACACACACACACACACAGACATTTTTTTGGACCTTGGTCAAAAATGTTCAGGGGACCCAAAAAGACCTATTTCCGCTAAAATCTCAATTTTTTTTTTCGGCATGATTACAATACTTTACCATACTACGTATGATAAAGTAAAAATTGTCTATAACCAGTTCTCCAAATTTGATTCGCGCACCTTCATAAATAAAAAATACTGGCGGACCTATGACGTGGGTCACCCGATATAGTGAGTTATGAGTGTATTATAATTTATTCGATACAAGTGTACTTACCAAAATCAAGCCACAAGATGCCAATGCCTAAAGCACAGTTTAAAAGAAATGTGAAAGAAGAATTGCGTCACAATAGACCGTGATTAGGCCCCACTTTGATAATTGTTGTAAGCATATCGTTGCCATATCGAATAATCGCTATTTCATTAAATGAGTAATCACGGTATCAAGTTCAAAGATCAGCAGAGCAAGGATGGAGGTTTTGAAATATGTTTTCCGTACCTACTTTTTCAGGTATTGTTGACCAATTTCGAAATATTATGACCAGTTTTAGTTCTAGTAACTTCCTAGAAACTTGAAACAACCCAATTTTAATTTGTTGTTGCAGATCAAACGTCTTTTGGTTATTTTCTCAATGGTCTATTAGAAATAGGTTGCGCATTCCAGATCATCTCCGAATGGCGAATATAGTGACCAGTTCTGAGCGAACGGCCTCAGGTACACCCTAATAAGAAAAAGCAGGTAAACCGAATAATTTACGAACGAAACGAGCAAACAAAGAGTCGATAATATAATTACAGCGGACGGTGTTGATATATTAACAAAGGAAACTGGATTTTTCGCCGGCTCGTACACGGTGTCCGTTCTTGGGGCCCGCCTGCCCTGCTATCTGGGACCGTGCACGCCGTGTATAAATTTATTCGTTCTCTCGCTCTCAACGGTTCTAAATTATTAATTGCGATGGGGAAAAATGCAGACAGTGCCGCTGCCACATGACAGCCTCGAGAAACGAACATGGAGGTATTGTGTGTGGCAACGGGCAACGTTACCACAACCGAGGGAACATTTTTTTTCTACTCCAAAACGAAATTGATAATTACACGTGTTACTGAATGGAATCACAGTTAATTTAATTACTAATAAGATGTAAGGTTCACATACATAATATGTACGTATGTGTGTACCATAAAATTTATGAATGCATCATGGGAACTTTGGTTTTCAAAATTGCACCATTATTAAAATCTGTTTAGTTTACACATCCGTAACAGAGGTAAAATATATACCGCTATCTTGACAATATTATATTTCTTGATATTTTGATATATTTTTTTAAATACTCTCGCCAGGAAAATATTGGCCACCGCAAATGTTGCCAAAGTTTGATGTGGCATAATTTTTGGAACTCTTCACTAATTAGTGAATTTGATGATAATTTGACATACATTCATCAAAATTGTCACGCGTTTTTGCATTAAAGCAAAATGGTTATAGGTTTTTATATTATGTTAAACCAGCTATGTTTGGTGGTCTAACTTTGGGGCACCTTTGGAATAATTATGAAACATAGAAAGGACTCTATCGCAAAGCACATAATCAATTTTACAACATTTTGTGTTTGGATTTACCCAAATATCTGAATTATATTCGTAGAAAATTAGTTAGAATTATTTTTTTTGCTTTTTTGATGTTCCATAACTATTGCAATATTTTATCGATGTTGCTGAACTTCATAAATATTCCTAGAAGCCATTGTTAGTTAGCATATTACTCCACCAGGTGTCTCAAAGATAGACCACCAACATGTTGTTCTTCCAGTATAATAACCTGTACCAACCTGTAGGTTAGGATGTTCAATTAGAACAAGAATAAGAAGCCACATTGTATTTTATAGTATATTATTGCCGTCCATACCCATCGCCGCGGAATGACACATGAGAAAACAGTATTAGTTATCAAACACTACGTGTGTAGATGTGTACACAAGTTTCACTTCGTAGAAACAAAAACGAACGTTAACGTTCGTTTTTATTTCTACACATTGACCTGTTTTTCTGCGTTTACATCCTTATAAGTTTGACTTCAGTCGTGTGTAGTATAGAATAGAAGAGAATAGAATAGCACATGACATTATCATACAATAGATATATAAAATTAATAGTTTAGCACCATGAGATTATATTTGATCGAGATCGTTAGTGTATGCATTAAAATGAAACAAGTTAGCCAGGATTTGACAGATTTTTTGATAGTATATAAATAAAAAATCTGATGTGGCCAGGCACATGACTTTATCATACAATATATAAAATTAATAGGTTAGCTGCATGAGAATCTATTCTATTGAGATAAATCGTAGGTATTGTCAAAGCATCAGCATTTGACACTACCTACACTACGTCATTAGAATAATAGTTATTTATGTCACAAATGCCGAAAGTATGGAATAGCGCGACGAGCGGTGATGCGGCGCGTCACCGAAGGCGGAGTGTCGCCATCGCATGTGAGCGAGTCGCGCTATCTAGTTTTTGGCAGGAGCGACATCAACGTTTATTGTGTTGCTTTTAAGAAATACTACTTAATAATTAAAAAAAAAATAAATAAATGATTTCTGTATAGTAAATGCTAGGTTGGTACCACTTTGACGAAACGCCAAGTTTAAAGGTGCGTTCCGATTGGTAGGTAATGGTAGCTAATGGCGGTGGTAGAATACGAAATTATAGTATTTCTTACATATCGTGATAATGACACATATTAGTTTGCATGTACATAAACATGAGTCACTAGCAATTTTCTATTGGAAATACTATAACGGCGTCTGCTACCACTGCCATTATCACTAATGAAAACGCACCTTAAAAAGGTAATTCAAATTCTGAAAGATTTATATTTGTTCATGACACATACCTACCAACATACTAAAATAAAACTACACTCATCGCTATACTTTATTTTTAATTTTCTCAATGTATCGTTTTTAGAATTAGATATAAAGACGGGTTGATATTTCTTATCAACAAACAATCAAATTGGTGATCTTACTTTATTTGAAATTTGTATTTTATAATTTGCCGCACTTGGGCAACGTTCCATAGTGGTTCTCCAACCTCTGATGAGATCAGCTGGTTTCGAATGTGACAACAGAAAAAAAAAATCTGATGTGGCCAGGCACATGACTTTATCATACAATATATAAAATTAATAGTTTAGCTGCATGAGAATCTATTTTATTGAGATAAATCGTAGGTATTGTCAAAGCATCAGCACTTGACACTACCTACACTACGTCATTAGAATAATAGTTATTTATGTCACAAGTGCCGAAAGTACGGAATAGCGCGGCGACCGGTGATGCGGCGCGTCACCGAAAGGCGAAGCGTCGCCGTCGCATGTGAGCGAGTCGCGCTATGTAGTTTTCGGCAGGAGTGACATCAACGTTTTTTGTGTTGCTTTTTGAGAAATACGTACTTACAAAAAATTTAAAATGGTTATATTTCTGGATAGGAAATGTTAGGTTGATACCACTTCTACGAAACGTCAAGTTTAAAAAGCTAAATCAAATTCTGACAGATTTATATTCGTTCCTGACACTGTAGATGTCACATCCGTACCAACATACTAAAACGTAACTATACTCATCGCTATACTTTATTTACAATTTTCTAAATTATCGTTTTTACAATTAGATAACAACGGGTTGATATTTCTTATCAACAAACAATCAAATTGGCGATCTTATTTTATTTGAATTTTGTATTTTCTACTTTGCCGCTGTAGAGCGGCAACGTTCCATAGCGGTTCTCCAACCTCTGATGAAATCAGCTGTTTTCGAGTGTGACAGCCATAGACATTTCTGTGGTGACAGCACAAAAAAATATTTGTCAAATCCAGGCTACTTTGAAGTTTCATATCAATGCAGATGCGACCGATCTTGATCAAATAGAATTTGCTCTTAAAGCTAAACTATTAATTTTACCAAAAAATATCATAGGCATAAATTATTCAAAATTTCCTCTACTTTAATTTATTATTTAACTATTTTGTCGAAATTACAGAAATGGCGGCTCATTTGCAAAATCTTTCAAAAAGGCTTAGAATAAACTACCAGTTCCTTTGGAACCCTTTCAACCAAAAGCTTTTCAGCTCTAAGTTTGGTAACAAAACTTCTAAATATGAACTTTCGTTGCGATACCTTTAGTAGTTTCTCCGGAATCGTCGCCACAAAAATCGTTTACACACAGACATACATACGCACAGACACACACACACACACACACACAGACATTTTTTTGTACCTTGGTCAAAAATGTTCAGGGGACCCAAAAAGACCTATTTCCGCTAAAATCTCAATTTTTTTTTTCGGCATGATTACAATACTTTAGCATACTGCGTATGATAAAGTAAAAATACACTGTTGGCAAAAGAACGGTACAAATTGACAATTGCTCATATTTCCAAAGATATTAAGTAAATTCAAGGATTTGTTTGACAAACCAATTGCTTATATTGTGAAGATTGAAACCATACCATAATTGCAATAATTCAATGTTTAATCATTTATGCTTTATGTATAGCTATCAACATTTCTGATAATATCGGGTCAATTTAATGTGAAATGGAAGGTGTAATGAAACTAGTAGGTAATGACTTTTTTTGTCAAAACATCAAGAACAGTAGAGATTTTATAGCATCGTCTAGGGTGATTTTTTAGCATACCGGGTGAAATTTTGAAACATCGTTTTTTGTTGTTTTTACTCAAAAAAGCAGATAAATTAGGCTGTAGAATTTTGCAAATTTTTATGTTTTTGCAACCAAAACATGACATTTGCTTTTGAAGTGATTTGGAACTAAAATCAACATCGTCTTTTACTGAACTAAAATTATGGCAGTTTGCTTTCACTTGTCTGACGGTCAGGTCTTTGCTGTTCGTTTTTCACATAAAAATTACGTCTTCAAATAAAAAATATCTAAAAAAATCTGATGTGGCCAGGCACATGACTTTATCATACAATATATAAAATTAATAGTTTAGCTGCATGAGAATCTATTTGATTGATATCAGTCGTGTCTGCATTAAAATAAAACTAGTTAGCCACGATTTGACAGATAAATAATTAAATAAATAAATAATTCCTTTATTAACAAAACAATATTAAATGCAACAAAATAATATTTATATTTAGGGCGGAGATCAGCACACTTGTTTCCAAATTGCCTTGCTCTTCCACTCAACCCCTTACGCAAACTAGAACTAAGACATAGTTGTATCAATAATATATCAATACTTCCGAGAACTTATCAAAACAAAAACAAACGAAAAAATACTCTAGAGTCTAATTACACGTAATTGCAGCAAATCCAACTCAACAAAACATCGCACATGCCCATAAACTGCGTATGATAAAGTAAAAAATCTGATGTGGCCAGGCACATGACTATTATACCATATATAAAATTAATAGTTAGCTGCATGAGATTATATTTGATCGAGATCGGCCATGTCTGCGTTAAAATAAAACTACTAGAACTAGACAGATATTTATATTTACAGTAGGTAATGTCGAAACATCAGCATTTGACACTACCTACTGTCATTATGATCACAATATCTGACAAATTCTGGCTAACTAGTTTTAATGCAGTACAAGTGATTTCGATGAAATAGAATTTGCACATGCGGCTAAACTATTAATTTTACCAGAAAATGTCATAGTCCCAAATTATTCAGAATTTCCTCTACTTTCATTTATTATTTAACTATTTCGACGAAATTCCAGAAATAGCGGCTTATTTGCAAAATCTTATATACTAAGACTGAACCTCTCCAGTTCCTTTGGACCCTTTTCAACAGAAAGCTTTTTAGCTCTAGTTTCGTCATGAAACTTCTAAATGTGGAGTTTCGTCCCGATACCTTTAGTAATTTCTTCGGAATCGTTGCCACAAAAACGGACACACACATACACACACACACACACACACACACACACACACACACACACACACACACACACACACACACACACACACACACACACACACACACACACACACACACACACACACACACACACACACACACACACACACACACACACACACACACACACACACACACACACACACACACACACACACACACACACACACACACACACACACACACACACACACACACACACACACACACACACACACACACACACACACACACACACACACACACACACACACACACACACACACACACACACACACACACACACACACACACACACACACACACACACACACACACACACACACACACACACACACACACACACACACACACACACACACACACACACACACACACACACACACACACACACACACACACACACACACACACACACACACACACACACACACACACACACACACACACACACACACACACACACACACACACACACACACACACACACACACACACACACACACACACACACACACACACACACACACACACACACACACACACACACACACACACACACACACACACACACACACACACACACACACACACACACACACACACACACACACACACACACACACACACACACACACACACACACACACACACACACACACACACACACACACACACACACACACACACACACACACACACACACACACACACACACACACACACACACACACACACACACACACACACACACACACACACACACACACACACACACACACACACACACACACACACACACACACACACACACACACACACACACACACACACACACACACACACACACACACACACACACACACACACACACACACACACACACACACACACACACACACACACACACACACACACACACACACACACACACACACACACACACACACACACACACACACACACACACACACACACACACACACACACACACACACACACACACACACACACACACACACACACACACACACACACACACACACACACACACACACACACACACACACACACACACACACACACACACACACACACACACACACACACACACACACACACACACACACACACACACACACACACACACACACACACACACACACACACACACACACACACACACACACACACACACACACACACACACACACACACACACACACACACACACACACACACACACACACACACACACACACACACACACACACACACACACACACACACACACACACACACACACACACACACACACACACACACACACACACACACACACACACACACACACACACACACACACACACACACACACACACACACACACACACACACACACACACACACACACACACACACACACACACACACACACACACACACACACACACACACACACACACACACACACACACACACACACACACACACACACACACACACACACACACACACACACACACACACACACACACACACACACACACACACACACACACACACACACACACACACACACACACACACACACACACACACACACACACACACACACACACACACACACACACACACACACACACACACACACACACACACACACACACACACACACACACACACACACACACACACACACACACACACACACACACACACACACACACACACACACACACACACACACACACACACACACACACACACACACACACACACACACACACACACACACACACACACACACACACACACACACACACACACACACACACACACACACACACACACACACACACACACACACACACACACACACACACACACACACACACACACACACACACACACACACACACACACACACACACACACACACACACACACACACACACACACACACACACACACACACACACACACACACACACACACACACACACACACACACACACACACACACACACACACACACACACACACACACACACACACACACACACACACACACACACACACACACACACACACACACACACACACACACACACACACACACACACACACATACACATACACATACACATACACATACACATACACATACACATACACGTAAATATTTAATTTCGTTTGTGTGAGGATATAATACTCATAAATCGTGTATTACAAACAATAAGTAGGTGAAAATAATTGGAAAATCTAATAAATAAAAGGTTGGGCATTGATATGGCTTTGCAACAAAGTACTTGAGAACCTGACCACACACCCTAATTTACCCACAGGGTGTTTCAATTTAGACCAGTTTGTTTTTTATTGCTAAGGAATGTTAATAAAATAGTTTACGTGCTGAAAAAATAATCAATATCAATTAAAGTTCACAAATGTTATTAAAAATTAAAGCTAAAACTGTAAGTGCTCCTTGTAAGCTGTATCTTTCACGAACATTTAAATATTGAGACCAATCAAAAACAAGAACTTGGCAAATAACAAAGTTGCTTGATCTATCTAGGTTCTAAGATCCAGACCACAAAACATTACATTGTTTCACCCGCTATAGCTCCTAGGAGTTGTTTTTTTATTTCAAAGGCCGGTTATATTTTCATGAATTTATTTACAATGTTCTGAAAGAATAACAATTGCCCAAAGATTTCACAGTAATTTTGATCAAAATGTTAGATGTTTGGTTTTGTGTGAAGAGTACTAAATCTATAAAAATCTAATTTTAGCACCGTTGGCAGCTTAGTAGGTAATAAAACTAGAAATGAATATACGGACATACCGTATTATACGGACTTACTAGCGTAATGGGTTGTGGCTGTAACTTTATTTAAAAATTTGCATCCCGCCTGAATATCACCATCTCCTATAAATTGATTAGTAGATAATGATAAGCCGTGCCATTATATTTCAAATAAATTAGGGAAATATTTTTTTTGTCTTAGCAATACAATAAATGTGTTGAAATAGTTGCTTAAAGAATAAGATTCACCTGCGGGCAACTCAAGAATAATTATGTCTAATAAAGAATAGGAAAACTGGGAAACCTGATCACTTGGGGGTACTGGGAACATTTCTATTTTTAGCTGTTACGATTGAATATTGATGCCTCTACATTAACACTACCGTTGATCAATTTTTCGCAGATTAAATACACAGATTAAGATTTTCTTTGAGACCCAAGTTCATTCGATATAAATTAACAGAAATGATCAAAATCCATTTGTTTTAATTTGAACAATATATTGAATACAATATATTTTATGTACAGTATTTGTTATTGTATATTTATTAAACTTTATTACAAATTATGTCGTAAATACCAGTTTTCAGTTAGGCAAAAAATGATTATTCTCATTATAATTTGAGTAAATTGAATTAATTATGACCATACTAAATATAAATACATCCTATTTTATTTACAACTCATCTAAATTACGATCCAACAGCTTGATTCGATCGGCAATAAAATCTTTATCGTCACTTGCAATAAAATACTTTACGATTCCGGTCCGATAAGCGCTTAATACCCGTCAATTCAATATTCAATGCGAGGATCGCGTCGAAAGTGTCCCATTATGATTATCATCCAGTTAAAGGGCGATTTAATTACTCCAATCAGATAAACGTCAAAAAGTTCGCGGAAACGTAGAAATCGCTCGCAATTTGAATATTAAAAGAGCCGCCATCGAGATTTTCAATCGAGATTCCCATCTCGATTCAGGCGCCGGCGTTTTGATTGTAACAACACAAGTAGCAATTAAGTTAATTAACTTTGATACATGAAATACACACAACAAATTATATGTGATGTTTAGCACGTGTGAACTAACATGTGGATAAGTGTTATGTAATAATGATTCACTCGCAATGAACTAAAACATGTTTTTAACTGATATTCTTAATATGCTGGTAATTTGTTGAAAAGAACGGGTTTCATCAAATATTGATTTCCAATTTGTGGACAAGTTTGTTCATCAAAAATTTGGAATATGTGGAATATATGCGTTGAACTTTACAGATTCACCTCACAACATGGACTCTAAAAAAGTCAACTTAAGAAGAAACATTTCTTAGTATTGCTGATAAAACTTTAACGTATACAAGTTTTAATGGACGTCATAAAACAGCGTAATAACCAACGTTAGAAATTTCTAATAGTTATGTGTACCGTTTGTGTTTGAGGTTGCTGTACGATCACCTTATAAAATATTACTGCAAACGGTTGACTTAACTAAAAATACAGGATGGGGCTACACGGAGTACTCCAATGGCCAACGTTTGCGACACACCGCATCGTTGCTCGTTGGAGAGATGGCCAGGCAGCGATGACAGAGGCCACACGAATTATAGAGGTTGTTATAATCGACAAAGAACAAATAAGTAGTAATCATGGGAATGAGTATAAGGAAAATTCATAAAAAACTATTCTCGAAAAAGAACAATTCATAAACATGTTATTTCATACGGGGTGTCTCACGGAACGTGATGTACATGGGGATCTCGGAAACTATAATAACTACGTTGGGATTAAATGGGACACAAGTTGCGTAGATGTGGACCGTTGTCCGGACACCTTTTGCTGGACGATAATCAACTTTTTTATGTCTTTGACACATAATGATCTTTTACAGATTTAAATAGTATTGAAAATGCTTTACAACCATGTATGTTGCATATACAGGGTCTCCCACGACGAGCTGCCATTAGAAGTATATGGTATATGGAGAACTAAATGAAATGAGAGATTGAAAATTTGTGGACTTATATTGTTCGATACGATCGTCTCAACTAATATATTTTGGGTTTTCGGTTACACCGGAAATGATGTCAACTTTTATATTTCCAATGGAACAGCCTGTATTCTGTCGCATTTTAAAAATCTTTATTAAATTTTAGATCAATTTTATGTTACATTCCCTATACCTAACATGAGTCATTTTTGAGATATTAATTCTTTTCATTAAAAAATGACAGCTGCACGGTTACTTTCAGTTACTTATAAACTCTTCCCTGTGACCGCTGGAAAAAGTGTTGTAAAGGTAACATATTATCGACACATCGGTAGAATTCTTCTAAAAGTTATACAAGGTGTTCAAATTATAAGATCATAGTTGAAAAAAGGTAACTAAAAGTCGATTTTTTCAAATGGCAACCCTCACTTTTGAGTATATTTCTCAATTTTATGGAAAATTTTAGATCAAATTTGTGGACAATGTCCTATACCTAAAATGTACTCGTACCTGCTGAAATCGATTTTTAAACATCATCATTAGTAAACATTGCCAAATCTAGATTGCGTTTGACAACAAGTGAACATTTAGAATAAACAGAACTTTATTAAACAAGTTGTTTTAAGTTAGGTATTTTTCGTAATAATTAATTTAGTATTTATAAAATTATAAGCCTACAATATTATAAGTAAAACAAAATCGTAAAGTATTAAAAACGTTCCCGTTTTCCGCTAAAAACGTTGCCGTTTTCCGCTAAACATGCTTCAATTCTTTTTAATGTTTAGGAGCAAACGGCAACGTTTTTGAACAGTTACTGAAATACAATTTAGCAGTTTTTTATTTACTTAACGATTTTGTTTGATTTTTAATATTGTGTTTTATATTGTGGCTTATAATTTTATAAATGCTAAATTAATTATAATGAAAATGACCTAAGAAAACTTGTTTAATAATGTTCTGTTTATTCCAAATTGTTCAGTTGTTTTGAAACGCAAACTAGATTTGGCAATGTTTTCAATTTCTACTGTGATACTTAAAAATCGATTTCAGTAGGCAATAAGTACAGGTTAAGTATAGGACATTGGACACAAAGATGATCTAAAATTTTTCATAGAATTGAGAAATGTATTCATATGTTAGGGTTGCCATTTGAAAGAAACGACTTTTAGTACTTTTCTCGAATTCAACTTTAATCTTATAATTTGAACACATTGTATAACTTTTAGAAGAACTCTACCGATGTGTCGATAATATGTTACCTTCACAACAATTTTGCCGAACAACTTTCTTCCAGCTGTCACCCTTGTGTTGTATCCCTTGATAATTTATGAATTAATGAAAGCAACGGTGCCTGTCATTTTTTAATGGAAAAATCGAATGTCGGAAAAATGACGCATGTTAGGTATAGGGAATGTAACATAAAATTGATCTAAAATTTAACGAAGATTTCAAAAATGCTATAAAATACAGGGTATTCTATTTGAAATATAAAAGTTGACATCATTTCCGGTGTAACCGGAAGTAACCGAAAACATAGTTTAGTTGAGACGATCGTGTTAAAAAAATATAAGTCCACAAATATACTTCTAATGGCAGTTCGTCGTAGGAGACCCTGTATAACATGATTATGAAATTATCACAAAAAATGGTGAATTAACAATTACATAAGAAATATGTATCACTGTTGTATGAACGCTAGTATTTACGCCTCCTAATAAAAGCATTAGGGTTAAGTCGGGCGATCTGGAGGTACACCTAATTACTGCAGAGTATTTTCAATATTTTATTTAAATTTGTAAAAATTCAATATGGCGTTCATAAGAAATAGAAAAGTTGAATATCGCCTAGCCAAAGCTTACGGACAAAAATATTTACTGACATCAAAAATGGCTTCATAGTATCCTCTATGTAAGTTTTACTTATCTAAGTTTTTACTTTTACGTAATATCTAGTGACACATGCAAAATTTTTGAAAATTGAAAACTGTCCTGAAAGGTATTCACATTTACGCAACTGTTGCCCCATTTAACCCACATCTTATAGTTTCCGAGAACCGTATGCACACCATGTTCCGTGAGACAGTTTATTATTTTGTTACTTATTTATTTTATGTCTGATTTTCTTTCGAACTGAAATTTGTTTTCAATCGCTGCTTTTAGATTTCTATGTACAAAAAAAACTATTTTGAACATCAACTTTGGACTGATGAATCTTTAGTTATTCATACTGCACCTAATTTAGTAGATATTTTGACGAATGAAAAACATCTGTACCTACATACAAAAAATACTAATATTTGTATTTAATTTTCTTTAAATTAAATTATGAATAGACAAGTACCGATCATGTCCGAAACAATATTATAATGGATATTACTAATCTGTGCTTTCGATTTTTATATATTATTGGTTAAGAATCACGTTCGAAATCCCGAACCGATCAAAAGAATTCCAATAAGAATAAGGGAAACAATAACGGAAATAAATACTAATCCATAAAATAAACTCTACTGGATTGATTAACTAAGTTACCTGCTTACAGGCGAGTACAATTAACAACACATCACTAACAAATAAACTTAACCAAAACAACTATCCGACACAACTTTTCGACATTCGTCGCTCACATTAAGTCAACTAAAAGCGAACTAACACAATCTTTCGGTTAAAATGAGCTCAAAATCCAGCGTTTGGTGACAGGTACGGGATAAACTTGTTTCGTTTGTTTCACGAGACAACAGCGCGCCCGAATTTTGACGTCACTTTGAGCGGTGACAACGTACGATGTATACTGAATGGAACAGACTTGCGGCCACAGGTAAGAAAGACGGATCACAAGATCATAAGCATCTGACGTAATTATGCAGAGAGAGTGAGAGAGCGCGAGAGATCGAAAAAAATCCAGATAGCGGTAGCGTCGCTTCTACAAATAATAAGGTGTAAATAATTAATGTTCAACTATACAGAGATAAGATACTGTGGTGTGTGTGCTACTTGTTTTTTGGATAAGAACAGATCGCATGGCAAATGTGCATGATTTTTAATCTCTTGCACTTTTGGTACAATGGGTTGGTTACCGGCGTAAGGTGTAAGAGAGTTCTTCGACTTTTTTTCGTCAGGTGTGTGGTACTGGTAAGACTTGGTGGGCTCGTAATAAAGGTCAAACGCTTCGGGCTATTTTCGGTGAGAATAGGTTCAGATAATAACAATAATTCGACAGATGCGTTGGGATTAAATGGGATAAATGTTGCGTAAATGTGGATCGTTGTATATTTTTTAGTTATAACATTGTATGCAAAGGGCTTATAATAAAAAATAGCTTTCTTACTCCTTCTCCCTATCGATGACAAGCTATTGAAATTTCAAAATTTCTTTTTACGATGTTTAATATCAAATATCTCTGATGGGACCAGGCCAAAAAATCTGAAACTTTTAAAATTAACGCATCTTTTCATAAGGTTTAATAATAAATAAAAACTTTTTTGGTGTTTGGAATAACAGCCCTTTAAAATGAGAGCAAAATCACATGACGGTGAAACCCCAAAATTAATTAAAATTCTCAGTAAATACAAAACAAAGCATACTATTCATAACAGTTGTGTCATTTTTTACAAAAGAGACTTATTAAACTACGTTTCTGAAGTTGATATAAGTAACATCTTATTACACCTTCTGTTGGTTGAGGAGAGAATTTGTGAAAACTTCTAGTTCCTTTTATCTGTTTGGATCTCTGAACTCTATCATAAAGGGTGATTTTGTGTTCTGAAACCTCTTCTTTTGCCACTAAGATGTAGTTTACCCCTGGTAGGTGTCCATTACAAAAGGAGAACATATCATCTACATTAAGGATTTGGCTATTCAGTGGTCTTTGAAGACTGGCTTTAGCCGCTAGTGGCTTCGTTGTCCCCCTTATGCCGTCGCATGCGACAAATGCCATTTCTTTACAAAACGAATTATTTAAAGAAATAGAATGTAAATAACACATGTAAATAAACTGACCACTAGACTTGTAGTAATAATTCCTATGAGAAAAAAGAGGACATCATTAGAAGTATCAGTTATCTGAAGAATGTAAATTTTTTTCATTTAAGGGTAGTTTTCATGGCACTATGGGGATGGGTTGGGGGATTCAAATCCATATGTATAATAGGTCAAATTCTTCCCTGGAAAGTCCTCTACAAGTCCTTAAGTAATCATAAGTTTTCTCAAACCCCGATCAATTATTTGAAAAATACCAAAAAAGTCTTCTTTCCAACCATTTTCCCATGTAAATTTAAGGCCTCGACACTAGGCACCGTTCTCCCATACAGCAAGTTAAATTTAGACAACCGATTTGAGCTGGATACGCCCATGGCGTGCATATTAAAGATTTGTGTCGTTTCACTCGATGCTGCTACAAAAAGATCAACATCGGTGGTGTTCAGATATCTAATCATTTTTTTAGGTTTGAACATTATAGTTGGGGTGTGCATTTTGTAATGGCCCAAAAAAATTGTCTTTGGTATTTACAACTTAGTTTTTACAACGACCAAAGAATCCTTGATTATAGTAAGTTTAACATTTCGCCTGATTATACGCCAGCAACTATTATTAAGAACTAAGAACTGAAATAAAAGTGACAGTGACCAAATATGGTACGTCAAATCGCATGCTACGTTTGACGTTGCCCAGTTGTAGGTAAATGCGATTTGTCGGAACTCAATTGTAGTCAATTGTCGGTCAATTGGCCAAAACCACAGATCTGTAAGGTATAGGTTGAAAGTGCGTTAACAGTCTCGGTCATTCATCGCTCTTTATTATACTTATTGATTAAATAACTAATATATTAAGAAATAAAAAAACTCCCGGCTTTACATAATCATTTGATTTATACTTTGGAACCGGTTTCGACGCAATGATCGTCTTCAGCCAGAATGTGCAGACAAGACAAATAACAAATGGAAATTCTATTCCATTTCTTATTCAATAACAAAAGTATAAACTTACTGTCAAGAACGGTCACACTGGGACAAAACATTTAAAAAATCTGATACGGTAACCCATACACGGCTGCAGGCGAAAAGGAAGACATGGTGTGAAATTTCCAGTAAGATCGGATGGGGGGCTTTCTCCCACCAAAAGAGAACTTGAAAAGTTACTAGATAATAACATTAATATACAAATTTAGATTAGATTAGGCAGTGAGAAGTAAAAATTAATAATTTAAATTATCCGATAAATCAAATAAGGAAGTGGAGGCAATACTGGCAGCACCAGCTATAATCTATAAACTGAAATTAACAAATGTGAAAATCAAAATAGTTAAATGCCAGTCATTTCAGCCGTCGAATTACAGTAATTCTGAAAAATATACCAGCATTCATTATCGTCTGTTATTATTGCCATCTCGTGCATCGATGATTTTATCACAAGTCTTGTGAAGACCTTAGGAAATGTTTTGGAATACCAGGATACTGCATCCTAATGTGAGGACAAAAACGGATGGAAAATGAGTTGATTTGTTCCAGTTGATTTTTTTTCTCATATCATCCCCTTCTGGTATTTTACAATAAGTAGTAATAATCTTAATTCCAATATTTAGCTTTGTATATTAGGTTTATTATTAATTACTTATGTTATATTTCATTTGTTGTTGGAACGGGCTATCGACCTTCGTCTTACTGCCCTAGTCCAACTCTTGTTGTGCGTTCTTTCAATTTTCTGTTCATTCGTGTTTAGATTCTTCTTCTCGGGAGGTTATCAATTCATATTCATATTCTTTGCGATTTTAAACTATGGATTATTATTAAGATTTTTGGGATAGGAATAGATAATGTAGGGAATTAGGAAATCTGGAAACGATTTTTTTAATGAGGGGTGTTATTCCGCTTATTTCGTACAGTAGAACATCACGAGGGTTAAGAAGGGCGTTGTTCGGATGTCTAATTCTTGTGATGGATCTAAGAGCTGTTCTTTCAGCTCTCGTAAGGGGTTGTATGGTTGATCTGCGGTGATTACTCCATAGTATTGCTCCATATTTGATAATAGGTACAGATGGTTTTATATACCGGGTGACGCATACCATAGGTACTCCCATTTATTTTTGATGTTTATATAGCTGGACGAATGAAATTTGGGAAAGAGTTAATAGACAAAAAATGCCATTCTTTTGGATACTCCTGAGGTTAATATGACTTCCGGTTTTTCCGAAAATGACGTCATCATTGAAATTTTAAATGGCACCCTATATTCTTTGTGTGATATTTTTAATCAGGATGACAATCTGAACACAAAAACATATCGATTGTCAATTTTTATCACCAAGGCAACGCAAAAATAACGTTTTTGTGTAATAATCTAGGTGGCTAGGAATTGGTGAAAATAGTCGAATATTGTCAAATAAACACTAACTAAATCTATTTTGGTCGACATTGCATTACAGGCGCCCTCTAGCGTGATTTAATTGGTTTTTTTGCCAGTGAGCCGTCTTTTTTCACGGGTGCCCAACGGCCTCTCCCTGATTATTCGATAGAAAACATCTTTTCGATTACAATGATACCAAATACTTGATATTTTATTGAAATTCTTAGCGTAAAAATGTTGTTAGAAGCAACGAAATCAAAAAAGATGTTAACCTAAATGCCCAAAGTCACTCAATGGACTACTCGAAGGAAGTACCCTTAACGTCATTTTCACGTTACGATTATCAGCAAAATATCATGAATTTGTTATCATTGTGTTGGGAAAATGTTTTTCCTCGCATAATCAGGGTACTTCCTTTGATTTTTGAATCAAGTGCTATTTACTACTTTAATTAAAAGAAATACTGACTATTGGCAGACGCCGCAAAAATCGGCTAAAACATATTTGAATTGCTGCAAGTATCTTGCAATAGTGCCATATTTACCTATTCAAACAAGTTTACCTCTGACTCAAAATTTTACTAGTTTGTTAATTTTAGCTAGAAAATAGATACAGTTGAAAATTATTACAATTTTGTTTAATAATACAGTTTTTTGATCAAAAATTAACAAAAATCAGTTTGAATAAACAATACAGTATTAATCACTTTCTGTACAACTGAGAGCAAAATTGACGCTGACAAGCAAATTACCAGCAGGTTTTGTACTTGACAGCAATTTTTTCCCGCGGTCTCCGTTATCCAGCCAACTGCCTAGGGAATAGCCTTTGCGATAACTAGGATAACTTTGTTGGTAGGAGCGATTTTTCTTAGATGTGGTAGGGTTAAAATTGCCAAGGATATGCCAGCAGGTCGTAGTAGCGGGCCTAAGTATTGTTATTTTTCAAATTTTCGAATCCAATTAATCCTCTATCAGTAATAATTCCTTTGTGGAATCCCTCATTTAATGTATCCGTCAATTTAATCTGCTTATGATAACTTGTTCATATGAAGCATTTAATTGGTTATTGGTAGTAACCATAAATAAATTAACATTTCGATTACTTCATTTTTACTTTATCATACGCAGTATGCTAAAGTATTGTAATCATGCCGAAAAAAAAAATTGAGATTTTAGCGGAAATAGGTCTTTTTGGGTCCCCTGAACATTTTTGACCAAGGTACAAAAAAATGTCTGTGTGTGTGTGTGTGTGTGTGTGTATGTGTGTGTGTGTGTGTGTGTGTGTGTGTGTGTGTATGTGTGTACTCGATTTTTGTGACGACGATTCCGGAGAAACTACTAAAGGTATCGGGACGAAAGTTCATATTTAGAAGTTTTATGACTAAACTTAGAGCTGAAAAGCTTTTGGTTCAAAAGGGTCCAAAGGAACTGGTAGTTTATTCTAAGCCTTTTTTCAGGATTTTGCAGATGAGCCGCCATTTATGTAATTTCTTCAAAATAGTTATATAATAAATTAAAGCAGAGGAAATTTTGAATAATTTATGCCTATTACATTTTTTGGTAAAATTAATAGTTTAGCTGCAAGAGCAAATTCTATTTGATCGAGATCGGTCGCATCTGCATTGATATGAAACTGCATAGTAGCCAGGATTTTGACAAATATTTTTTTTGTGCTGTCACCACTGAAATGTCTGTGGCTGTCACTACGCTGTCACACTCGGAGAACCGCATGGAACGTCATCCACAGTGTCATGAACGAATATAAATCTGTCAGAATTTGAATTAGCTTTTTAAACTTGACATTTCGTAGAAGTGGTTTCAACCTAACATTTTCTATACCTGAAAATAACCATTTTTGATTTTTTTTTAAAATACGTATTTCTCAAAAAGCAACACAAAAACGTTGATGTCACTCCTGCCGAAAACTACATAGCGCGACTCGCTCACATGCGACGACGACGCTCCGCCATCGGTGACGCGCCGCATCACCGCTCGTTGTGCTATTCCGTACTTTCGGCACTTGTGAGATAAACAACTATTATTCTGATGTCAGTAGGTAGTGTCAAATGCTGATGCTTTGACAATACCTTCGATTGATACTATTGACTATCAAAATATCTGTCAAATCCTGGCTAACTAGTTTAATTTTAATGCAGACACGATTTATCTCAGTCAAATAGATTCTCATGCAGCTAAACTAATAATTTTATATATTGTATGATAAAGTCATGTGCCTGGCCACATCAGATTTTTAAAATTTTGCAGACGAAATTAGCGCTACTCACCACTGACATATATTTGTCACAAATCTGTCATAATTCTTTTATATCTGTTATATGTTAGAGCAAATAAATGAGAATAGGTAATTCCACACTTTCAAATTTGCCATTTTTCGAAAAAATCCCATATCATATTGCCAGAGGAATAAGCTAACCCTTGCTGCGTTGGTAGTAAACACAACCCTGATATTCCCTTGGCAAGTCAAATTACCTTAGCATCCAAACCGGATGATAACAGAGATTTGGTAGGAGCGGGCATAAGAGCTGTAAGTACCGAGCACGAAGAGTCGAAGAAATGATAAGGTATCACTCTCATATGTTTCACCATGTAACTCAAAAAGTACCCAACAAATTTTGATCAGAATTTCACAAAAAGTAAATCACAGGGAATATTCAAGCAAATAGAGGTTGCCATAGATACATTGCTATAGTTGGCTAGATCCGCCTATCTAAATACTATGTAGATAAGAGCATTACTAGAGCTCCAAGTCAATAATAATCTTCCAGATTCCAATTTCCATTGTGGCTATAGGAGGGCGTGCAAGGAAGTAAACGTAGAATTATCTTAATAGCGGGTTTACAATTAGAATTTGAGTGCAGTCGGGCATCTGAAATAGGTCGCTTAATAGCGCATCCAGAGAACCTTGCTAATGAACTAAATTGCGACCGCAATTTCATTAGACGCTAAGTGAAACCAATAATTTGCGTGTGCGCACACGGTAGTATTAGGAGATACGATGTCCGCAAGCCAACACCGTCACATATTATCAATGCGGTTCGGATGTACATAATACGAACGTATTCGAAACTATCGAGGAAGTGATTTAGGTAATTAATGACTGAAACGGGAAGAGACTTTTTATCTAAAATTAACACCCGTGTTGTGCGTAATTTCAAAACTTGGCAAATACTATACTAGTTTGCACAGCTGGGCAAAGTTAATCAGAAAATTAATTTCGTTAATCTTTAATCCGTTCATGAAAAAGTTAACTTCGTTAACCGATAATTAATTATAATTAATTAATAATACATGTAACGGAAGTTAACGTTAGCCGTTAATCGTTAACTTCATATTTAACATGTAGGTTATGTTGCGAGCCGATCTGCCTTAAAATTAGCTTAGGAATTCAAACTAGATACAGTGATAACCAAAATACCTACATTGCAAGATCCAAGATTTATACAAAAAAAGGAACTCAACTAAGATCAACTAAGGTGGTTGGAGTTAAAGAAAAGCATTTTAGAAGTTTGCTTTTGTAAGTTTAAGGTTTATATTTTGACACAATAGGTATTTATTAAAAACTAACAATATTAAAATGGTAAAAGTATTATTACATAACAAATAGGTACACATAATACAACCGCGAACCACTGGGAAGTCGGAAGTAACTACAAAAAAAAAATAGAAAGAAAATTATCATCAGCTGTGCTGAAGTTAAAATACCACCCAAAATATTAAAAAAATAAGTGAAGCCGTATATACTTGGTGACCCACGCCATATACCGGGTACAGCCGTGGAAATAAAGAAGTTAGCATGACCGCAGCTAGCCTACACCAAGCGTAGGCCGGAGATTGTCGGTCGTCGTATACCTGGTAAAGTTATAAAACCGAACGGTCACTCTGTTTCATTTCATTTTAAGTTTTCTGTATATAGATGGCATAAATATGAGTGTCATATTTATATAATATATTTTCGATATTCGGAACGAGCGTAACTGCCGCTCGTAGCTAAAGATTGTTACTTATTCGTTAATATTTTTATTTCGATATGCAATTGCAATATTATTTCATTTATACTAAAATACAGTAACACTAGTTCTAATTGCTAATAAAAACTCATCAAACCGATTACTACGTCGGATATGCGCTGTCAATAATGTTTAAAGGAAGGTAATTCCAGGAATTTCCTGTAAGTGAAAAAAAAAATCTAACTGATTTTTGTCGGTTTCTAATTTGTTGCAGACCGAGATAATATACTTTTATCTCAAAATGTTTTATATTTATTTATTTTAAGTTATGGTAAGTACCTAATAGAAAAATAGATAATAAATTTGTATAGAACAAAAATAATATAAATATAACATGAGAATAGTATAGATACAAATAACAGGTAGATATATAACAGTAAAATATAATATATGTAATAACATGAGAATAGTATAGATACAAATAACAGGTAGATATATAACAGTAAATTATAATATATGTAATAACATAAAAACAAACATTTAATAATATAGTAATAACATAAGCACGTATTAAATAAGGAAAGTGTTCTGTTAGGTTGGAGGTTGATATAAATTTGGAGTAGTGGCTTTATTTCATATCTTGTTGAGGTTGGTATGACATGCAGTTTTAGGAAATGATACATTTATGACAATCTAAACACAAAACATATGTATCGTCAATTTGTTACACTAAGAAAACAAACAAAATCCTTTGTTGTATCAGCCAAAATCGATTTAATTGTGTAATCTAACAAATTTACGAGTTTTAATCAAATAGCTGCCTAGATTAATAGTTGAAGTGTTTTTTATTTGTTCCTTAGTGTTATAAACGAAATAATCGACAATTCTGGAACGATCTTCAACAGACAGGTGATAGGGCATCTTCAAAATTGTGTGTCGATGGCACGAAGTCACAACGTTATGTGATACATATTTTCAATATTTGCCTAGTTTGCCTATCCCAGCAAAAAAATAATTAGGGAACAAAGAACGACCCAAAGTGTAATAAAAATACCTACCTTTGTGGTTGATCGTCCGGTAGGTCGGCCACAATACAAAATATTATAGAAGGAACTTGTGCACTTGAAACTTTGGCAATACGGTGAAAATGATTGAGTAACATAAATATAGATTAAAATTTAAATAATTTTAATTTTACAATTTTTTCAAAGTTATTCTCATCGTTCTGATGTGATATTCATATTAGATTGTAAATCCTGCCCTTACATATTACATATAAAAGAAAATTGCGTATGGATGCTATTTAGAACGTCAAAATATAATTTTAATAAACACAAAAATAACAACATTTTTATAATTAAACTAAAACGCCTAACAATACTGTAGTATCAGTTCTAACGGGCATAACTGCAGCAAAGTAGAAAACGGGACAAATAAGATTTTCACTACATACAAAAATGTAGAAATCTTTTAAATATTATTTACGCCGGTTATATTGATCGGTTTTGTGTTTTGTATAGACGCTGGCCGACGCGGCGGCGCGGGCGCCCTAATGATCAAGGACTTAAAAATGTGATTTACACAATATTCAACAAATTTGCAGATACGACCTTTACAACTATAACGGCAGTATACCTACTTACTATAAGAATTAATTTACTGTGTATTTTAAAATAAATTAAATATTACAATGCACTTTTGTCAGTGTCGGATATCGGAAACATATATAAATAGACGAAATTGGATTTCATTCAATACATACAGCGAAAGAAAACGAAACGAAACAAAAGTGACCCTTTGGTTTTATGACTTTAGCAGGTAGGTACCCGATGACCGGCAATCTCCGACCTACGTTTGGTGTGCTAGGTGCGGTCATGTTAACTTCTTTATTTCCACGACTGTACGTTGGATTATTTTTTGTGTTTATGACGTTGCAGGAATTAAATTTGTGCTAATAGACAGAAAAAGTCAATTTTTGGGGTGCTCTTGAGGTTAGTATGGCTTCCGGGTTTTCCGGAAATGACATCATCATTAAATTTTTAAGATAAATCCGTACACAAGCGTATGAAACTTTCGGGACTGCGGTCACTCTATTCGCTAGGGTGGGGTGAGAAAGGTATATGGATAGCTAGATAGATAGATTTATTATATATATATATATATATATATATATATATATATATATATATATATATATATATATATATATATATATATATATATATCATATATTTCGAAAATATTCACACACTGTAAGAGAAATCTGAGTGGGAGGCAGAAGAGGAGGAGGACACTACAATTTGTTTTATTTCTGAGGGTATTACGCAATAGTTGTTTGAACTTACCGATGGGAAGGTCTTTTAAAGCCATTGGCAAGTGGTTATAAATTGTTACGCCTCGAAACATAGGACTTTTTGCAGTTATTGTTAGTCTATGATTTTCTGTGTGTATGGTAGGGTTTCTAATGTTATGGCTATGTTGGGCATTGTTCATGCGAATGAGTTCATATTTATTACTGTGTACATAAGTTGATACTTCACAATATACAGATCTATCACCGCCTGAATACCAACTGATACAAACAACGGTTTGCATAATTCATGCTGCTTCTTTGCTAACATACAACGAAGAGCACGTTTTTGCGCAAGCAAAAATTTATTTGTGCAACCACTGCTTCCGAACAATATTTTACCATAAGCAATTCGGGATTGAATCTCTGAAAAGTACAACATTTTTGTAATGGAGATATCAACAATCGCACGAATTGATCTTCTTTTGGAAATAGTTTGATTTATCTTTTTTACAAGTGCTGGACAATGAGACTCCCACTTAAGATTCCGCTGTATAAGCATTCCCAAAACTTTGTTTCCTGCGTCGCTTTTATTTCTCTTGTCCCCTTTTAGCAGTGACTGATACTGTATGTGTTTGCGGTGATGCTTTGAATTGTCTATAGCGCGTTTTGTCGATATTAAGGTACAATTTGTTTTCTATATTTGTGGCTTTGTCAGCTAATAGAATTGTTGTATCGTCTGCGTAACACACAACGTGATACTCCGGATATGGATATTAAAATATATCATTCATGAACAGGGTGAACAATAGCGGGGACAATATTGTACCCTGAGGAACTCCCATTTCAACAAGGTGAAGGGGGGGGGGGGGCGGTAGGAGAGAAAGGAAGAGCGGAATAAGAATCCACAAACGATGAGGAGTCAAACGGTATATGGGTCCAAGGACTGCAGTCAACCCTCTTCCCTAGGGAACCTGAATAGACTGACAGGCCACGTTACACTTTATTATAGAGTATGATACAAAGTAAAACTATAAACAAACAACGTTGCATTTATATAATTAACATAACAATTTGTAGATTAGTTTTAAGCAGTAATTTTTAATAATCTGATGTAAAAGTAATAAACTTCAGTAAATGTTTTAAGTATTTAAATCTGGTGTTCTTCTTTTCTATAATACCGTTATTTAAATTTATACACCTACCTATCAGGGCCATGTTTAAAAATATAGCATAGACCACTCAGTATATAGTATACAAATGTTATCCCATCTAATTGAGCAAATGTTAGTTGAAACAAAGAAAAAAATGGAGATTTTTCTGGTCACGTGGCATACATCAAATATAAATTGTATTCGTTAATCTTTCTGTTTAGAAATTTAGTACAAACCGTCTCACAACAAGTTTTACTTGGGGCTTAGTATGGCTTGTTTGCCTGTGTTGTGGCTTATGGCATTCTCATCTACGGTCACGCACCTTCGTCAAAGAGAAAGAGAAACGCCAATATTTACAAACCCCTTTGTAGATTAAAAAGAACCCGAAATAGCGTTAATTACACCGGAATGAAATTTTACAGTCACATACCATTTGCGATTAGGAAATATCCCCTCTCTAAATTCAAACAAGCCGCTAAAGCATGCTTGTGACAGAAGCACCGTTCACTTTCAAAGCATTTTTCTGAGGTCGGGCAAGTCAGCCGCGCAACTTTTGCAAAATCATTATATCCATATTTTTTTGCTATTTTTTTACCAAAATATCTATTTTTTTTGCTTTCTTAGTTTTCGAAATACCGAGCCGCCGCTGACGTGCCGGCACATCAGCGGCGCACCCCTATATCTCGGATACTAACAAAGCAAAAAAAATTTTTGTGGTAAATAATTAGCAAAAAATAAGCAAAAAAATATAGTCCACTAACATTTTTGAAATTCATTTGTTTTGATATAGTGCGCCGCTAAGTTGCCGGCACGTCAGCGGCGCCTCGGTATCTCGAAAACTAACAAAGCAAAAAAATCGGTATCTTGGTAAAAAAATAGCAAGAAAATATGGATATAATGATTTTCATTACGCCAAAGTTGCGCCGCTGACTTGCCCGACCTATTTTTCTGTTGTAACTTCAAAAGCTATATTTAGTTATTTTGTAATTTTGTTTGCGATATTTTCTGGACTCGTGTAAGTATATCTGTATGTACCTTAACACACAATAAATGATTTGACTTTTAAATATCGATAATGTCCACCACCTTCTCTTCCGAGGCTCACTTTTTCTTTTACACCGAAGCACCAATGCACCTCTTAAAATAACGGAAGCTGCGGAAACCCGAAACGGCAATTATATCGTCTTCACTGTGCAATTTTAATTCTCTTTCCGGCATGCTACGCGGCAAAGTGAATGCGCCCTACAGCCTACTCTGTTGCTTGCTGGCTCATCATGTTTTTCCCTTTTCAGTGTATCCAATATCCAATGCAAACCAACTAATTGTCTTCTGTTGATAATCTATAATGCAGTTCCTTAAATTATTAACGTAAATAATATATAATAATATTCCGGATCCGAGGCCTTCGCAACTAAAATCTATCGAAAAACTATTCTATAAAAATAATAATTAATTAATCTCTATATGTGTGCCTGGATATGAAAAGGGACCAGTTGACCGACATTGTGGTAATTGAGTGTTTTTAGATAGAATAAGCTATGGTAAAGGTACTCCAACATTTTAAGCCTATTACCATAAAGTGAAACTGAAAAAGAGAAATTTAAGTTGCTGATGCAAAAAGTTAACTTTTGCGGTATGACGCTTCAAACATTTGCAAAGTTTAAAAGTTAATAATATCTCGCATATTTGCAAGTTACGCTGACTACAACATTTTTGGAACAATTTCGATATTAGTTTCAAGATTTTTAGTAGAATTTATTATTTCAATATTCAGTTTGGGTTTTATAGGTTTGTTAATCTATACAAAATACAAAATAGCGTAAACTAGGTATCTTCATCTCTCGAGTCTTAAGTACACTTAAGGATTCTCGTTAGGGGTTTCCGGGGTCTCCGATTCTAAATCTGATTTCGGATTTTTAGAATTCAAAATGTTAGTTCCAATAATTGCGACCAAACATGTAATTAATTGACGAATACATATAAAAATTAAAAGTATTCCAAATATGTTGTCAGATGTCTAAAAATCAAAATGGCTGATCAAATATTGCGACTAAATATGTAATTTACTGTCGGATTCGGAAGAAAACAGAAAGATGTGATGTTAGATGTTTATAATTCAAAATGGCACCGAAAGCAATCTGGCAACCATAATAAATTAGGTAACGTGAATTTGCAGCTTTTCTTTTCCTATTTCCTGTAACATAATCTTGCACATTTCAAAACTTATGTTATATAAAAATATAAATTTGTGAATTCAATCTCACGACGTATAAAATACAAATCAATCAGATAGTATCAAATTATTTTAGATATTTAATGATCAGAAATAAACATAACTAGGTACACAAAACATGGAAATACAATCGTAATAAATTAATATAAAAAGTACATTTTTTTAAACTACGCTGTATAAACAAAATTACAATTTTTGAAAATGTTTCTTAAACTTTTCAATTCTTTATTCATTTTTTTTTCAAGCATTGTCACAAAAAAGTTTTTAAACTGTTATCATACGGACATTTTTTGTGCCACTATACGCGGCAACGCCGTTATAGGCTAGAGCGTAACGTGATATCGACAACTTTTCCCTTTTTCGTTCGGAATAAAAACGCATTTTTACGTGCGGTTACAACCGTAGACGGGTTTCTAAGGAACAGACCTGATAAATAACACAATAAAGAGACTAATTAGCGAATAAAACAAAAATGTGTATCGTGAACCAGTTTAACTTTATTTGCGACTATCTGCGTAACTAGAAACGGACAACTGGCCCATTTTCACATGCACGCACACATATACTAAACTAAGCCACTTCCTAGAACTTTTATTACTTAATATTTTGTGCACGCTGTATGTTCAGTATAATAATTTCGGTATAGTGTATCAACTAATATGACTAGTCTATTATAACCTCTTGTGAAAATTATCATCACATGGACTTTCCACGTATACATAAATACCAAACATTTCAGGGTACCTATTTTGAACATGCCTCCGGTTAAAAGCCCACATCCTAAAAATTACAAACCGTATAAGAACGTAATCAAATATTTGTTATTTGTTCCCGCAGTTGCGGTCCGACGCGCACTGTTACAAAGCGTATTTATATAATGCTGGACGGAACTGAGACGAGAAACGGTTCGAGTGGCTGCGGTTTGGCTGGAAATTGCGACAATGGAAAAATAAATACCGCTATGAAGCGGAGCTGGATGAACTGTTCTGTTTATGTTTAAACTTCTCGTCAAGGGAAACGTGGTTTATGAGGGAGCTTCAACAAGGAAACAATAAGTGAAAGTCAGCCGGAGGTGTACTTTCAAGTTCAACCGCAGAGGCAAAGTTGGCAATAAGTTTATGATGGCTGTAATACCAACGTAAAGTAAAACGTTAAAGTGAACGCAATGCTGTAACTTAAGGTTCTGATATTTATTTATTTGATGATATTATTCCGGAAAGTGTTTTTATTATAAGTGCGGATAAAATGTGAGCCTTATGGGAAAACCAAATTAGTAGAAAAATTCTAATATCAAACGCCAAGAGCGGGGTTGCTTACTCAAATTCCACTTCCACTATTAAAAATTTGTTGTTTTTCTAATGTCAAATACATTTCCGTTCCAGTTTTGAAAAATTGAAGTAACGCAACCGGCCCGCACCGGGTGCCACCCGTTTTGGGGTGACACCCGAACGTAAAAAGAAAAAAAGAAAAGTTACACAAACCATTACAATGTTTTTCAACTATAAATCACTTAGATTTATTTCGTTAGTAAATACTTTGATTTTCTTTCTTATCATCTTAAAACACAATTTGTTTGTTGTTGTTACGAAGGCTTTTCACGGTTTCACGGTTTTTCATTTATTGCTTTATTGTGGTAGGGGCTTATTGTTGAGCGATTCCCGGCCTTTGTGATACATTTTTTGTTTTCAGTATTTACACGGTATACTTATTGCGTTTTTTCTCGGTTAACATATTTACATTCTATTGGATATAGTATTTTAAGTTGGATTGTTCAATTTTATAATAAGTTTTGAGTGCCATTATTGGTACGTATTTGAATTGTTGCTTGGTTGTGTTATTGTTAATTTTTTTCTGTTTTTTACTTTATCATACGCAGTATGTAAAGTATTGTAATCGTGCCGAAAAAAAAATTGAGATTTTAGCGGAAATAGGCCTTTTTGGGTCCCCTGAACATTTTTGACCAAGGTACAAAAAAATGTCTGTGTGTGTGTCTGTGTGTGTGTGTGTGTGTGTGTGTGTGTGTGTGTGTGTGTGTGTGTGTGTGTGTGTGTGTGTGTGTGTGTGTGTGTGTGTGTGTGTGTGCGTGTGTAAAGGATTTTTGTGGAGACGATTCCGGAGAAACTACTGAAGGTATCGGAACGAAAGTTCATATTTAGAAGTTTTGTTACCAAACTTAGAGCTGAAAAGCTTTTGGTTGAAAGGGGTCCAAAGGAACTGGTAGTTTATTCTAAGCCTTTTTGAAAGATTTCGCAAATGAGCCGCCATTTCTGTAATTTCGACAAAATAGTTAATTAATAAATTAAAGTAGAAGAAATTATGTAAATTTATGCCTATGACATTTTTTGGTAAAATTAATAGTTTAGCTTCAAGAGCAAATTCTATTTGGTCGAGATCGGTCGCATCTGCATTGATATGAAATTACATAGTAGCCAGGATTTTGACAAATATTTTTTTGTGTTGTCACATTCGAAAACAGCTGATCTCATCAGAGGATTCTATGATCAGAGGTTGGAGGACCACTATGGAACGTTGCCGCTGTAGTGCGGCAAATTATAAAATACAAATTTCAAATAAAATAAGATCACCAATTTGATTGTTTGTTGATAAGAAATATCAACCCGTCTTTATATCTAATTCTAAAAATGATACATTGAGAAAATTATAAATAAAGTATAGCGATGAGTGTAGTTTTATTTTAGTATGTTGGTAGGTATGTGTCATGAACAAATATAAATGTGTCAGAATTTGAATTACCTTTTTAAGGTGCGGTTTCATTAGTGATAATGGCAGTGGTAGCCGACGCCATTATAGTATTTCCAATAGAAAATTGCTAGTGACTCATGTTTATGTACATGCAAACTAATATGTGTCATTATCACGACATGTAAGAAATACTATAATTTCGTATTCTACCACCGCCATTAGCTACCATTACCTACCAATCGGAACGCACCTTTAAACTTGACGTTTCGTCAAAGTGGTACCAGCCTAGCATTTACTATACAGAAATCATTTATTTTTTTTTTTTAAATACGTATTTCTTAAAAAGCAACACAATAAACGTTGATGTCGCTCCTGCCAAAAACTAGATAGCGCGACTCGCTCACATGCGACGGCGACACTCCGCCTTCGGTGACGCGCCGCATCACCGCTCGTCGCGCTATTCCGTACTTTCGGCATTTGTGACATAAATAACTATTATTCTAATGACGTAGTGTAGGTAGTGTCAAATGCTGATGCTTTGACAATACCTACGATTTATCTTAATAGAATGGATTCTCATGCAGCTAAACTATTAATTTTATATATTGTATGATAAAGTCATGTGCCTGGCCACATCAGATTTTTTTTCTTTGTTCTAAGTTAAGTTATACGGGAGTTATGCGTGGTAGTGGTGTGGCTGTTGCTCATATGAACGTAAGATCGCTTTTGACACATTTTAATGACTTTCAGAGTTATGTATCGGCTGCGGAATACAGTACTGTTGCCGTCACGGAGACTTGGTTGAATGCTGGTATAAGCGACAACCGGGTTTTCATTCGGGATTTCAGTTTCTTTAGGACGGATCGCACGGAGGGACGAGGTGGAGGAACTGGCATCTATGTGAGTAAAAATTTAAAGGCCGAATTGATTGATACTAACAGAAATATAGAGCAGACTTGGGTGAGAGTTAATATTGGTGGGAAGTCTATTGTGCTTGGCGTGGTTTATCGCCCGCCAACTTTTGACTACAGCGTGTTCTTAGATAATTTGGATGATATGTTTTCACAGTTTATACCGGTTTGTGATGAGATTATGCTACTTGGCGATATGAACATAGATATGTTTTCATTTGGTGCTCCTGCTCTGAATGCGCTTAGCTCATTTGTGGAGGCGTATGGTTTTAAGCAAATAATTGACACACCTACGAGAATTATGTCAAAAACGAGTTCACTGATCGATTTGATTATAGTATCCGAGTCAATGGGTGTTCAGAGCTCGGGGACTGTAGATTTAAATAACATCTCGGATCATTTTTTGGTATACTGCATAGTAACTTTGAAGGCCGCTAGTATTTACCCGTTTTTTAAAACAGTTAGAGATTTTTCAAGCTTCAATTATGCTTCATTTGAGAATAATCTACATTCGATTAATTGGAATGAGATTCTGTATTGCCCAAATATAAATGACAAGTTAAGATTCTTTAATACGGGGTTGCTGTTTTTGTTTGATAAGCATGTGCCGGAGAAGAACATAAAGATAACGCGCCCATCCACGCCCTGGTTAACGTTAACGCCCTGGTTAACGTTTCAAGCGGACGCGTAGTGAGCATCACTGGGAGTATTATAAATCTTTGCGGAACTATATCACTACCGCAATACGGAAAGAACAGAAGGTTTATATTAATTCAAAGTTCCAAAACAGTGACATGCGCAGCTTGTGGACGGGTTATAAGAGATTGCTTAATTTAAATTCGGGCAAGGCAAATGCGGTACCGGAGAATTTGGGCAATGTGGACATTTTCAACAGTTTTTTTGTAAATTCTTTGCCGGATGCGAAAATAGATGAAAATCTGCTGGATTTTTATGTTGCTAGTCGCAGGGAATGTACGGTGGATTTGTTTTAGTTTTATGCTGTCTCCGAGTATGAAATTTTTAAGACCATTTTAAGTATTCAGTCGAACGCTGTTGGTATTGATTTGATTAATATAGGTACAATTAAGCTCTGCTGTCCGCACTTGATTAAAATAATTGCTCATATTGTGAATTTTTGTTTAACGGAAAATGTGTTTCCTGACTGCTGGAAGGAATCGCTGGTAACACCAATTCCAAAAATTAAAAACCCAACGACATATAATCATTTCCGCCCAATAAGTATTTTGCGGGCAAGTGTTGGAAAGGATAGTTAGTATGCAGTTGAGAGAATATCTTGGAGCGCATGATGTATTGCTTGAGAGACAGTCTGGGTTTAGACCTCATTATAGTTGCAATACGGCGTTGCTGGATGTAGTAGATGATGCGCTCGGTAGTGTTGATGGGGGCAATTTTCATGCGCTGGTACTGTTAGACTATTCAAAGGCTTTTGACTTAATTAACCACCAGCTTTTGTTGGGCATACTGAGGTACTCTGGGTTGAGTGATGGTGCGGTGGATTTCTTTCGGGAATATTTATGTGATCGGCAGCAGCGGGTAAAGATAAAGGATTCAGTTTCTTCGGCAATGCCGTTGAGTTCTGGGGTTCCTCAGGGAAGCATATGTGGGCCGTTACTTTTCATTATATACACAAGTAGTTTGCATCGGTATCTGACTTATTGCAAGTTCCATGCATATGCAGACGATAGCCAATTGTCGTACAGTTCCGCCTGCGATGATATTCATACTGCTGGTTTACGTATAACTGCTGACATAAAGGCTCTCGTTGATGCATTGGTTGCGCATGGTCTGCAGATTAATTCTGAGAAATCTAATGTCATTCTGTTCGGAAATAAAAATAAATTAAATTTGGTTAAGACATAGCTGCGCATTGAGATGGGGGGAGAGCGCTTAGATTATGTTGAATGTGTGAAGAATTTGGGTCTGTAGATGGATTGCGGTCTTACCTTCAATGTTCATGTTAATAAATTATTAAGCCGATCGTATGGAATTTTGAAATCACTGTACTCTTATCGGCATGTGCTGTGCCGGGATAGCAAATTGCTGTTGACCTTGATACTGTCGGCATTTAACTACTGTGATTCGATCTATGGTGCCTGCATAACAAAACAGAATCAGCGTAGGATTCAGCCGGCACAAAATTCTTGCCTGCGGTTTTCTTACGGAATTAGAAAGTTTCAAAGAATTTCACACAAGTTGAGTGACTGCTGATGGCTGAATATGGTCGGACGATTAATGTTGCATGCGGGCACTCTGTTTTACAGAGTGATTACAGAGAAACAACCGGCTTATCTTTACAATAAGATAACCTTTCGGACCGACATCCATAATGTGAATATTCGGAGAAAGGGTGAATTAACGATACCGCGCCATAGACTGGTTGCTTATACGAGGTCCTTCTCATATCGGGTTGTGTCATTTTGGAATGGATTGCCGGTTTCCTACAGGTCTCTGGGTGTCAGTACGTTTAAGTCAAAGTACAAGCGTTACATTTTTGAGCGGCAGCAGCCCATTATTGGCTAACTTACTGTAGATGTATACTCTGTTTTATTTTTGTAGAATATTTTCAGTTTAGTGTGTATTTTGTGTATGTTGTTTTCTTTGTTAAATTCGGCGAAAGTTATTCGGTACGAAATTTTTAGTGGAGTAAGTGTTTGTGTATGTCTGTTTTCTTTATTGAATGAGGCAGAAGTTATTCGTCTAAATGTGAGACGTAAAGCATAAGTTTATTGAGGGCTTGGGGGAAGATCAGACGGTTTGTATAAACCAGTCTAACCCAGTCCTGTTTAACCATGAAGGTGCTCATAATAAATGCTATTATTATTTATTATTATTATTATTATTTGAAGCCACTTTAACCATAGCAAATGATTTAATTTATCAATTGTGATAATTTATAAATTGTTGTAAGCTATGAAATAAATAATTACTGCAGATTAAAATAGCTATGGTTATGATTTATTTGTAATTTATTTTTTTGTTTAACACAAAGCAATTTTTTGTTGGATGCATAGATGATTCAATTAATTTATTTGGCCAATACTCATTTGCACAAAATATATCTTGTGTAACATTTTTCGGAACAATAGAGACATTTTATAACAGCGCGTTGAAGTGATCATTATGCTGCAGTCAAAGTATTTGCTGAAAATGTTGATGGGATTATGGCTGCTATTTAGAAATTGTGTAATCTACAAGAACATTTAGACACCAGAGGTGCTGCACAAAACATTATGCCTGGTGTGTGTGATTACATATTTCTTTGCTACTTTTCTTTTGGAATGATGTACTTGATGTACTAAGGGACATATATTGTGCTCAGATTGCATTGCAAAGTAAAGGTTTAAGTGTTGATTAATAAGCTATAAAAATACAGACACTGTCTATATGTTGCAGAACATTGGAGTTATATTGCAGAAAAAGGTAGTAGATCTTGCTGCAAAAAAAAATCGGAGGACTACGACATTCCAATAGAAAGACGAATTTGTCGTAAAAAACGACAAGACCGATGCAGGACTTACACAGAGTGCTGAACATGAAAAGGATATGATGGAATGTTTTGACCGATTCAGTATTGAACACCGAACTAGATCCACGTCAATTCAAGATGTAGCTTCATTGTTCGAGGTTGTGCACTTTACAACACTTTACTTTTGGCGAACACTGAGGTATCAGAAACAGAAGTTCTCTTAGACATACCAAGGTTGAGAAGACATTTAAAAGCGGTCCATGTTACAGTTTCTAATTGGGCGTCTCTAGACTTGAAATTATCGTGGAATGGGATTTTACAGAATCTCTTCCGAATCTAATGATATTTATGACGTTTTGCGTATCTGTTGCTTCGTGTTAAAGGTGTTGTAGCAAATTAAAATTAGTTAAAAATTATTAGCGGGCAACAATGACCCAAACGAGATCATACTTGGCATATTAACAATAGAACACCAGGCAACAGAAAATATAAATTTTAAACATGTGATTTTCTAGCTTGCGGCTTTTAAAGCTAGAAAGAACAGATTTTAAGAAGAGAAGATATTTGCACTATCATACATCTATATAAAAGCATATTCGCCCAGTGCATACACCATGGGCGTAGCCAGGGGGGGGAGGTTTGGGGGTTCAACCCCCCCCCCCCCACCCGCGAAATGTTAAGATATTAACATTCAAAATATTTTTAATATTTTTCTTATAAATATAAGGGTTATTTTATGTACTTTTAGTCGTTTAATTTTCTTGGCTGTGTACAAAAGCTTGATTTCCCTAGAATCAGGAAACGTGGGTTTTTATCCGATTTTTTTGATAAACATTTATGTCTATACGGTTCTACAGAATGTATAATTACAGTACCTACACGCTTGCTAATTCAAATTACCTTAGCTTTTGCATACCTCCATTCGGAGGAGAAAGTCAAGGCGTGCGTGCGTGCGTGCGTGCGTGCGTGCGTGTGTGTGTGTGTGTGTGTGTGTGTGTGTGTGTGTGTGTGTGTGTGTGTGTGTGTGTGTGTGTGTGTGTGTGTGTGTGTGTGTGTGTGTGTGTGTGTGTGTGTGTGTGTGTGTGTGTGTGTGTGTGTGTGTGTGTGTGTGTGTGTGTGTGTGTGTGTGTGTGTGTGTGTGTGTGTGTGTGTGTGTGTGTGTGTGTGTGTGTGTGTGTGTGTGTGTGTGTGTGTGTGAACGATTTTTGTGGCGACGATTCCGGAGAAACTACTAAAGGTATCGGGACGAAAGTTCATATTTACAAGTTTCATGATCTAACTTAGAGCTGAAGCTTTTGGTTCAAAAGAATCCAAAGGAACTGGTAGTTTATTCTAAGCCTTTTTCAAGGATTTTGCAAATGGCCCGCCATTTCTGTAATTTCGTCAAAATAGTTATATAATAAATTAAAGTAGAGGAAATTTTGAATAATTTATGCGTATGACATTTTTTGGTAAAATTAATAGTTTAGCTGCAAGAGCAAATTCTATTTGATCGAGATCGGTCGCACCTGCATTGATATGAAACTACATAGTAGCCAGAATTTTGACAAATATTTTTTTGTGCTGTCACACTCGAAAATAGCTGATTTCATCAGAGGTTGGAGAACCGCTATGGAACGTTGCCGCTCTAGTGCGGCAAGGTACAAAATACAAATTTCAAATAAAATGAGATCACCAATTTGATTGTTTGTTGATCAGAAATATCTACCCGTCTTCATATCTAATTCTAAAAACGATCAATTGAGAAAATTGTAAATAAAGTATAGCGATGAGTGTAGTTTTATTTTAGTATGTTGGTACGGATGTGACATCTACAGTGTCATGAACAAATATAAATCTGTCAGAATTTGAATTAGCTTTTTAAACTTATAACTACTAATATTATAGGTACTAATATTATACTAATATTTACTATACAGAAATATAACAATTTTTTATTTATTTTTGTAAATACATATCTCTCAAAAAGCAACACAATAAACGTTGATGTCATTCCTGCCGAAAACTAGATAGCGCGACTTGCTCACATGCGACTGCGACGCTCCGCCTTCGGTGACGCGCCGCATCACCGCTCGTCGCGCTATTCCGTACTTTCGGCACTTGTGACATAAATAACTATTATTCTAATGACGTAGTGTAGGTAGTGTCAAATATTGATGCTTTGACAATACCTACGATTTATCTCAATAAAATTAATTCTCATGCAGCTAAACTATTAATTTTCTATATTGTATGATAAAGTCATGTGCCTGGCCACATCACATTTTTTCAACTGGTAACCACGTTTTTGGAAAATGTATTTCATATATCGAGATGATTCTTTGTTTTTTATGTTCAGGACAATTGTAGTTTTCGTGCGATAGTTAATTTTGTTAAAATTTTGTTTTATTTCATTTTTACAGCGTTCTATATCACGAAAAGATCGGCGAAAACGGACCTTTTTTGGGCATACGACCGCCATTTTGTTAAAAATCAAAATATTAAGAAACTGAACGATCGAACGATAGCCAACGAAATAATCTTGTGTGGTTCTTTCATTATCAATTCCTTAAAATAGGCTCGAAAAGCGGCTAACAAAGCGGAAGACCCCCTTAAATCACAATAATTTGCATATACTTTCTATGCAGGCTTTCAGATATACTACGAAAAATACTACTTTTACAAAAATTAAATGTAAGTACCTATCATTACATATCTTTACATATTATATATCTTTACAACAGACCGGGACCCTTTGACATGACAAGCGTACTGACATGGCTATACGAAACCCAGTTTAATGAGTGAAAATTAGAGTGTCCCCGTTGTTTATGCTCGCGATAGTACCTAGTCTGTAAATTTTAATTACGCGAAATATATGAATAAAATATAACTTTTATTAAATATGCGATTTTTATCTCATGTATTTAAGTCTCTGCAAGAGTTAAGGGTTGATTAATTTGTTCCAATTAAATTGAAAAAGATATTACAAATAAAAAAGTTAAATTCAAACCGCATACGGTGATAGTACCGTATGAGATAGAAAGAGATAGCTTAACCACTGCACTGCGGGTTGCATACCGATACCAAATACCGTATTGATCATTACGGGTCCTTTCCAGTTATACGTAGTATATCCAGTTCACTGCCCGGACTAGACGACATAACCACAATAACCTCACAACCATATACTTAGACTGGCATATTCGTCGATGAATTTACGAATGAGAGCAGTATGTGGGTACAACACATGTCTACAAACGTTTTTGGGACTTGTTGTACAGTGATTTGAGTCAGATTTTGCCTATTGAGTGCGAGCTCCTCGCATTCCTCCCTGGTGTAAAGTTTGTACATGTATTGTACGTCACGTCAGACGGCAGAGAAGAGCATTTTGTATGCCATTCGGCGTAGGCATACTTGAGCTTTCAAGATATAATACCCTTGTCGGGGAGACAGGCAGCTCTTTGAAGCTAAATGCAACCATAACGAGACATTGCGCTTACCTATTATAACCGCTGGTAGGTACTTGCGAATGTACAATAAAACGCCCGTGTCGTCAGAGTTTCTAATGCTCGACAGCCAAAGCACGCCTATGCTAAAATCATTTCCGGATTTCTTCTCGTTGAATAGAGTGGGAGAAATTTAGGTCCTATTGTTGGAACAGAAAATATATTGTATAGGTATTTTTTATGTGCACGCGAGAGTTTTTTATATGACTGGAATAAATTTATAGTTGAGTGTTTGAAGTATTTTTTAAAATCGGTGACCGTTGAAACTAAATAACTGAAAATGACTGTGATCGAAATCCTGGAGAATATATGGTGAGCGTGTGCCAAGAATTCGAGGGAGTCGTAAATTTGGTCGATGTCCAACAGGTTGACGTCGTGCAATATGACATTTTTGAGTAATATTTTGGCGTTTTCTAGTGTTTTTTGCAATTTTGCAAGTAGTCGTAAAATGTATTTGTATAGTGGAGGCATACGGAGCGTGAAGTGGAAAATTCGGGAGATCTTGGCCGGGTACTTGGAGTAAAGAAAATCCTAACAATTACTTTAATTTTGATTATATTTGCAAACAGAATTGTTTTTTTCGAAAGGCATACAGCGATGCAAATACGGACACACAAATACAAAAAGTCCTAGTGTATTTTGTTTATAAAATGTATTCAGATGATATTCGTAGGGTGATTCGTTGTTTATGAAAACATTTTCCTAAAATTCCGGATACATTAGCATGCCTCTGGGGATAGGAAGGGATGGTGATAGTTTTCCATATTCTATGCTATTTCTGTTTTCAGAAAATGTAGTAAATTGAATGGAACTGAAATAATTAAGGTGGGTTTTCGTAAAACGTTTTTATTAATAAAAATTTTAAAAATTATGTGAAAAAGCTTGTTGTCAAAAATGGTCCAAAGGAACTGGAGGTTTACTCTAAGCATTTGGTAACGATTTTGGAAATGAACCGGCATTTCTGTAATTTTGTCAAAATAGTTAAATAATAAATTAAAGTACAGGAAACTCTGAATAATTTATGATTAAAATTAATAGTTTAGCTGCATAAGCAAATTATATTTGATGGAAATCGGTCGTGTCTACATTAATATATAACTAGTTAGCCAGGTATTGACAGATATTTTCATTAGGTAGGTAGTGTCAAACGCTGATGTTTTGATTATACCTACTGTCAATAGTATCAAAATATCTGTCAAATCCTGGCTAACTAGTTTTAATTTAATGCAGACACGACCGATCTCGATCAAATATAATCATGTGCCTGGCCACATCAGATTTTTTTCTGTATGGATGGCAAACAAACTAAAATTTGCGATTGTGAAATAATCAATTAAGACGCGTTCCTACCAACTCTAACATCTCTCTGGTAAGTTTTCAAGGGTAGTAAGGTGAAACTTACAAACTTTACTTAGCATCAATTTCTATCGGTTAGTCACGCTTGGTGCAGCGTTACTACGGGTGCATATTTTCCCGATACCAGCCGAGTTCCAGCCGACACCACCTAAGGGGGGTTAAAAATGATGGTAATTGGTTATTTATACTAAAACCTACAGCTCAAAAACTGGAAAAGATTCTGCAAATTGGTATTAAATTTTGCCCAGTATCAGCATTTGCCGAAGATCCCGTCAATTTCTTTTTCTATGATCGTGTATGAGTTAAGAATCGATATAAAGAGGAAAAATCTTACGCATTCCGACATTTCTATAAAATAAAGAATTCTTTTCGTATGTCTTTGACTATTCTCCCAATTATTATAAAAACGTTGGAAAGAGAAGGACCGATTTTTTGCGAATGTATTTCTTTGTGAATATTTCCTCGAATGTTACCAATAGTCACAAAAATCCAGAAACACGTCATGTTGCTCCCTTGAGCTATGTCCATCTTTATGTATAACATTGTAACATCAACAGTAATGACTTTTAGAAGTAGGTAGATAAAGAAACATATGTTAAACCTTAAAAGAAAGCAGTTAAGGGTATTGAAAATGCAGCTTTTATCGAAGGAGTTGCCTTGCAAAATTTCGCCTGGTGAAATTCAAGAAATTGCGGTTTTGGGAAGCGCAATTATTTTGAGGAGAATTTTATCATAAATAATCCTAAATTTACTGCTAAGATACTGCATATTAATATTACTTCTTGACCTTACTTTAATGTATAGTGTCTATTAATAAATAATGTCTGCATTTGTTTTTACTGACCTTTCCACAACGCTGCACTGGGTTTCTGCAGTTTTTCTTTGCTTTGCAACATTGCAACCTAATACAGCAAACCATAATAGGCATTGTTTTTTTACTTTATCATACGCAGTATGTAAAGTATTGTAATCGTGCCGAAAAAAATTTTTGAGATTTTAGCGGAAATAGGTCTTTATGGGTCCCCTGAACATTTTTGACCAAGGTACAAAAAAATGTCTGTGTGTGTGTGTGTGTATGTGTGTGTGTGTGTGTGTGTGTGTGTGTGTGTGTGTGTGTGTGTGTGTGTGTGTGTGTGTGTGTGTGTGTGTGTGTGTACCCAATTTTTGTTAATTCATTTCCGGAGAAACTACTAAAGGTATCGGCACGGAACTTCATATTTAGAAGTTTCATGACCAAACTTAGAGTTGAAAAGCTTTTGGTTCAAAAGGGTCCAAAGGAACTGGGTGTTTACTCCAAGCCTTTTTCAAGGATTTTAGAAATCAGCAGCCATTTCTGTAATTTCGTCAAAATAGTTAAATAATAAATTAAAGCAGAGGAAATTTTGAATAATTTATGCCTATGACATTTTTTGGTAAAATTAATAGTTTAGCTTTTTAGTTTATTCTAAGCCTTTTTCAAGGATTTTGGAAATGAGCCGCCATTTCTGTAATTTCGACAAAATAGTTAATTAATAAATTAAAGTAGAGGAAATTTTGAATAATTTATGCCTATAACATTTTTTGGTAAAATTAATAGTTTACCTTCAAGAGCAAATTCTATTTGATCGAGATCGGTCGCATCTGCATTGATATGAAATTACATAGTAGCCAGGATTTTGACAAATATTTTTTTGTGTTGTCACATTCGAAAACAGCTGATCTCATCAGAGGTTGGAGAACCACTATGGAACGTGCCGCTGTAGTGCGCAAAATTATAAAATACAAATTTCAAATAAAATAAGATCACCAATTTGTTTGTTTGTTGATAAGAAATATCAACCCGTTTTTATATCTAATTCTAAAAATGATACATTGAGAAAATTATAAATAAAGTATAGCGATGAGTGTAGTTTTATTTTAGTATGTTGGTAGGGATGTGTCATGAACAAATATAAATCTGTCAGAATTTGAATTACCTTTTTAAGGTGCGTTTTCATTAGTGATAATGGCAGTGGTAGCAGACGCCGTTATAGTATTTCCAATAGAAAATTGCTAGTGACTCATGTTTATGTACATGCAAACTAATATGTGTCATTATCACGATATGTAAGAAATACTATAATTTCGTATTCTACCACCGCCATTAGCTACCATTACCTACCAATCGGAACGCACCTTTCGTCAAAGTGGTACCAACCTAGCATTTACTATAAAGAAATCTTTTTTTACGTATTTCTTAAAAAGCAACGCAATAAACGTTGATGTCGCTCCTGCCAAAAACTAGATAGCGCGACTCGCTCATATGCGACGGCTACACTCCGCCTTCGGTGACGCGCCGTATCACCGCTCGTCGCGCTATTCCGTACTTTCGGCATTTGTGACATAAATAACTATTATTCTAATGACGTAGTGTAGGTAGTGTCAAATGCTGATGCTTTGACAATACCTACGATTTATCTCTATAGAATAGATTCTCATGTAGCTAAACTATTAATTTTATATATTGTATGATAAAGTCATGTGCCTGGCCACATCAGATTTTTTTTAATTTGTGTTGAGCTGTAATGATACCCGCAAAGGGTGTAACCTAGGGTTCAGCGAAGGTAGGTACTACCAATTGCCCTGGTGTTCTATATTGCTTTTCAAAATCTATTAGTGTCATTTTAGTATTTATATTATAATATGTTATATAAATTATATTATCTAGGTTTAATATATTTAATTAGATGTATCAGAGAGTTCCAATAAATAATAATAACAATACCTAATAATAATGACAACCATTTAAAATTTCAATAATGATGTCATTTCCAGAAAACGGAAAGTTTAATAATTCCATAAAGAGTATCCCATAAAATTGTATGAATTTTTTTGTATAGACTAATAAATTAAAAGTAGGCCTTCTCAAAATTTCTTTTGTGCACCGTTATAAATAAAAAATAAACAGGCTTACCAATGGCGTGGGTCACCCGGTATGTATGTATACCGTCTTATTGTTTTCAGTTTACTTTTAATATCCAAAATTGTTACTGAACGTAGCAGGTATTAACGACACAGTATACTTTTTAATCAATTTAGTGTGACATGATGGAATATAATTTCTCAATAAGCTGCAGATCCCCTAAGGGTTTATGTTTGCTCTATCGGATTAATTTTGTCGTCGTGGGCCCTGCGGTGGGCTCCAACCGCGGCAAGAATGTGTACCAGATCAAGTCGCGCGAGCGAATTTATAGATTGGGTCGTTAGGGGAAGAACCTACGGAAGGATGGCGAACCGACAACGGATTTTGGAAGGTTGGCGACCTTAATTATATATAGAAATAAATTCCCCAATCGTACCTTTGAAAATTCATCGGCTTATGTCGCGGTGGTAGTTTATTAATACCTGTAGTGGCGACACACATTGGGACGAAATCCCGGAAAGCTTGTCAACTTACAGTGGTTTATGAAGTCACTGATTACGAATTCAAAGGCAAAATTATTGGGAACAAAATGGCGGACCCAATATAGACAAATGTGAGAATTATATTCGATTTCAAAGATAATAAGTATAGGGGGATTTTGGAGGATGTAGATTACAAATTTAGGCATTTCCAAAAAAAATATTATGAAAAGTATATACAGGATGTCTAACTTTTTCCCAGCATTTTTTTCCCAGATAAAAATGTCATACTGACTAAATATTTCATATAGATTTCTTTTGTTTTCTTTATTCCGTAAAAAGTTACAACCGTCTCATACATTGAAACAAAATGGATTTTAAACAGCTACATCTTCTGTACGAGTAGAAAAACTCAATAAGTCGGCATGAAACTTTTTACTCAGAATGACATTTTCACCCGCGAGCCCACCTCACCCCCGCGGGATATGAATCCACACACCATGCGCAGTCATACGGTATAAGAGTACCGGGACTGAGGCCAACCCTCTTCGCTAGGGACGGTAACTATTGGCGCGGTATCTAGTAGACCCTGTAATAAATGCACATGGAATTAAAACTGATTTTCATATAAAACCTTAAAATATCCAACGTCTACTAAAATAAATAAAGTAACATCTAAATAACTAGTTTTTAATAGCATTATTATTGTAACTTTTTGTTTGTTTTCTAATATTGAGTTATATTTAATTAATTTTGCAATTGGTGTCTGAAGACGATTGTCATTAAAAAACGAAACGTAACAATGAAATAAAAGGTGCTATTCATTGATTTATCAATCCCTTGAAGTTTTTGCTAATTTTTGTCATCAAATACGACTGCAACTACTTCTGTCTGTTACAGATAAAACATCTGCACGTAATATTTATTCATATAATTTATAAATAATAAGACTATAATAATACATTATGTCGTTGTGTATAACATTTATTAATAACATTCTGAATCTAAAATAATCGAGTTAGTTTTGGTGAACCTGTCTATGATAAGACTGGCGTTGGTATTCACTTCCTATTGTTACGTTGTGAAGACATGTGTCTGCTGCAAACCGCTCATGCTATGCACAATTGGAAAAAATATTATTATAACCACATGTCGCCAAAAGGCGTAACCAAATCTTATGAAATTCGTAAGCTAATAGATTTACCTAAAGCTCTAAACTTTGATCTTTCTAGCACATTGTGGTATGTTATTTTACATCTGCTGGAAAGTTGAAGTCTCTAATTATATCGCTTTCGCGAGGATACCAAATATGGCCGTATTTCAAGCAGATAAACATTATTTTATAAGTGAATTAAACCAAAAATAATTTTCATACTTCAAGCAGTCGAATCCATCTCATAAAAATGAAATATTACTATTCATTCCAAGATATGCAATTTTTAAGTTCGCCGTTTTTGGTCTATGTTCTCGCCCGCACACAACGAAACGTTGTCTCAATTCAAAGCAACCTTTGTTAATTCAAAACAACGGTTGTTTTATATAAGTATACGAAAGAATGAACGTAATAACAATTTTCCCTTGAATTTATTCATCTGTATGACCTGTTTATCAATAAACATTTAGCGATTCCTAGTTACCAAACTTCCATCTAGCCCCAATAGGTGTCACGACGAGTTTGTTTAATTCGAAATTCGGATCGCAAGTCCTGAAGTGACAAATAAAACCTATAAATTTCCACAGCCTGTGTAGCTCAACTGGGAGAGCTGTCAACCGGAAATTGAAGGGTACCTGGTTTAAATCCACGCGGAGGTGTTTTTTCCAAAAAATATCCTCACCTGGGTTAATTATCATTCGCTTCTTTAGTTGATTCTACATTATCGACTAGTTTACGTAATAACCATTTTCCCTTGAATTTATTCATCTGTATGAGCTGTTTAACAATAAACATTTAGCGATTCCTAGTTACCAACCTTCCATCTAGCCCCAATAGGTGTCACGACGGGGTTGTTTAATTTGAAACTCGGATCGCAAATCCTGAAATGACAAATAAAACCTATAAATTTCCACAGCCTCTGTAGCTCGACTGGGAGAGCTGTCAACCGGAAATTGGAGGGTTCCTGGTTCAAATCCAGGCGGAGGTGTTTCCTCCCAAAAAGTATCCTCACCTGGGTTAATTATTTATCATTTGCTTCTTTAGTTGATTCTACATTACTGACGAGTTTAGTCAGAAATCTATTTCATAGAATGGCGGCTATTTACTTGACAACACTAGTGTACATTTTTTTTTTCGTATGCCATGAATCAAAACTAATATTTGTTTGCTGGTTATCTTTAATTAACCTGTGGTTGAAAAGTTTCCGTCAAGTCACAGTTTTCAAGTTGATTCTAAAACTATGGGCACTGTTATAAAATATTCCAGGAGGCTCAAGATGATGTTTGGTATTACATTAGTAAGTAAGGGTGCCGTTGCAGTTAATAACACATATACATGTTAAAGATAAGGCACAGACAGTCCACAAAGACGAAGTAGTCAATTGTTGTCCTAAAATTCTCCAACGTTCTCATGAGCGCGCTAAAACCGCTAGTGCCTTATATTAATATTAAAACCGCTTGACTGATGTAGTACAGCAATACCACGCATAATCCTGGTAATCGGTTGCACCAATTCCACTATGCGAGGTATTGCTGTAGTTGCTTAATAGTATACTAATACAAGTGTTTAAAATTGTAGATTGGCGCATAAGTGATGCGAATGAATAAAACGAGTTTAATACGGATTATTCTAGTTTTATGATTAATTGCATACAAATTTAGAAATTGCGGTTGTCATTTATGTTACCACGTTGACAGAGTTACACAAAAAGGATCATCCTATTCGCCCCATCACCACATATTACCATTCACCCACCTACAATTCAATAAAAATTATGTTTGATATTTTCAGAGAAGTAGATTTTCAACCTAAATTTTGTATCAATAATTCTTCACAGTTTATAGACGAAACTAAGAACGTCAACTTGAGGACACAATATTATGGTTTCGTTCGATGTAGCCAAATTGTATACACATGTTTTAATAGACCTCACACCTCCAACTAGTATAACAACTTTTCAAAAATCACTTCAAAGATAAACAACAATAAATCATTTAAACTTAATCATAAAACACAAGAAAAGGCGGGAACATTTGCGCTTACTATGGATAAAGGAAAGGTCACAGAGGTGTTGGTTTTATAATATCGGGAAGACATAGATGTACCTAACATTGTAAACTTTATGGCAGTTCAGTAAATCAGAGCCAAAACTAAACTGGAAATTACACACTTTCAGGAAAAGTGCAATACTACATTTGCTAAATTCGACAGCAAATCTCAACATACTCAAGAAGCTTATAACACTTTCGAAAAGTGGCTAAGAATATATCAACTAACACCGATGAAGTCCAAACTTTCCATAAAAAGCACAGTGTTAATTGCAAAGAAGGAGAAGTTAAGAAAAATAAGAAACAACGGGACGAACGAAAATATTGAGTATGCCGAAAACAGAAAACTAGTTAAAAAGATGGTAAAAAGGGACATACACAAGTTTGAAAGTACACTAATAAGAGAACTGAAGTTCACTCAGTACTCCACAAAGAAGCTATCTAAAAGCCACAGCCCACGACACTAATGAAGAAATATTCTAACCGAGAAAGATGGAAGTGATGTCGATTATCCCATACATATTCTTCAGAAAGCTACAAGGTTCTACGAGGTAATATACAATGCGTGTTCAGAGGAACAAGAAATACAAACTGACTACCAGCCCCCGCTACTGGCACTAGAACATTCACCCAAAATACTATTTGTTGAAATAACTAACGGAGTGGAAAAGCAAATGGACCTGGCCTTGTTAAAAATGCGAATCTAGTCCTTCAAAATTATTATATAGCCAGGATTTGACAGATATTTCCATTCTAATGACAGTAGATAGTGTCAAACGCTGATACTGATGTTACTAGTTTTATTTTAATGCAGACACGCCCGATATTGATAAAATATAATCTCATGCACCTAAACTATTAATTTTATATATCTATAGTATGATAAAATCGTGTGCCTGACCACATCAGGTTTTTTGCTAAATACAGGCTCAGGAAACTAATTTACGTAACATAAAATACCTGAGGTATCTAACAGTTTTGATTTCCACAATACAGGATGTTTCAGAAATAACGGATAACGAAGTGGCATATCCACGAAGGACAGAGAAGCAATTTTGGTCAAATAACCTATATTCTATTTTAAAGTTTTAAGTACTAACAAAATTGTATTGGAGACATCGTCTAAGGCCGGTTAGTTTCTTCCCGAATCTCTGTGACGTCATATTACCAGGAAATAAGCCTTTGAAAAACTGGTTATATTTAGTATTTACAGAAAATATAATAACATTATACGATCCTAAAGGTATTAAGATTTTTTTTAAACATTTTATATGTATTTGCAGGTGTACCTAATATTTATGGACATGGTTTCAGAATTTTAACACAAACATTTATTTCTTAATTTCAACCCTGTTAACACCAACCCCATTGTTACTTAGATTTTTCGTATATCCACAGGTGCAGTATTATTATACTCACTAGGTTTCAGAACTTCAGAACCCACCCATAAGTGCTAGATTTTCTTTACTATTTTTCTTGTACATACTTACAGATATAAAATGGATTCTGCGTAAATATGGGTTCTTTTCAGAACAGTATTGATTCTTTTTTTATCATCATGTGTGGATATCACACACACACGCGCACGCGAATAGGAAGTTGTGGAGCAGTGTGAAGTTAGCCCCCCCCCCCCCCCCCCCCCCCCCAGAAGAAAGATTGAATTTTTCGAAAACTATGAGGAGTCAAACGAAACTATTAAATGGCAATAGAGGGCAAACGAGGGGCAAACGACGGTATTTTTTTCAAAATCTTTGGCGGCCATGCGTGGGCTAACTTCACACGGCTCCTCCTATTCCATATATCTTCCCATCGTGTGCGAAGTCCTAAACTAAATTAGACAAATCAACTTTACTCAGAAAGAAATGATTGGTCATACATTAATTCATAAACACTCAATAAATAGCTCATTTGACAGGCGCATTCATTACTAAATTATTTAGTTTATTATTATACGGCAATGGATGTACCACACGCCAATATTCAGTCAATTAGTTAATGACTAGGCATACTGCACCCGGTTACACAAATTTAAGTAAACCAGCAAACATAGAACGAACCATATCGATCAAATGAGTATAGGTACATTGCAGTATCAAATGACAATATTGCAGAATCACTTCGTCCCAAAAACCAGTTCGCAGTGCAACGATACCCTTTTGCTCTAAGCTATTTCCTCCCGTATTGTATAGCAGGTCTCGAGTACATGTCCTATATTGTCACAATGGACGTCGACACATGATAGTGCACTGTATATCACCACTATTAAAACAATACATTTAATGAGAATCTATTTTCGCATTGGAGCATTATCGGGACCGTACGAAGTGAAATTGACACTTGTAAACAGAGAAGAGCATCACAGAGGGTTTTACCACAACGTTCACTATAATATCGATTTGTGTGTTTGGAGCCGTGGTATCAGCTTACCTGATGGTACACACTACATACACAGTCTAGGGCTTCCAGTCCTACAAATAATTAGCTTTTTCGGGATCTCGGGACTATAATATCTAAATGCCGGGATGCCGAAAAAGTTCAATCTGAATTATTTTCAGTGATATAGTATTCAATGATATACTACAGAAAAATAAAATTAGTAAATAGGTAATAAAATTCAGCGAAAACAAAAAATATTTAAATACCTATAAAATAAAGATACACATTAATCCCGATATATTTAAATGTAAAATGAACCCCAAATTTTTCAAAAAAAATACTATTAGTCGTTGTTATTAATTGTTCAATAGTTTACTCCAATCGAACGAATGATGTTTTTTCTTGTTCCGATTTTCAAGTTTCTTCTATCATCGAACTAGCTACGCAAAGGTCCCTGGTTCAGATCCAGGTTGTGCTGTAATTTTTTATTTTAGAATAATAACATAATTTCAATTTTCATTTATGTCACATAAACTATATAAAACTTTAGTGGAATGGAGAAATTATACGCTCCATAGGAAAATGCAAGGTACACATAAAACACAATAGTCAAATTGCAGGAGACTTGTATGTTTTAAACAAAAATGTTGATACCAGTTTAAGTTTAAATGGTCTGTTAAATGCGAAGAAGTATTTCAGGATATTAAGAAGAACATTGGCAGTGCGAAAGTGCTTGTTCCTTACGATCCACAACTGCCTTTGACTCTCGCTATGGACGCATCACCAACAGGATTAGGGGCTGGCATTTCGCACATGATACCTGACGGAAAGGAACGGCCAGTAGCGTTTGCTTCTCGTTCATTATCCAATGCCATGGAACTACAGCAAAATTGATAAAGAGGCGACAGCTATTGTGTGGGGTCTGAAGAAGTTTTTTCAGTACTGCTATGGAAGGGAGATTACATTGGTGACCACAAACTGCTCACAAGAATATTACACCCTGAAAATAGCTTACCAGCAACTTCCGCCATACGCTTATTATACTATGCTAGTTTTATGGCAGGATTCAAGTATGACATTAAATATAGGAGCACCAAGGAGCATGAAAATGCAGACTATTTGTCTAGATTCGCACTTCCGGATACTCATTCTAAAACGAGTAATAACGGAACAATTTTTTATTTACATCAGTTAGAGATACTTCCTGTCACTCGGGAAATAATCAGAAAAGAAACAATGAATGATGCAGACTTTGTGTTAGATTAATTAAGATATTAGGTTCAGAGCAGGAACAAGACACACTACAAGACACGGAAACTTTTATAAACAGGAATAACCCAAAACCTGTAGTACACGCATGGGATTATCCAAGGACACCTTGGGAGAGAATCCACATTGATTATGCAGGTCCGTTTCAGGAATACTACTTCTTGATCATTGTGGATGCATACTCGAAGAGAGATAATTCCAACAAAGTCTATGACTGCCATAATAACTATAAGAATATTGAGAGAAACTCTTGCACGTTTTGGGCTTCCAGTTACGTTAGTCAGTGATAATGGACCAAGTTTTAGATCAGAGGAATTCAATAATTTTACCAAAGCTAATAGAATAACTCACAAATTTATTGCTCTATATCATCCTGCGACGAATGGCATGGCTGAAAGGTACGTTCAGACCTTGAAACAGAGCCTGCGAGCAATGGCTATGGAATCTGGAGACATGCATCTGAAACTGTGTCGCTTCCTTATGCAGTACAGGAAGATACCACATTCAACAACACATCAGAGCCCGACCGAATTGTTATGGACGGAACCATTCCGTACAAGAATTGACTTAGTTAGAAGGAATTTACGGTGAGAAATGAATGAGCAACAACAGATTCCAGTAACTAGAGAATTTCGGTAGAGAACAGCGGTGAAAAGCTGGTACAATTCTGAAGAGGATTGGATCTATACATTACGATGTTGCAGTAGATGGACTAAGCCACAGAAGACATATTGACCAATTACTTGGCACTGACTGTAAGGGACCAAATGGTGGAATACCAAAAACCATTGGAATTCCAAAAATTATTGAGGTTACATCTAGTGGGGAAATTCCACAGATGAAATCGGATGAGCCTGCATCAGAAAGAGAATCGGTACCACCAGATGAAAGCCAGAATTCTGCTCCGTATGATGCCGATCCGAATTAGGCACCGCCTGGTGCTAGTCGGAGTTTAGCACCGTCTGATGCCAGCCAGAGACCGGAGCCTTTGTCACCCTCACAACGAAGAAGAATGTGGAGGTAATTCCCGAACTCAGACATTTTAATAGAATTCGAAGAGCACCCGATCATTTCCAGTTTTAAGGAAGGAAAGGTGTTATATACATATTATTAAATGTTTAGTAATTGTTGTACGTAGATATTGTTTTCATGGATTCCACATATATTACGTTGGTCATTATGGTTATCATTCATAATATTACTTATGTCATTTTCAAGATTGAGAATAAATACATTGAATTTGAATGGTATTATTTCCGTATACAATACATCTCACTATATTTTTTCCTATACATTGCTTGTTTGTAAGTATCAAATACCCGCAAAACATCATTAACTGCAGGTTAAATAGAGATAAAAATCCACCCTGGTCTTCTGAATCGGATGTTTCATGTGTTGCTAACAATTATAAATAAATACAAATAAATAAATAAGAAGTAAATTGTTTTTATTTCAGTGAATAGTGTAATACAATGAATGACTCCTCGCTACGCTCGTCGTGGCCAAAACAACTCGTGCGCCAATTTTTGTCTTATAAAACTTGTATTATAATATACTATTGTGGTTGTTGTAAGAGATAAACCGATCATTATCCTTAATTTGTATTTCTTGTGTATTTCTATATAATCTACTCTACAGTGTTCGTTTTTTAAGCAGGAACATGTGCAATATCGGAGAAGCAACAGTAAGTCAAAACGGAGTAAAAAGTGAGATGCCCTTGCCACCATCACTATAACATCCTCTAATGGCATGGATTCAAGGACGTTTGAATTGATTGTAACCTAAATTTTATTTTATATATTCATTTAAATAAGCTAAACTTACTCGTATCATTTATGGGAACAAAAGATTATATCACCTCTTTATTTGCTTTATACCGGCTCTTTCACGGCGAGCTGCAATTAGAAGTATATGGAGAACCAAATAAAACGAGGGTGTGAAAATTTGTGGACTTATGTTGTTGGATACGATCCTTTTAACTAAAATATTTTCAGTTACTTAAAATAATATAGCACTTTTTAAATTCTTCGTTAAATTTTAGTTTAATTGTATTTTACATACCCTACGCTTAACAAGTGTCATTTTTTCATTAAAAAATAACAGCGCCAAGGTTACATTCAATAATTTATAAATTTTGCACAGTGACCGTTGGAAAAATTGTGTTTTTCAAAAAGTCATGCAAGGTGTTTAAATTATAAGAGCAAATTAGAACTCGAGAGAAGTCAATTTATTTTCAAATGGCATCCCTATGGTACGAATAAATTTTGGAATTTTATGGAAAATTCTAGATCAACTTTGTGTAAACTGTCCTATACCTAAAATGATTTTCAACATCACAATAGCAATTAAAAACATGCCCAAACCTTGATTGCATTGGAAAACAACTAGAAGTAAACAGAATTTTATTGAACAAGGTTTATATTTTTAATTATTAAAGTCATTCGTCATTACAATTAAACTATAAGAGTACCAACAATGAAACAGACAAAATTAAGCACAAAAGAAAATTGTTTAAAGAAATTCCAAACACTATTTATTTCTCTTTTCGTAAATCTTCAAGAACATTTTCCTCTAAATTTTTCGATTCTTTTCAACATATTATTGTTTGTGTGGCTTCTCTGATAGAGGTAGCATTTAACCCATTGAAAGCAGCTCGAAATATATCTTAAATGTAATCCTTATCACTTACTACGTCCTCATACACTTTGTCCTTAGAATGTCGTAGATTCCCAAATATAAAATTACAATGGCGCCAACACAGAAGAACGCATCAAACAACTTTCTTAAAGCTTATATTCACGAATAACTCCAGGAATTTATTGTGTCCAAAAGTTTCTGTTATAGCGATTATACGTGCTAGTTTTTGAACATGTGGTTCATATTATGGTTTTGTTACCAAAACCAAAATCAACATTTTCCTGTGTGTTGGGTAAAAACCATTAGCAAAATTCTAACCGTGTTTGTCTTACAATTGCCTTTTTGTTTATTAAATCGGTCCTTTGCCTACTTTTTAGGATATGAATTGAAATAGAACATGGTTTCAAATTTATTATTGTAATCAATAGGTTTGATCTTGATTTAACTTTTGGTTTAAAGGCTGCAAGTTAAAAATAATCAGAAGCCTATGCAACGTATTCATCGGTTATTATGTTAAAAAAATCGAAACATGTTTTGCGAATAAATGGGCAATGTTCTTGAACATTTACAAAAACTGAAATAGTTAGTTCTGGGAGTTTGCTTAAACAATTTTCTTCTATTACTAATATTGTCTGTTTCATTATTGGCACTCATGACTGATGTAATTATAATGACGAATTACTTTCATAATGACTTGTTCAATTAAGTCAGCTTATTTCTAGGTGTTTTCCAATGAAATCTAGATTTGGAAATGTTTTCAATTTCTTCTAAAAATCGATATAAGTAGGAAAAATGTATTTTAGGAATAGGACATTTTACATAAAGTTGATCTGTCATTTACCATTTGAAAAATATCGACTTTAGTACATTTCTCAAGTTCAACTTCTTACGATCTTATAATTTGAACTGCCTGTATAATAAGTATTCGAAGAACTCTAGCGATTCGATTACATGTTTCTTTCACAATAATTTTGTCAGTCAACTATTTTCCAACGGCCACAGCAGATCATTTATAAATAATTTAAAATAACCTTGCAGCTGTGGTTTATTAATGAAAAAAAATATTTCAAAAAGTGAAACATATTAGGTTTAGTATATGTAACAAACAACTGTAACAACAACTGTAACAAACCTAAAATTAAACTAAGATTGCCAAAATGCTATAAAATACAGTGTATTCCATTTGAAATGAAGAACTTGACACCGTATCCGGTGTAACCGGCAGTAACTGAAAACTGAAAATATTTTAGTTAGAAAGGTCATATTCAACAATATAAGTTCACAAGTTTTCATTTGGTTTTCCTTATACTTCTAATGGCAATTCGTCGTGGCAGATCGTGAGAGACAGTTTTCTTTACTTAACACATTGTTTTACTTTCTCTACAAATTAATTGGCTTTGTTATGTGTATGGAGAGTTTTAGTTGAAACAAACAGAAAAGTGTAACGGGTGTCGTGTTTGTTGATTTTGTTATTTTTATCGATTTTTAAAAGTGCCCGGCCGTATACAATTCAATTACCTCTCTCTTCTATAGAATGCCGTAATGGAAATGAGCAATAGTTTAGTGATTCAATTAAATTTTTCGATGTAGTGCACTTTGTGAAATGTACCTTCCCGTCGATATTTGATTGATCATTCGTGTAAATCACCCGCTAAATCAGTTGAATTCAATGCTCAAAGTATTCAAATTATATACTAGGTAATCGTGAATACATGTTCATATCTGAACATATCTTGAATACATCTTCATATCTGAATATATATTCATATCTGAACCACAAAACAAGAATAAAAAAATAAATAAAAACTGTAAAAATATGTATAATGGCATTGTAATGTACTTGCATTGGTATGTTATTTAGTGACGACTAATTGGTATTTCTCCTGTCGAGTGTCCAAAAGAAAGTATGTAAATAAATAAATAAATCATTGGGATGTTTTAGTTAGAAAGGCTCCACGTTTGACACTAACAAAATTTAACTTTTTTTAGTTTTGACCCTTATAACTAATAATAATTTGATTGCCAACATCGCAATATTTTGCAATTTCAGTCGTATGGTTTTCTTGAATATCTTGCTATGTAAGGCTACACTATTTGAGTACCTTAGCATTAAAAAATATATCCTAAATTTTTTAACGCCGATCCAACTCAGCTATGTATTTCCGTTGCGACCATTAGTTAAATCAGAAGAGTACGAATTTTAACGAATTTTAATTTATTCGCTAGAGAGTTTATTCACTCTTTAGGGAGTCGCATGTTTTCCCTGCGCGGGTGTTAAAATTATCGATACGGAGTTGAGTGTATACCAAATGGTAAAAATATTATGGGTGCCCCCAAAAAATGTTGCTCGCTTCTTCACAGCTACCTGAATTCTGAAGACCTACCAAGGAAATCTCGCTTATATACCTAAATTTACACCTCACTGCGCACATCTGGAGCTACCGCTCCCATGTCCACCTGACCGCGTTAGGATCGATTTCCAGACCCTACTAGTCAGTGCCGTCCTCGCGACTACTAAACCTTCGGTGATAATTACCAACCCTTGCCAACATCTTCACGTCATCGAAATTCATTGTGTGTCCCGACTCGTGGGAGTGTTGAGCAACAGCGGACTGTTGAATCTACCGATTTTTTTCTGATACCCCACTTACGTATGGTAAGCAAGCTAAACCCCTTTGACACTTGCGGCCCCTCTGAGACGTGCGGTTTTCTTTGTGTTTCAACCCGTATATCCGACTTACGGATATACGGCGTATCCATTCTGACGTAGGGCCCACTCTAGGTGTGTACACAGAAAATAGGAATAATAAAAAGTTTAAAACATACAGCTGTGCAATTATCAGAGAGGGAGTTTGACAAAGAAAATTTTAGAATCATAACAGAATATCTTACTAAATGTAATTATCCTAAGGGATTGGTCCATAAAGTTTTGTTTAGTGAACAATTGGTAAATAATAGTCAGAGTCAGAATAAAAATAGCCGTATAAAGTCGGAATTAAAATATTATAAATTACCTAACATACCAGGTCTAACTAATAAATTAATCCCTGTAATAAAACAGAATAATTCAAAGATTGTCACTTAGAATAATAAAAATATTGGTAAACTTTACACGAATTTGAAAGATAAAGTAGCAAAGGATTTTATGAGCGGATTAATTTATAGGGGGATTGAGGGGGGGTGCAACATGGCATACAAACCAATCAATATTTGAAGAACAGAATAAAACAACATAAATATGATTGTGATGTCAAAAGTACTGACAAAAAAGATAAAACCGCCCTTGCACTCCAGGCTTTCTTCAGCGGCCACGCATTCGACTTTGACACGGCAAAGATTCCGAAAATGGAACCACATTACAGTAGAGGAGACGCATTATGCAAATGATTTTTATAAAAAGACCAGCTAATACAGTAAACCGACACTGATAATTTAAGTGATATTTACTCCAATGTACACGCAAAATTCCCGATCTCATTAACACCTAAAATATAGGCAACTGTTGTAACATGTGTGGATAAGAAGAACCGTTTTGGAACTTTTGGCTTGTTTCTGTTCGAAAAGCGCATTTGAAGATGTCCGTCGTACCGATACACACGTGTGATACGGAATAGGTGTAGTTTTGATTTTTAATGTATATTTTAATTTGTTGTCATACTTTTAAGGTAAATGTGAGTACGGGTTGTGTTAAATGGTAATGAATGTGTATATCTTGTAGCTATGAATAAGGTTTGAAGAATAAACCGAAACGTCAGCCAAAAAGTAAAGTTGTTTTATTGAGGCAGCTCCCGATAGCCATTAAAAACACTCTAAATTCATTGACTGCTTGGAGCGATAGAGGAACGAATTGCATAAATTACTTCGAACAAATGTGTAGTGCTTAAGATTTAATTTGTTTATTAAAATGATTTAGTTTAGCCAAATAAGGCAACAGTTTTATAGATTAGAGTAGAATTACCTTAGTACGTTTTGCACAAAATTTTTGCCAATAACTACTAAATATACAGAAATTTAGGCCATGCCAACTGTAAAAAAATTAAGTTGACCTCGATTTCATGACACTAGCGATCTATTACAAAACACGTCCTTGTGTCCCCTTCATACAAGAAAAGTTTTGTAGTGAACTTAATTTTTTTTGCAGGGTACGTACTTTTGAAAATAATGTAGTGTTAAGATTAAAATGGCATACCCTGCATGCAGGAACGAAAATAAGAATGTTTATGTCAAAACCATTGGCAGTTTTGTTGATACCTCCGAAATAAACAAAAATATGGGAAACATTTGTTTTTAGATGAAGAAGTTAGTCCTAAATTAACCGTTTTGTATGTCATCCAATAAACAAAATTTCAATAACAAAGAAACACTTTTAAAAGTCAGCTAATTTTCACGATAGTGCACCTAAAAATACAGGGTGTGGAATTTACTTTTTAAATTGTATCGGGTAGTTTTCCCGTACGATTACAATAATGGCAAAATATACTTATAAAATTATTAGTATCTTGATAGCCGTAATACTTTGTATAAGGATAAATCTGGTTAAATACATTCTAAATTATAATGACATTTTCGTCAATGGCAAATATCATAAAAACTAGTAACAATCTGTTTATGACATACCTAATATAAAATTAGAAGAAGAGCTAAGGGTTATTGCAGCCAGTAAATAATATACGGCTTGTTCCATTAAAAAACTCAATAACACCCATTTGAAAATGTTAAACAGTTTATCCGTGATAGGACCCTGTACAGCGTATGAATTTTTTCTCAATATCAGCTAGGTGCTGTTATATGTTTTGGTGATCGTCTGACAATGTTGGAAGAACATATCTGCCAAAATGCAATTTTCACGTTGCTTTGAAGATAAGCATGAGGTTGCCATTTTTTGCAAACGAATTGAAAATCTCAGAAACTACTTCACTTTGAATAGGTAGAACGTGACACAGTTGGAAAGACTTCTTCGTTAGCATTTGTAATATGATATGAGAATAACTAATTTAAAAAAAACGCGCCACGCCTGCATGCAACCACCTGTATAAACAAAAATAAGTATAAGAGTATAAAATGATGATCCAAAGAAGATTTGTTTTTAACATAAATTTAAAAAGATCATGTGTTCACTTAGTTAGTATTTTGATAGTTTATTTTGTAAGTATTTATAAATTTGTTATAATATTTATATAAAAAGTTGCTTCTATTGTAGATTTTCTGATGTAGTCTTTGATTAAGGCGAAATATTGAAAATTATTAAAAACTATAAAAAACTTGAAAGTTTTTTAAAAGTTTGTTGCCGATTTCCTAATATTTAATAAAACTATTATTCTGTATATTTTTTTAACTATGTAATTGTCTGGTGGACAACTTTGGCAAGGCACCCAAATTTATTTCAATAGAACTCATTAAATGTTCTAATTTGATGATAATTTAACTATTTTAAAAATTAATTTTAAACATAATTTAAATATAATTACTAAAATATTAATTTAAAAAATAATTCTATCCCCCACCATATGCAAAACTTTAGTACATATTGCGCCTTGCGCCCTGACTTCCCGCCACCGCAATAAGTTTTGTGCTGGTTGGTTTTAGTGTTGCTTTATCGTGTATAATATTTAATGTTGTATCTTCCAAATTGTGATTTAGACAATAGCAATTATTGGGTATGTGGCTTTCCGAACATTGTCTTAATTGGCGAATAATGTTGTGTTCTTTTGGACAAACATCGTTTCAAACACGTAGTTCGAGAATATGGGTGATTGACTACACAACTGGCAACTATGACTGGAATTGGTATGTAAAATCTGTAGTAATTATCAAAGTTGTCCTTTGTATTCACACTGCGCCTTAATTGTTCAGTTGTCATGAGTGTGTTTTACGTTTTTAGATGTTTACCAACAACCGTGGACTTTTCTGAAGCTGTGGCAATTGTTTGTCCTTCGCGGCCTTCGGTTTCAACTGTTTCAAGGCGACTTGGATGGACCAAGGAGGAATCGGGGCTTAAGGATGACTGAGGCAACCAAGTGAAGCTAAGTTATGCATACTATTAATATGGCCATATTATTTTGCACGATTTGCTGTTAAAATGCCAAGATGATAATAAAATCACAACTTATCGGTACGGGGTGCAAAATTAACACCCACAAAGGAATGCCAGGCAGATGATACATATAGATTCCTAATAGTTTTGTTCGAACAGCAACGTTGACAGTTTTGAAACTAGCAAGCGCAGCGCTTGTCAAAAATCATCTTTTTCTGTTCCGGTCATTATTTTCACATCTTTATATGTTCATGTTTTCCTTTTTTATTGCGAATAATTTGATTTACTTATTATTAGTTACAAGTTATTATTACAAACTTCAAAATTTGCAATCTAATTGATGCCCTATAAAGGTTTTAATCAATTTTGTGGTAGTTGTAAAGAAGGTTTGGAAAATCATGAATATATTAAAATCAAATTTTAAACTTTCCTAGCATTGGATGTTACGTAAACATCGTAACATGCTGCATTGGGCACAATGGACAATTCAAACAAATGTATTATGTATTAACTGGTAAATCTATGGTAATATGTCCTAAATTTTATTATGAATTTAACAATAATAGAATATTTTTGCAAGTTGTCTGGAAAATATCCGAATCATTTAACGCAATGACATTTAATGTACCTATTGTGAATAAATACCCACAGTATATTTTTATTCTTTAGGGGTTGTTAGTGGTATTCTGTTTCATTACATTTAATTCAGTTTTATTCAAATAACAAATGTGGTATTCGTTAAGGCAAATTCTATATTAAAATATTGTTGTGAGAGTGTGTGAAAATTTATTCAGTTTAAATGGAAAACACTCACCTCAAGTCACCTTTTCCTTCATTACAAGTGCCAACGTTTTGCAAACCAAACAACACATGGTAACTTTCTCTAACAATCGTAGATTTTAATTGAAATAATTTGCAGTTTTATTATTTCCTAATGGCAGTTTTTAATTTAGGGAAAAACCTGCAACAATTTAAACATAAATTTTGTAACTATTCAGTCTATATTTAATTTGTTTTACTTATTTTGCCCTGCAAATTGCAAATAATTGCAGTTTTACAATCCAAATAAACAAATCAGAAATAAAGGTTATAGTAACAAAACTTTGGTGGAATGATAACTTTAAAAACTTCAGTTAGTTCCAATGTTAAAACACGTAGATTAAGCAACAAATTTTATTTTAAAGATAATTTGGTCACGTTTTTATCCATGTTGTCGCACAAATGTTGCGGAAGTGTGTAATAATATTCCTGTCTTAAATATAATATACATATGTACAGTCATGGAAAAAAGTATCTTCGTATCGCTATCGCAGGATTTAAAAATAGTATGTCGGTTATATATTCGGTTATATATTCCCTCGGCCCGGCCGCTTCGCAAAGTTGTCCGTCACGAGGTGGTTTTTCGATGGATGTAATGTAACGGAATTTAGTTTATTTTGAGCGTGTCCGATCTTTTCCTTAATGTGATACCTTCATTGCAATGTAATAAATGTAATATGACCACAACATTTAAGTTTACGAGTAGTGCATTTAATTAAATATAAAATTATTTTTATAATAATATTAACAAACATGAAATTCAATAATATGATGCGAAAATCTGATATTAAGATATTGCGTAATATCACGACACATTATTTAAATTTATTTTATCTAATACACATATTAATTACGTAAGTAAATGCCTTTGCCCAGCAGTGGAATGACGGGCTTAAGTAAGTAAGTAAGTAAATGCACAAATCATCTTGTTGCCAAGGATTATCACTGAATATAGACTATTTCAGAATTGTAATATTAAAATATATTCACTAAATGTAAATAAATTCTCTAAATTTAATTTAAATTTATATTTAGGACGGAGCATGTATTTTGTATGAAAGGACAATAGAAATATATCTGTATTTCCTTTATAGCAGTTAATGTTTCAATTATCTTTCATGAGATCTAATACATGCTTAACAACCAAAATAATATAAAATTATAGCAATAATATATGCAGGCTGTCCCACGTTTCTTCTGCAAAACATGTTTTCAGTAAGCAAATTACTTTTTCAATTCATTAAAAAGTTACAGCCGTTTGAATTATTAACAATATCTTATTTTAAACGGCTCCAACTTCTGAAGGAACATAGACCAATAAAACCATATGAAACTTATTACTTTCTACTTTCTAGAAAAAACATTCTAGTTTCATCTTTTGTTCATTTATAATTCGAATTATTAAAATTTTACTTATAATTAATTAACTAATTACTTAAGAATACTGAAAATTAGGTTATTATGTCAATAATGATTAATGTCAAATCTTTTTTCAAATATCAAATCTGTAGTAGTTTTGGACATAGAGGAAACTAATTTTAACTGTAATGTCATCTAAATGTTCTTTTAGATGGTCGTATATTTTGGTTTATTTATTTTTTAACGCTAATTATTTCACATTTACATTCCATCGAAATTCGTCGAAAATTTAGAGCTTGCTTCTACAAGCAATTATCAATTTTTGTAAATTAGTGATATACATAATTGTCATTATTTTCAGTTGTCAGATATTTGAAAAATAATTAAATGATTAAACGAACTTACCTTAGTGAAGTTCTATCATAATTATATGATCTTTCCATCCGGAATATGACAATCTGTAGTCTCTTTATTTCCACAATAAGCCACGTGTCTTTAAAGCCATGGTATCGAAGAAATGTCCAGTATGACAGGTATGGGTAAGCCGGCCTTGGTATATATCAGTATATATCTGACATTCTCTTGAAAGCATAGGGTCTCTAAATTGGTCAGGGTTCGGGAAAGTCTAAACAAAGGAAGGGTGGGTTATGTCATATTCCGGATGGAAAGATCATATAATTATGATAGAACTTCACTAAGGTAAGTTCGTTTAATCATTTAATTATATTTCCTTTCCATCCGTTCATATGACAATCTGTAGATGTTTAAAGCACAGAGCAATTTAGAGCCAAAACAGCATTATCGTCTGTTTATGAATAAGAAACAACAAAATGCACTTGAGAGAACATGTTAACATTTTGTTAACATGTTATTGCAACAATATATCGTTATCATGTTATTCAAAGTTAAAGAGTCAAATGTAAAAACTTTCATCAAACTTCTTTTCATGCATGCAGTTGTAAAATTGAAGAACAATTGCAAAATTGTGGGTATTTCAACCAATTTAGGCAAACTGCCAACACAAGACTAGATGCCAATGCTTGCATGACTTGTGACAAGTGCATGAAATACATATGGAGAAAGGTAATTATCGGGTAATTCCGTCATCGAAGAAAGCAACCATAGGCACGTGTTTCGGACTATTAGTCGTCATGAGTACGGAATACATATGAATCAACTTTTAATAATTCCAATGTACTAATTAGTATAAATACTTTAATATACCTGTCTATGTGGCCCTTTTAAGGTTATAAACAATAAGAAGGTATATATCATGATGTAGACCTTTGTAAATAATCGGTAAATGTACTTTGTAAAAAAGATTAATATTATAGATAAACAATCGTACCTACAGCAACAGATAACACACATAGATGTATATAAATAAAGACTGGAATTAATTGCATATGGTTATGAATAAAATTAGACGTTTAATAACCATTGGGAAAATCTTTGAACGCGATGAGCAGCGGACAAAGGCAAAAGTATAATTAATTAGATCTTTTAATTAGGCTTTTCTTTATTTCAATAAGTCTAATGGTGTCCCATATTTGATATGCATATTGTTTCTTACTGCCTCGAAAAGTAATATAATTCAATACAATTGCTGAGTACCAAGTAAAAACTTAAGCTTAGTTGGACGGGACTTGACAACACCGTTTACCGGTAGTTTCAGATAACATGAGCGGTCTAAACTTTATCCACAAATAATAAAGAAAGGGTATCCAATAAATTCCTTAGTGTTTTGATGGCTCAGCATCTAATTTACATATGATTGACTATAAAGACAACTCTAGACTGTTTTGACTGTAGTCATGGTGAACTGTCACTTAAAGAACTAACCCAGCAGCGGCTGCGCGGTTATTATTGTCCAGAAGTAAAAACACAAATTATTGGTAACGGTTCACAGGAACGTATCAACAATGAGCCGACCTCCGTATCCAAATGGTTAATATAAACCAGCGATCGCCAACTTAGGGGTCCGCGTACCCCCAGGACTGGAGCAGACTTATGGGACTGCCCGTGAGCGGGAGAAGGACCGCAGATATAAACGGTCCATTTAGCTGCTCCAAGTTCACGCCCTTGGTCGATCCAACGCAACAAACAAAGTAATTGCCCCGTTAGCGTAACTTTTGGGATCCATCTTAGACCCAATTATTAAGTTTGTTATTGTAACAAAACAAGTGTAAAAAAAGATAAATATATCTTTCAAGGCTTATATTAACAGTCAGCTGCCTATACAGGAGTGTCAGGAATCTTTGATTTGCGCACCCAAACCGCTCAAAATATCTGAAAAGTGCAGCAGGCATTTCTTAATGAAAGAGTAAAAACCTATTGGGCAGACTCCAAAAGGTATTAATAGTCATGGTACTAATAGTCATATAAAACATATGACACACACGCATGCAACGTTGCGATGCCGTAATGACCGAAGGAAGTAATAACTTCGTTGTGGAGGATACGCAAGTTAATAACGTTGAAAATTTTGGTCAAATAGGCAATTTAAATGAAAATTCCCTTTATCTCAGCCCAAATGTCGCTTTAATTTATCTGAATTTAAAAATTTGCAGCAGAATTATGAGCAACATCTGTTGATTCCATACCTAATCCCTAGCCGGTTTAGAGCTTGGTTGACATCTATCCTGTCAACAGGGAAAGGCTTTGTACAATAGGACAACTGCGGTTGTAACGGCCAAAGCGCACAACTGAAATTTGTTGTAGGATTACTTCTAGGAGAGTATTCTAGAGGTGCAAATATAAGAAAGAATAAAGAATGTTGTTTGCCACAAAAAAAAAAATGGGGGACTTCAGCCGCTATGAAATTAGGTTCTTTAACCAGGAACAAACAAGCGTGCCCCGATTAAACACTTTTCGGTACAAATAAAAGTATAGAAGGCGTATCCAAACATTGAGTAATCCTTTTGGCAGCAAAATTAATTAGCTGAATTCAGTTATCAGATATTAGTCTATTTTTAATGATCTTGAAGCAAAATCGGCTCTAACTTATTTTTAGAAAACAAACAAATTTTACGTCCTAAACATCCTTGGGATGGTTTGCTTAATCTGTCAAATGCTCGACAGCAATTTTCTTGATACAAAGCAATGCGATAGGGATATCTAAAAGTTTTCATTTGAAAACATTTCAGTCTTTATACGGAGTGAACCACCTTATATAGAGTCATCTAATGACAGCACTCAAGCCAAGAATATGGTAGCTAAGGAATGTTGCTTAAAAGACAAGACACTTTCTTTAAAATAGTCTTGTATAGACCGAAATATATTTCAAATTATAAGGCAACATTAAAAATTTTGCCAATCTCCATTATTTTGAAATATTCTCTCTGAATATTTAGAGTTTGATTTTAATAATTACTAGAGTAACAGAGTAATAGAGCTATAATTCACGAACAGAATTTTGCAATTTTGGAAAGTGATGACAAATCTCAATCTCCACTAAATTTGATTTACTATTAGAGTCACCCGGTTCTTCTTTCTTAAGAAAATTTGGGGGCAGAAACTGATCAGAAGAATTGGTCCACCTTGATACAACATATCTTAGTCGGCCCTGAATAACGACCAAATATGGTCACCCAGATTCTTTGCCCAATGTACGCATTTCAATATGGTCTAAATACTGGCTTCCGATAGGAAACGTTCCTGGTTCTGACGGTTGGGATATTGTATACTGGTACCAAATATAAGGATGTCTGCCTTGAAAGGGTACTTTAGACCAGTCATCAGCGTCCCAGGATATTGCGCCAGAATTCGCAAGATACAAAAAAAGTTGACCTTTGGTCTCTGCATATTGTTGAATAGTTCGATATTCACAATTACAAAACTTCAACAATCAATAACTAATCGATTGGGGAGTTGTTGATGACCTCATTGTGAGGTTTGTCTAACTTAACGGTAAGTCGCCATAATTATTGAACACAAAGTAATAAACTGAGGAACCTCAGTTTGATCCACTAACTTTGCAAAATAGACCATAATATTTTGATGCACATACTCCTCCCCCAAAACTGAGGACTATTATTCTTTTAGTATTCAAATGCGTTGAATCTCAAAAATATCATTGAATTGTGTAATGCATTACTGAAATTACAGCTTGGCCAATGTCGGGAGGAGGCGCCGACAGCTGGGTGTCAGCAAAAGGTACACTGGCTGGGACCACTGCCAGATAGATATATCTGGCGGCACTCTAGAAGTTTACTGGGTGCTCTCGGTGTACACCAAGAGTAGCTTTCTGTCACTTGTGGTCTTCTTGAAGTGGTGAATGATAGAATAACGCACCTCTGGTGTCCGTCGTCTTGCCCAACATGGATCAGATGTCAGAATGCAGCTTATTACGCACAACAACACGGCCCTCTTCTACATGCGTGTAACTGAAGCCTAGGTATGCCCGGAGGTGGCACTGACGTCTGTGTGTCAGCAAAAGGGCACTGGTTGTGGTTGTGACCACTGCCTGCCAGATGCATCTGTCGGTACTCTAGAAGAGTACGGGGCGCTCTCGGTGTTCATCAAGAGCAACTTCCGGCCACTTCCATAAGAACACGACCTTCCTCTACATGGGCTAAAGGAAATGTAGGTAAAGGTAAACATTAAAAAAGTGCAGACCTGACAGCTTGTCAATTTTGACAAAAAATCACTGTTAGTGACAGTGACAGTGAGTGCCGGGGCCATGCCATTCTCCTTGGTATCGTTGAGATCTTCAACGACTAAGCTAACTGGTTAGGTTAAGATTTTGAAGAAGCCGGATGGTAAGCGATGTTAGGCGAGCCAAAAATGTCACCATCTGGTAACATTAGGGCAACCTCCTCTGCATCGTTGAGATCTTCATCGATGATCAATATTCCGGCAACAGATCCGGGAATAAATCAATCATGAACGCTAAGCCAACTGGCTAGGTTAAGATTTTGAAGAAGATCTCGCTGTTAGATATGCTCCAGATGATGTGGGTCCAGTCCAGACTTGATTACTTCCATCTTCCGTTGGTCCCAGGATGCTCCCATGGCTAAAATTTTAAGCTCTGGTAGAGAGCTGAAAAAAAATGTGACGTGACATATCACGTGAAAAAAAAAGAATGTCAGATATATACTGATATATACCAAGGCCGGCTTACCCATACCTGTCATACTGGACATTTCTTCGATACCATGGCTTTAAAGACACGTGGCTTATTGTGGAAATAAAGAGACTACAGATTGTCATATGAACGGATGGAAAGGAAATATAATTGCTGTAAAGTAAATACAAAATAATAATATAAAAAGATTGTAATGATACATTCATGCTATACAAAATCAATCCTTTCTGGTTATTAAGTTAAACTGCAAAATATCGTTGAAGCTAAATATCTCGAAAATACCAGTAAATCACAAGTAACAAATTACCATAAATACAAATTAATTTATTTCTATATTGTGAATAAAATGTTAATACATAAAAGTTCTGAAATAACCTTCAGTAAATATATTCACCACAAGAAATTGATTTTTGTATTTATTAACGAAAAAAGCTATTAGATGCAATAAGTTTGTATAGTTTGTTGTGTTTTATGCAATATCTTGAAATGAAATTTTCATTTTATGTTATATAATAAATTATATTTAATAAAAACACAATTACATTGCAATGTAGGAATTACATTAATTTATTACACATTAGGCTAATAAATAGAAATATATAAATCATTATAAACCAATTCAAAGCATTCGAACAAGGTTTCTCAAATAATAAATTTCCGATATACGAGTATGCAGCGTAACCGGACAATTTTTTGCAGTTAGCGGCCGACCGGCCGACTAGAGTAACAAAAAACTCGTACATGGATGTAACATCGACACACTGCTGAAATACGGATCAGAACATACTTTATTCCACGAGTGTACATATTTGAATTTATGCATACGACGCATTGTTATTGGAAAATAGACGCAAAATGGATTTACAGCCAAGTGATTACAAAACTTCTTTGCTTCATTGCTTCAAGTTCCATAAATTTGCAAACCGAAACTACGCAAACAACAACGCCAACATAATACAATGCTGCAACCTTTCTCTGACAATCCTGTATTCAGATGTTTCGGATTTAACAACTTTTTTTGCATAGAAAAGATATTGTTTTTAGTATTTCTATATACATATTTCATATATCGTACATATTTTGTTTTATACTTACTTAATGTTAAGAATTCCTATAATAACAAAACTTCACAGCCAAAACATTATGAAAATCGATTGCTTTATTACAAGTTTCAATATTTTGTTAACTAGAACCACACAAACAGCTCTTGTGATGCTAACTTTCACGAATACTCTGACATCAATAGATTTGCTGTTTTGGAATTTACCATATTGTTGAAGTTACGTTGTTGTTCATACGGTATTTTATTTTAGAATTTGTAAGGGTTTATTATAAGTAATCGAAGTAGGGTATGCCCATGTTACTACATTTCTGCCACTTTACACAAACAAGTATCAAACTTACATTAGATTATGCAACCAATTTAAGAGTTGCATATAGAACATTAGTGTTCTAGTAGTATTGAGTTCAAATGAAGCTGCAAGCACAACTTTTTATATTGTATCTCAGCGCCTTCTTCGACTACAATCATTTAAAATAACTCTGTATAAAGGAAAAAATCTTTCACGGCAAAAAAAATAAAACCTCTTTGTTTCATTACAAGTTTTGCAAGCTGGTACTACACAAACAACAACGTTCCTGGTGCTAACTTTTTTTAAATTTATACTTAATGTAAATAATTCATATATATTCAAAACTCGTCCATAGCCAAATTTTTTTAAAACATCTCGCGGCCACCATCTCTTGTGCTGCTAACTTTCTCTTACAATCATAGATTTTCTATTTCGGATTTTACTACTTTTTTCCGCAGAAATAATTATAATTGTATTTCTTCCATACTGGGCATTATCGTACATATTTTATTATACACTTTATGTAATTAATTGATGTATAAACCAAACTCTTTCAAAGCCAAAGCATTAATAAGCATTTTTGCATCATTACATGTTGCAACATTTTGTAAACCGTAGCCACATAAACAACTGTTGTGCTGCTAACTTTATCTGACAATCGTAGATTTTTTGTTTCGGATTTTACCACATTTGTTCCATAGAAATAATATTTTTTTATTATCATACATATATTAATTTGTACTTAAAGTTAAAGAATTCATATAACAGCAAAACTCTTTCACAGGCAAAACATTATAAAACATTGTTGCTTCATTACAAGTTGCAATGTTCTGCAAACCAATAATAGATTTCCTAATTTGGGGTTTCCCACTTCTTTTTTTTCTATAAATAATGTTTTTATTATTTCCATACTGGGTATTATCATTATCATAAGTGTTTTATTTTATACTTTGTGTACTGAATACATATATGTATAAACAAAACTCCTTCATAGACAAAACATTATAAACCTCTTTGGTTCATTACAAGTTGCCATATTTTGCAACTCGGAGCCAACAACTCTTGTGCTGCTAACTTTCTCTGACAATCAGAGATTTTCCATTTCGGAATTTACTACCTTTTTTTGCGTAGAAATAATTGACATATTTCTATTATTTCCATACTGGGTATTATCATACCGACTTTGGTTTACACTTAATGTAAAGATATCATTAAAGAACAAAACTTCTTCACACCCTCTTTGTTTCATATAAGTTTCAATATTGCAAACCAGAGCCACACACACACATAACAACTATTATGCTGCTTAATTTATCTGACAATCATAGTTTTTCTGTTTCAAATTTTACCGATTTTCCCATAGCTAAATAATATTTTTTACTGGGCATTATCAATCTTATACTATTTTATACTTAATATAAAAATATCATATAAAAATACAACTCTCTTCACAGCCAAAACATTTTAAAACCTTTTTGCTTCATTCCAAGTTGCACCATATTGCTAGCCTAAGCCTGCAACTTTTGTGCTGCTAACTTTCTATGACAATCATAAATTTTCTATTTCCGATTTTACTACTTTTTACATAGCAATAATTGATATATTTTTATTATTTCCATACCGGGCATAGTTCATACGTACTTTAATATAGACTTAATGTAAAGAAATCATAAATACACAAAACTCCTTCACAACCCAAGCATTATAAAACCTCTCACAGATTTTCAATGTCAGATGTTAATAATTTGTTTCTATTAAAATAATATATTTTTATTGTTTCCATACAGGTTTACATACTAATAAAGAATTCACAGTCTTCTTTTATAGTGCTGCTAACTTTTTGTGAAAATCACACATTTTCCATTTCATTTTTTACCACTTTTTTGCATAGAAATATCTCCATATTGGGCATTATCATACGTACTTTAGTTTGTACTTAATGTAAAGATATCAGAAATAAACAAAACTCATTCACAGCCAAAACATTATAAAACCCCTTTGTTACATTACAAGTTGCAATAGTTTGCATACCAGAGCCACACAAACAACAACTCTTGTGCTGCTTACTTTCTCTGACAGATTTTTTGTTTCAGATTTTACCACATTTATTTGCATATCAATACATTTTCTTTTCATACACATCATACATAAATTATTTCATACTTAATGTAAAGAATTCATATAAAAATAAAACTCCTTCACTCCCAAAACATTATAAAACGTTTTTGTTTCATTATATGTTGCAATATTTTGCAAACCAGAGCCACACACTCAACAACTCTTATGCTGCTTACTTTATTTGAAAATCATAGATTTTCTGTTTCAGATTTTACCACTTTTTTACATTGAAATACTTAATTGTTCTTGTTTTCATCTGGGCGTTATCATACTATGTTAATCGTAATGTAAAAAAATCATATAAAAACAAAAATCTTTCATGCTAAAACATTTTAAAACCTTTTTGCTTTATTACAAGTAGCAACATTTTGCAAACCTACGCCAACAACTCTAGTGCTGCTAAGTTTCTCTGACAATCACACATTTTCCATTTCGTATTTTACCACGTTTTTGCATAGAAATAATAGATATATTTCTATTATTTCCATAATGGGCACTTCATAGTTTAATTTATACTTAATGTCAAGAAATCATAAATAAACAAAACTCCCGTCACAGCCAAAGCATAAAACCTCTCATAGATTTTCAATTTCAGATGTTAACACATTTTCCATTAGAAAATATATTTTTATTAATGGGTAACATGATAAATCACGATAAAGTGTGCAGATCATTTTAATGTTTCCATACAGGTATTTTCATACTAATAAGCAATTCATATTAAGACAACACTCTTTCACAGTGCTGCTAGCTTTCTCTGACAATCATACATAATCCATTTCGTATCTTGCAAACTTTTTTTGCATAGAAAAAATATATTTTTATTATTTCCATACTGGGCATTATCGTACGTACTTCGAACAAAACTCGTTCACAGCCACAGCCAAAATATTAGTAAACATTAACATTACAAGATGCAATATTTTGCAAACCAGAACCACTCGGACAACAAACTCTTGTGCTGGTTACTTTCTCTGACAATCATGGACTCTCTGTTTCAGATTTTACTAAGTTTATTTGCATAAGAAAAATTTTATTTTTTCTCCCAAAACGTTATAAAACGTTTTTGCTTCATTACAAGTTGCAATATATATTTTTTTACACTGGCATTATCATGCGTATATTATTTTATACTTAATGTCAAGAATTCATTTAAAAACAAAACTCCTTTACAGCCGAAACTTAATAAAGTAATGTTTCATTATAAGTTTCAATATTTTACAAACCAAAGCCACACACACACAACAACTCTTAATGCTGCTTACTTTCTCTGACAATCATAATTCCTCTGTTTCTGATTTAACCACTTTTTTCATTCCAATAGTTAATTTTTTTGTTTCGTACTGGCACCATCAATCGTATATTATTTTATATTATTTTATTATTTCTATACCGGGCATTATCATACGTACTTTAGTTTGTACTTTTTGTAAAGATATTATAAATAAGCAAACCTCTTTCACAGCCAAAAGATTATAAAACCTCTTTGTTACATTACAAGTGCAATATTTTGCAAATCAGAGCCACACAGACAACTACTCTTGTGCTGCTTACTATGTCTGACAAACGTGGACTTTCAGTTTCAGATTTTACCACTTTTTATACACTCAAATATTTAAAGTTTTGCATATTGGGCATTATCATTCGGATATTCTTTTATCTTAATGTAAAGAATGCACATAAAAGCAAAACTCTTTCACTGCTAAGACATTTTAAAACCTTTTTCCTTCATTACAAGTTGTAAGATTTTGCAAATCTACACCAACAACGCGTGTGCTGCTTACTTTCTCTGACAATCACACATTTTCCATTTCATATTTTACCACTTTTTGCAAGTTAATTGTGCTGTTTCTGGTAACAGTATGTCTGACTAAAATAAGAAATAAATGGAACATTACCTTATTCAAGGCAATTAGTGACTGTATCTATCCGAAAGCTATAAACACATAACTTATGTAAGTTTACTTTATTAAAAATTGATCAATTCGTAGCATATGTAATTCTTAAGATAATTAACAAAGTGATGATGATTAAACTCACGACGAGGTTTTTTGTTGTCTGCGTCGCAGGAAGATATTAAGTCCTATAAAACGCCTGCTAACGTAGGTAACAAAACTATTTCCACTACACATTTGCACTCTTTAATGTTTGTGTTCAATTGAATTGAATATTCAGTAGGCACAATACCCTATTGTCCATCTTGAGTTTGATTTAAAAATGGGGGTAAATATGTTTCTGGCCAAAAATTTTATTGTTTTTCGATAATTGTTAATTTGTTATTATGAAAAGAAAAGATAAAAGAACTACCAAAAAATAATACAAACAATGAATTGGTGCAAAAAATTGAGTTAGTCTTTCTTTAAAGAATTGACACAAAAAAGAAAAAAAAGTAAGAAACTCTGATTCTGGCCGTGAAAGCCTACGTACTTAGATTTTATATTCTTTCGTGTATTTCTTTCGTATATAGACTATTCTCAAGTCAATTAAAAAAAAACTAAAAAAATAAAAAAAGAAAGAAAGGAAACGGAAAAAAAAAAATAAATAAAAAAGTGAATGAAAAAAAAAGAATGCAAAACAAATAAAGAGAAATAATGTAAATAGCGTGATAGAAAAAAGAAAAAAAAATCAATTTAGTTGTGTAAATATGTATATGTAATGTCTGTGAACATGTTGCCGATATTTCTGTTTAGTCAAAATATTTACAAAGCACGCCTTTCATGTGCGTTGAAATGTTGGTAGTATGTTCACACAGATACTGGGAAGTTAGGTCGAACTGAAGTCAACAAACAAAAATGATTCTATTAAATCAAATGACGACTTATCATTTGATATTTAAAATCAACAAGTTCGACGTAATTTTGACGATCTGGCGTAGTTTTTTTTTTTCATCATTCAAATTTTAAGAAGTGTCACCCAATTGTTTATATTTTTTTTTGTTAACTTACTGGTTCATTCGTAGAGATTGTTTGAATTCACATGATGATATTGAGTTGTATGATGTCGAATAAGGAGTATGTAGTTTACTTACCTGTTAAAAATGTATATTAACTGCATATTTGGTATATTCCAAATGAGAAAGATCTTATGGAATTCAAACAATCTGAAATTCGAATTTACTTGCAAATAGGTACATAAGTTGATAAATTCACGATTTGAAGTCGTGTAATGTTGTAATAATTATTAATTAAATTTAAATCTTGTGATTGTACGTTCATTATACAATTAAGTTTTTGGCCAAAAACTTTCCTATTTCGTTGACTACATCCGTAATGTATCGTTGTTGTATGCATATTATGCTGATTGCTAATATTATGTGACTTTATTTTGTGATGAAAGGAAAAGAATCCAAAAAGAAATATAAAAGAACGAAAAATAACAATAAAAAACAAAAACAGGTAAAAAAACAAAAGGAAAAGAAAAAAAAAAGAAAAGAAAATAAAGAAATTAAAACACACAAAAAAGAGTAAAAACAAACAAAGTTAAATAATGGAAACACAAAGAAAAATTTTAAAAAACTTTTAATAATATAAAATTTACCTACTTATTTATATAATTTCTGTGAACAAGTTACCGACATCTCTATGTTGGTCAGTTATGATTGTTATTACGCTTTTTGATTTCATTCGAAATGTTGGTAGTTTGTTCACACAGACTGGTTTGATATTACGCCGAACTTCAGTCAGCAAACAAAAAAAGGTTGTTATTAAATGAAATGAACATGGTATATGATATTTTAGATAAAAAAGTTCAAAATAGTATCTTACCGTCTGATCTAATTTGGTATTCAATTTACACGATTGTTTTGCTAAATTTCGATAAATTAACTTTATCGGAACATTTTTTGTATAATTTTTAGCTATAGTGGTTCCATTAGATAGATTGCTAGAATTTATGTCGAACGTATGTCAGATAGAAAGAAACAACAAAAAATGATTGTGTCTTTAATGAAAATGTTTGTGATTTGTATTTTTCAAATCATCAACTCGCCATAAAATCTAACTCTCTAAATTTACTATTCACCAAAATGTGTAGATAAAAAAGTTCAAAATGTTATCTAACCGTCTGATTTAGTTTAGGATTCTATTCACACGATTGTTTTTGCAAAATTTCGATAAATTAACTTTATCGGAACATTATTTGTAAACTTTTTAGCTATAGTGGTTCCATTAGATAGATTGCTAGAATTTATGTCGAACGTATGTCAGATAGAAAGAAGTGACAAAAAATAATTATGTCTTTAATAAAAATGTTTGTGATTTGTATTTTTCAAATCATCAACTCGACATAAAATCTAACTCTCTAAATTTACTATTCACCAAAATGTGTAGATAAAAAAGTTCAAAATGTTATCTAACCGTCTGATTTAGTTTAGGATACTATTCACACGATTGCTTTGCAAAATTTCGATAAATTAACTTTATCGGAACATTATTTGTAAACTTTTTAGCTATAGTGGTTCCATTAGATATATTGCTAGAATTTATGTCGAACGTATGTCAGATAGAAAGAAGTGACAAAAAATAATTATGTCTTTAATAAAAATGTTTGTGATTTGTATTTTTCAAATCATCAACTCGACATAAAATCTAACTCTCTAAATTGACTATTCACCAAAATGTGTAGATAAAAAAGTTCAAAATGTTATCTAACCGTCTGATTTAGTTTAGGATTCTATTCACACGATTGTTTTTGCAAAATTTCGATAAATTAACTTTATCGGAACAACTTTTTAGCTATAGTGGTTCCATTAGATAGATTGCTAGAATTTATGTCGAACGTATGTCAGATAGAAAGAAGTGACAAAAAATAATTATGTCTTTAATAAAAATGTTAATAATTTGTACTTTTCAAATCATCAACTCAACATAAAATCAAACTCTCTAAATTTACTATGCACCAAAATGTGTATTTTGAATTTTTAAGCGCACCAACTTATATTTTTTCGTTGTATCGATTACCTAAAGCTTTTAAGTGTATTCCATAATTCATGACGTAACTTACATATTTCGTTCTTGCAAATGTGTAGTCTTAACACTTGGTATCAAGCAGACTGCTTATCGAAGCAGAGATTGGATATGCTCACTTGAATTGAATCACTTGAATTGTTACATTTATTCCAAATTTATTATTTTGTGAGGTAATAGCTTTCGCTGATATACAGATACCAACGAATAGAGGGTACAGTAATTAATCCTTCCAATATGAAAAATAGTTGGTCACGTATAGATTAACAATAAGTAATCATGTTTAATAGTTAGTATTCCGTTCCAGTTCAGGTATACAATACAAATTAGATATATAATAAGATACATATAATCTTCATAAAATTACTAGATATGAAAATACGAACATAGCGTATGATACGGACTTACCGTAATGATGAAATTAATCAAAGTATAGAAGATCCAGGTTGTGGCTGTAATTTTTAATTTATTTAAAATTTACATCCCGCCTATATATCACCATCTTCTATAGTTTGATTAACTTCATAAAATTGTTGATTATACGGAAAATATGATTGCGCAAGTAATAGTTTATAGGTGACTCATGGGATTCCATAGTAAAAGTTTATGATAGCATAAGAAAAATAAGAATATAAATTCATTTCTCACTGCCTGTTTTTAATGACACAATATGTTGGTATTCTTAAGAAGCGGTACTTATATTTTATTTAGCGAATTATATAAATATACATTATATTCGATTACTATAAATAAATATTTTTATTTATTGTTCTTATCATTTATTATTCTTCTGATTGTAAAACTTATTCTAGTAGATTCTAGTAGAGTTTTTATTCTTCAGTAATAGTCAATAAATATTTGAATTCAACTAACAAATATCTATTTTGTATGGCGGTGTGATATTTGATACGTTTAAAGAAATTCTATAATAAAATATTGTTTGAAAAAGTTTGAATACATGCTTCCAATTTAAAAATTCCTATTCACATAAAAAGTTATGTTTGGCAGAAATCTTATATCTGATACAGTTTTATTCAAATATTTAATCCATATTTCTATTTGATAAGGTAACTTCATTGATTTATTTTAAAAATGGCTAAGGTTTTGTTCGTCTGAAATAATAAGTAATTAACTTATTTTTTTCATATTTAATGCATATATGATGATTTAACAGATTTCAGAAAATTCTATAATAAAAGGTCATTTGGGGGAATTTCGATACATACTTCCAAGTCAGAAATTCAAATAATACTTTTGTTATATTCAATGAGAAAATGACAATACATCTTCTTTGATTCCTGTTGAAAATAACCGAGGTGTTATTTGTCAGAAATAATCAATATTTATATCAATTTTATTCAAGTAAAAAATAATCATTACGTACGTACTATGGAAGTTTTGTTTGTCAGAAATCTTATATTTAGTTCAGTTTTATTCAAATATTTAATCCATATTACTATTTGATTTTTTAAGAGAATTACGAAAATTCCGTAATAAAAGGTCGTTTTAAGGAATTTCAATACATACTTCCAAGTCAGAAATACAAATAATACTTGTTTTGTATTGAACCGGAAGATGATAAGTTAACTTCTCTGATTTCTATTTAAAATGGCTGAGGTTTTGTTTGTCAGAAATAATCAGTATTTAATTCAGTTTTATTATAAAATATAATCCATGTTACCATTTGATTATTTAACAGATTTAAGAAAATTCTCTATTAAAAAGTCATTTTGAGGAAATTCAAAGCATACAAGACAGCGAACATTCATAAGAACACGAAGAGTTAAAGTAAGGAAATATTCGCTGAACATATCATCTGAGACAGTGAACAAATACAATCAATTGGACGAAGAAATGAAAAATCTTACACACAACCAATTTAAAAGGAAAATAAAGAAAATGATCCAAATGAACGCAATAACTTGACAGCACAATGCACATGGACAAAAAGCAGGAACCCTTGATACCGCTAGCCCGGGGATGAGATGTCACCACTCGAGGCGAAGATAGAGCGATGAAACTCGTGGGAAAGATCACCGTTGGACAATATAATTTATTGTAGTACTGTGATCAAATACCATATGCTATGTAAGAGTAGAACAAAATAAAGATATTCAAACATTCATTCATACTTCCAAGTCTAAAATTCAATTAATACTTTTGTTGAATTCAATGAGTAAATAATAAGATAACTTGTTTGATTCATATTAAACATGGTCGAGGTTTTATTCGCCAGAAATAATCAAAATTTATTTCAGTTTTATTCAAGTAATATTCATTATATACGTCCTATGGAAATTTTGTTCATCAGAAATCACCTATGTTTATGTTAATTTTATTCAAATAACAAATAATTTTGTGTGATCATATAATATTGGATATTTAAGGAAATTCTAAAAGATATTATTTAGAGTTGTTTTAATACGCATGTAGCGACAAAGTCGAAACTTGCGGGAAACTGCCGGTTGTTCTGGCTCGTTATTTTGTTTGAAATAAGTGGACGTATATAAGGAATCGGACTCACCGATAGGTTGTTCTGAGGTCACCGTGACCGTAGATTCAATCCTGATCCTCCTGTAGGGGCTGAGTCGTGGTTTGTACACAAAAGACTGAGTTTGCACAATGGGGCTTGGAGCACTGAATTGCCACTATGTCACTAAATGGCACAATATATCGGCATAAACACAGATACACGTACTTGAGTCACAAGGGGGTGCGTACAGCAGGGTAGAACCAAGAAATGCGAATATGCGGTGCACGCGAGAGGGTTTCTTGGAACTAGTACTTCTCATGCACTTACTATCAACGTCGAATGCACAGTCGACCAGTGTCTAGTGCAGACTGATAACGGGTTTTCCTTCACTTTCCGTATGCAGGTGTATGTATGGTGGGGATGAATAGGAAAAACCAGAACAACCTTTGAAAATAAACAAATATCCAGAAATATGTTGCTTTGGACGCAATAACATAGTTTCAATTTTGTAATTGGTATTCAAGTAACAAATTTTTATTACGTACACCTATGGGTGTATTTATAGGTGAGTTTCCTATGGGATGTTTTTATATCAGAAATCTTAGAGTTAATACAGTTTTATTCAAATATTTAATCCATATTACTATTTGATTAGATAACTTTCTGGAGGTTTTATTCGTCAGAAATACGTACGTCTTTAAGATTTAAGAAATTTCTATATGAAACGTTGTTGTATTCAACGAGTAAATTAAAGATAACTTCTTTGATTCCTATTAAACATGGCTTTAGGTAGGTTTTATTCGTCAGAAATAAATAATAATTTTATTCAATTAACAAATATTTATTTTTAATGACCATATGATATTTGATATGTTTAAGGAAATTCTATAAAAAAAATTGGTTGGAGAAGATTTAATATAAACTTCCAATTTTAAAATTCGTATTCACATAAATATTTATTGCGCACGCCCATAAGGGGGATTGTTTATCATAAATCTTATATTTAATTCACTTTTATTATAATATTTAATCCATATTACCATTTGTTGATTTAACAGATTGAAGAAATTACTATAATAAAAGGTCCGTTGGAGGTCCAAGTCAGAAATTCAAATATAGGTACTTTTGTTGTATTCAATGAGAAGATGATAATGATTGAATTCTATTATAAATGGCTTAGGTTTTGTTCGTCAGAAGTAATCAGTATTTCAGTCAGTTTTGTTCAATTATTTAGTCCCTATCACTATTCGATAAGATAACTTCCTTGATTTCTATTAAAAATCGATGAGGTTTTCTTCTTCAGAAATAATCCTATATATAATTTAGGTTATTCAATAACAATTATTTATTTTGTATACCCATATTTGGATATGTTTAAGGGATTTCTATAATAAGATATTGTTTGGTTAATACATGCTACCAATTTTAAAATTCGTATTCAAGTAAGAAATATTTATTAATCAAAGTATAGAAGATGGTGATATACAGGCGGGATGTAAATTTTAAATAAATTAAAAATTACAGCCACAACCTGGATTTGAACCAGGGACCTTTGTATTATCCGCTATGTTCGTATATTGATTTCTAGTAATAAATATTTATTAGCTACGTCCATAGCAAGTTTTATTTATCAGAAGTGTTATATTTAATTCAATTTGTTTCAAATATGAAATCCATATATATATATAATATAACTATCTGGGGAAATTACAGTACATTCTTCCACGTCAAAGCAACTGTGGTTTTGTTCGTCAGAAATAATCACTATTTAATTCAGCGTTACTCAAAAAATAAATACTGATTACGTTCGTCCTATGGAAGTTTTGTTCGTCTACGACAATATTATATATATAATTTAGTGTTATTCAATTACAAATATTTATTACATATGACCGTATGATATTTTTACTATCTTCGGAATTGACTGTAACTATAGTGGAACATCGGCACTGCTGCATTGTAAATATAAGAAAAATCATTAATAATTTATTGATTAATTATTAAAAAATTATGCTACTTTCCCGTTATGAAAATACATAAATAAATTAATTCCATTTTAAACATGCTTCAATTTGCTTAAAATGCTTCAATAAACTGCAAATATGTGTTCATATAGTTCACGTGTTCCTACGTGTTTTCTGTTTCAAAGTTTGTTTTTGATTGTTTTCGGAAGCATTTATTTTTCATATCTTTTTCGTCTACGTATTATGTGAAGTTTAAAAAGTATAGGTTGTTGAACCCAATGATGATTCAATCCAATATTTTTGCCATAACGTGAATTGATAATTCAGATGATCACACCGACAAATCAGGGGGTTCAATAAATATAAATATTTGTGCTGTCCTACAACTCTTCTAGAAGTCTTTGTGATGCACGTGAATTTTTATAGAATATTGTCATTTTTACCTCTGCGTTTTAATTATGGAATAGTATTGTTTTAATTTGGAAATACTTTATTTATAATCGGATAGGTTACTGTGAAAAATAATCCTTGAGGAATTTAACAGATTTAGAAGGATCACAATGCCAGCCATTGAATATGTTTGACCTAATTTTGTTTACATTAGTTTATGTTTTGGTTGCTTACTTTTCATTATTTAATTAACTTAGATTAACAGTAAATATATAAATGAATACTATTTATACATTGCAACCCAGAACCAATATGTTTTGCAAAATGTCAGTGCAAATAATGCAGAATCAAACTTTTATGTCATTGAAAGTCCCCACCATAGTTTTATGTTGTAATAAATACACTCATGGACAAACAGTTACCGGCACGTATGTATTTTAATGTTGAACTTTTGAATAACTTTATACAGAATTTGCTAGTGGAATTCTCATTTTAAACAAATATTGGTAGGTTATACAGGGAGAACCAAAACGTTGGAGAGAACGCGCTAATTTCAGCTGGAATGATAATCTAAACTAAACTTAATTTTTATAACAACCACCTTATAAAACAGATTATATCCGTCAGATATTAGCTAAGCTTACGGTAGGCATAGGCCATGGGCTACCCTACAAAAAAAAAATTTCAAAACCTTAAGGACGATTGAGCGTAAAAACACAGTGGTCATTACGTCAGCATAGAGGACTGCACCAACGGAAGCCGTCAATGCCCAGGCGAGGAGATCAAGAGGGGGGCACTCGCCCCCCCCCCCCCCCCTCTTGATCTCCTTGCCTGGGAACGGGCTAGGAACTGGACGGAGAGACACAGAGGGAAGTTTGCCGTTAGATGCTTGAATAGTGGCAGGACAGGTAGCAAACGTACAATGGATGGGCGAAAGTTTTTATCAACTATGTCAGGACCTGGGTAGAGAAAGCACCCGAAACAAACTTCTTTGCAACGCAAGCAATCACGGGTCATGGATGGTTTGGACCTACCTGCAGAGATTTCGAAAACTTGACACCGACCAATGCTGGTTCGGATGCCAACGGCCCGACTCACCAGAACGTACCATCTTCGAATGCAACAAGCTAAGAAAAACAGAGGTGGCCAATATTAAAGCGAGGCTAACAACGGCGACGGTAGTCGCGATCAAGAATAACCATGAGGTTCCTCAACGAAGTGATGACAACCAAACCCAACCTGAAACAAAAAAAAAACTCCAGGCGGACCGGCGAGGCGCGGCAAAGGTGATGCAGCAAAATAAAACAAAATATTAACATCTTTATTTTCGCCGACTGCTTGAAGCAATGCGCGAGCGGTGCCAGGCTGTCTACCCGTTGATGCGAAACAAACGGGGGGGGGAGGTTTTAGTCGGTACCAGCAAGAGGCCGGCCACGAAGCATCAATTCCTGGTCGGCGGAGTCCGACACTCCCGGCAGGTGAAGACAGTTTCAACTTTCCACCATCTTCAGGCGCCACCTAAGCCCTGCCGTGGTGCATAAAGCATTTCCTCCTCCTTAGCGCAAAAAAATGGTCATGGGTTACGGAAGAGTGGGGCAAGTTGCTACAATTTACTTTTATTTATAAAATGGTACTTTATTGTCATTTACCAATTTACCAACTTTGCCAACTTTGAGAGTTGGTAAATGTCCCGGCGAAGACGGGATTATCAATAAACTAATAAAAGTTGGTAAAGAAGAATTAATATTATTATTATTCTTCTAAAGAATTAATATCATCTCTTGCTATATTGTTCAACAAAATCTTAAACACTACAGGCCCATAAGCTTATATCTCCAAGGTACTGCAAAGAAGAATAAAGATTACATTAGAAGAATTTCGTCCAGAGGAACAAGCAGGCTTTCAAAGGGACCAATCGAGTAGTGACCATCTACACGTAGTAAATCAAGTAGTCGAGAAAGCTGTAGAGTATAGTATAATTATACACAGAACCTTGGACCTCAGGTGCCCCAAATAGAAAAATCAAATATTTGAAAATCCGGCAACCTAGGGGCCATTAAATAGATCCTCTCCTTCCAATCCACTTCTGCAGAAAAATTAAATTTAAATAATGTCGCACTTGGGCACCGTAATGCGGCGGGGCACCATCTTGTTGAAACCAAATGTTATCTAGTTCTAAAACAGTTTCAGTAGTTTCCAAAACAGTGTTCTGATAAAATCAATTTATTGCAAGCAGTTTTTGGTAACTTTCAGTTTTGCACGATTGGCGATATCGCTAGCAAAATAAGTAAATGTCAAGTAAAAATACATAACCACAATGTGGCTACCAGTAGACACTTGAGTAGACACCAACTGTCGCAGGCAAAAATTGTCTAATACGTGATGTAACATGTCTGAAGTTTCTAAAGTTAATTAGATTAATTTACCAAAGTAGAAAAAAGTTTTATCGTTTGATTAAGATAAATTGGTATGTATGTGGGAAAATATTCTTAATTTGAAGTTCGGGAGTTTTGATTAATTGCTTATAACTAAAAAATTATGACACAAAAAAATGATTCCAATAAAAAAATTTTAGAATTAGTCTTAGAATTATAAATGTAAAAATATACAGGGTATTCCATTTAAAAAAGAAAGGCTTACCAAATTTTCCTAATAAAATGAACCCTGTATATTAAACATATATTTTAATGATAGCTTGTTTAATGTCAAAAAACGTTTATCTGAATGTTTTTTGAAATTTTTTACGGTTGCAGAGTTACGTAGGGTTTCTGTTAATTTTGACAGATTTTAATTGATTGCTTAAAACTCAAAAATGATGCATTTTATAAAAAGATTATTTTAATAAAAAATGTTTAGAATTAGTCCTAAAATTACAAAATGTAAAAATGTACAGTCTTCCATTTGAAAAAGAGGTTATGACATTTCTATAATAAAATGAACACCCGTATGTTAAAAATATATTTGAACGATGGATTGTTTAAAGTCAAACCTCTTGTTTGAATTTTTTTTTGAAATTTCTTACCGTTGAAGAATTATTTAGGTGTTTTGGTAATTAACGATGGATTGTTTAAAGTCAAAAACCTCTTGTCTGAATTTTTTTTTGAAATTTCTTACCGTTGGAGAATTATTTAGGTGTTTTGGTAATTTTGGCCAAACCTGTATAATTAACCTATAACATAAGTATGCTTCTTTGAACTTACAAGAAATAGGTACACAAAAGATAGAGAGTGAAAAAGTTTATTTCCAACTTAATTATAATATATAGTTCTCTAATATTATGTCCTTATCATTTTGTGTATACTTCGCCTGGAAATGGCCATCGACCGAAATCCTTCAGCAGGGTATATTGTTAAAAAATGCCGTTTATCACATTTACCTTGCCCAGTAAGGAGTTATTAATAATAGCCCGTCCATGTGATTATTTAAGGGTTTCTAATCACATTGACTAAATGCTGCGGTTATTATTAATAATGAACGGTAATTATGAATACAAACCTCATTTATCACAGTAACCGTAACATATACACCACCGCCGAAGAAGATTCTCTTTATTGTATTATAGTTGTGAAGTATCAGTAGATAATTTTGATAAATTGTGGTTAGTTTCTTTTTCATCTGAAATAGACATCAGTGGGCTTCATAAACTAAATATATTTGTCGTAAGAGGATTTATTACTATGTATTGTTGGCACTTTATCAGTTAGTTTTGTTTAAATATTATGGTGTATTTAGTATTCACCCGCACTCCAGAACCCACATCTACATGTACCTCGATGATACGATTAGACTTCAAAATAAGGTAAGTTATCCATTTCTACACCTGTGTAAAACAGCGGCGTCTAAATTTCTTCGTAAAGTTTTCAAGCTGCCGCCACATTCTACATAATTGATCATCATGTTTACATACTCACTACTTTATCCATTTTGATGACAGACAATAACAAATCCCGCCAACAACCCATCTTGCGGAAGACAGTAATTGTAATTTCAGTCTACTTTTTGAAAAACCAGTTATATTTTTGAGTTTTTTGCCTTGGATTTCTCTGAAACTTGAGAAAAGCTTACAAAGTAACATTTGAAAAGTAAAAAGATAAGAGTGTTGCAATATAAATTAATTTTTGATCTCGACAATTAACATAGTCACGATCTTTAATCGCTCTTTTTATATACTTGGTTAAATAACTATTATTCTACATAGAAATAAAATACACTTATGCCTGAAACATTTTTTCGAATAGTGCTTTATCATAAGGTTCCAAAGTTTGATATAGTCAACTTAAAAGTACACTATGGTATTTCGAAAGCTATAGTGTGTGTCTGTATGTGTGTGTGTACCCGTTTTTTGTGGAGACGGTTCCGGGGAAACTACTAAAGGTATCGGGACGAAAGTTCATATTTAGAAGTTTTATGACCAAACTTAGAGCTGAAAAGCTTTTGGTTCAAAAGGGTCCAAAGGAACTGGTAGTTTATTCTAAGCCTTTTTCAAGGAAGTTTCATGACTAAACTTAGAGCTGAAAAGCTTTTGGTTCAAAAAATAGTTAAATAATAAATTAAAGCAGAGGAAGTTTTGAATAATTTATGCCTATGACATTTTTTGGTAAAATTAATAGTTTAGCTGCAAGAGCAAATTCCATTTGATCGAGATCGGTCGCATCTGCATTGATATGAAACTAAATAGTAGCCAGGATTTTGACAAATATTTTTTTGTGCTGTCACCACAGAAATGTCTATGGCTGTCACACTCGAAAACAGCTGATTCCATCAGAGGTTGGGGAGCCGCTATGGAACGTTGCCGCTCGAGTGCGGAAAGTACAAAATTCAAATAAAATAAGATCACAAATTTGATTGTTTGTTGATAAGAAATATCAACCCGTTTTTATATCTAATTGTAAAAACGATAAATTGAGAAAATTGTAAATAAAGTATAGCGATGAGTGTAGTTATATTTTAGTATGTTGGTACGGATGTGACATCTACTGTGTCATGAACGAATATAAATCTGTCAGAATTTTAAATAGCTTTTTAAACTTGACGTTTCGTAGAAGTGGTATCAACCTAACATTTCCTATACAGAAATATATCCATTTTTGATTTTTTTAAATACGCTTTTCTCAAAAGCAACACTCATTAAAAAGGTTCTTCCTATTTTTCAAACAATCAATTATAACTCACTTTTTTTTCATTGTCCTAGAAAAGTCAGTTTATTTGTGAAATTAACTTAAAAACACACATTTGTTTAAACAAATGCCATTATTTTAAACATTTTTTTATTACTTAGCCTAAAATAATTTTTTTTAGATTGTTCTGGCCAACTGTTATTCTGAAGTGACATTTGTGATGATTTGTGTGAATAATAAAATAATAGTCATTTTCAATATTTCATCAAATTAGAGTACATAGGGAACAGTTTCCAGGCAGCAACAAATCTACATTATCTTCCTACATACAGTAGTAGAAAATCAGAATAAGAAATGGAAAAAGAAATGTGATTAATTTTAATTTGTTGACAGAAAATTTAATATTTAATAAAGAAATGTAACTCCCCAATTTCCCGAAAAAAAAAGAATTCAAATCATTTATTTTTTTTCGAATAAATCATCATATTGAAAACAACAATAATATATTATTTAAACAATGGAAATCATCCCAAAATATAATTGCTGTCACTGGAGAATAACAGTTGGCCAGAACGATCTAAAAAAATCTGATGTGGCCAGGCACATGACTTTATCATACAATATATAAAATTAATAGTTTAGCTGCATGAGAATCTATTTTATTGAGATAAATCGTAGGTATGTCAAAACATCAGCATTTGACACTACCTACACTACGTCATTAGAATAATAGTTATTTATGTCACAAGTGCCGAAAGTACGGAATAGCGCGACGAAGTCGCACTATCTAGTTTTCGGCCGGAGTGACATCAACGTTTATTTTGTTGCTTTTTGAGAAATGTGTATTTAAAAAATAAATAAGAAATGGTTATATTTCTATATAGGAAATGTTAGGTTAATACCACTTTGACGAAACGTCAAGTTCAAAAAGCTAATTCAAATTCTGACAAATTTATATTTGTTCATGACATTGTAGATGTCACATCCGTAATACCAACATACTAAAATAAAACTACACTCATCGCTATACTTTATTTACAACTTTCTCAATTGATAATTTTTAGAATTAGATATAAAGACGGGTTGATATTTCTTATCAACAAACAATCAAATTGGTGATCTTATTTTATTTGAAATTTGTATTTTGTAATTTGCCGCACTAGAGCGGCAACGTTCCATAGCGGTTCTCCAACCTCTGATGAAATCAGCTGTTTTCGAGTGTGACAGCCATAGACATTTCTGTGGTGACAGCACAAAAAAATATTTGTCGAATCCAGGCTACTATGAAGTTTCATATCAATGCAGATGCGACCGATCTCGATCAAATAGAATTTGCTCCTGCAGCGAAACTATTAATTTTACCAAAAAATGTTATAGACATAAATTATACAAAATTTCCTCTACTTTAATTTATTATTTAACTATTTTGACGAAATTGAAATGGCGGCTCATTTTGCAAAATGGTTGAAAAATGCTAAGAGTAAATAGCCAGTTCCTTTTGACCCTTTTGAACCAAAAGCTTTTCAGCTCTAAGTTTAGTCATGAAACTTCTAAATATGAACTTTCGTCCCGATACCTTTAGTAGTTTCTCCGGAATCGTCTCAACAAAAATCGGGTACACACACACATACACACACACATACACACACACATACACACACACACACAGACATTTTTTTGTACCTTGGTCAAAAATGTTCAGGGGACCCAAAAAGACCTATTTCCGATAAAATCTCAATTTTTTTTTTCGGCACGATTACAATACTTTATTATACTGCGTATGATAAAGTAAAAAGAATGAATATTAAGTGAATTGCGAACAGAAATTGTTTAAACAAATGGAGGGTATTGTTTAACAAATGTGGGTTTATTAGATAATTTAGATAATAGGTTTGTTAGATATCTCGAACATGGAATTTATAAGTTAATTTCACAAAAAAGCTGACGTATCTAACAGATTAGAAAAAAGTTGAAAATGATTAATTTTTTATTGTTTAAACAATAGGCAGTAATTTTATAATAAATAATGTCATAATGTCATAATAATTTGACATTTCGAACTCAGAAAACAAAATTCTGTCTGATTTTCGAGAAAACGAATTATTTAAACAAATGTAAATTAACTGACAAATGTTCATAAACATTCTACTAGACTTATAGGTTATAATTTCTAAGAGAAAAAGGAGACTGAAGTCAATAGAAGGATCAATTATCTGAAGAATGTACGTTTTTTTTCATATAAGGTTAGTTTTCAGGGCACTCTGTGGATGGGTTGGGGGGGAGTAAAATTCATATGTATAATAGGTCAATATCTTCCTTGGAAAGTCCTCTACAAGTCCTTAAGTAATCTTAAGTTTTCCCAAACCCCGAACAATTATTTTAACAATACTAAAAAAATTCTTCTTCCCACACATTTTCCCATGTAAATTTACGGCCTCGACAATCACAGTTAAATATCATAATTTCACCAAAAAAATACGTGTCCACATTTTTACTTTATCATACGCAGTATGTAAAGTATTGTAATCGTGCAGAAATTATTTTTTGAGATTTTAGCGGAAATAGGTATTTTTGGGTCTCCTGAACATTTTTACTTTATCATACGCAGTATGTAAAGTATTGTAATCGTGCCAAAAAAAAAATTTGAGATTTTTGCGGAAATATGTCTTTATGGGTCCCCTGAACATTTTTGACCAAGGTCCAAAAAAATGTCTGTGTGTGTGTGTGTATGTATGTCTGTGTGTGTGTAAACGATTTTTGTGGCGACGATTCCGGAGAAACTACTAAAGGTATCGCGACGAAAGTTCATATTTAGAAGTTTTATGACCAAACTTAGAGCTGAAAAGCTTTTGGTTCAAAAGGGTCCAAAGGAACCGGCTATTTACTCTTAGCATTTTTCAACGATTTTGCAAATGAGCCGTCATTTCTGTAATTTCATCAAAATAGATAAATAATAAATTAAAGTAGAGGAAATTTTGTATAATTTATGTCTATAACATTTAATGGTAAAATTAATAGTTTAGCTGCAGGAGCAAATTCTATTTGATCGAAATCGTGTCTACATTAATACTAGGTGCCCAGGATATTTTGAAGTTTTTGGCAGTATTTGGAACGTCAGCGTTTGCGAAACGTCAATTCAACACGCAAATGCATGGAGAATTGCCATGAGGAGCTAGGTGAAACAATATTGAAAAACAATATTTTGAGTGCGGATAGCAATGTTATGTTTTCGCGAATAAATATACAAGAAAGATTGTAAGACGGTATGTTAACCTTAAAACTTATTTGGAATATTGAGCATAATTATTTATGAACTTTTGTAGTTAGCACTGAAGACGGCGTAAAACTCGAAAATATAGTATGCTAGAAGCCAATATAATATATTAATCATCAGAACCAGAACCTTTTTACTTTATCATCCGTAGTATGACAACACTCCATATTTAGAAGCTTTCTGTTGAACCAAGGGTCCAAAGGAACTGGCGTTTTAGTCTTAGCATTTTTGAAAGATATTGCAAATAAGCCGCTATATCTGGAATTTCGTCGAAATAGTTAAATAATAAATTAAAGTAGAGGAAATCTGAATAATTTGACTATGACATTTTTTGGTAAAATTAATAGTTTAGCTACATGAGCAAATTCTATTTCATCCAGATCGCTCGTACTGCATATAACCTAGTTAGCCAGGATTTGTCAGATATTGTGATTCTAATGACAGTAGGTAGTGTCAAATGCTGATGTTTTCACATTAGCTACTGTAAATATAATCAAAATGTCTCTAGTCTAGTACTAGTAGTTTTATTTTAATGCAGACATGGCCGATCTCGATCAAATAGAATCTCATGCAGCTACACTATTAATTTTATATATGGTATGATAAAGTCATGTGCCTGGCCACATCAGATTTTTTACCAAGGTACAAAAAAATGTCTGTGTGTGTGTGTGTGTGTCTGTGTGTGTGTAAACGATTTTTGTGGCGACGATTCCGGAGAAACTACTAAAGGTATCGGGACGAAAGTTCATATTTAGAAGTTTCATGATCTAACTTAGAGCTGAAAAGCTTTTGGTTCAGAAGGGTCCAAATGAACTGGTAGTTTATTCTAAGCCTTTTTCAAGGATTTTGCAAATGAGCCGCCATTTCTGTAATTCCTTCAAAATAGTTAAATAATAAATTAAAGTAGAGGAAATTTTGAATAATTAATGCCAATGAAATTTTTTGGTAACATTAATAGTTTAGCTGCAAGAGCAAATTCTATTTGATCGAGATCGGTCGTACCGGCATTGATATGAAAGTACATAGTAACCAGAATTTTGACAAATATATTTTTGTCCTGTCACACTTGAAAACAGCTGATTTCGACAGAGGTTGGAGAACCGCTATGGAACGTTGCCGCTCTAGTGCGGCAAAGTACAAAACTCAAATTTCAAATACAATAAGATCACCAATTTGATTGTTTGTTGATAAGAAATATCAACCCGTCTTTATATCTAATTCTAAAAGCGATAAATTGAGAAAATTGTAAATAAAGTTAAGCGATGAGTGTAGTTTTATTTTAGTATGTTGGTACGGATGTGATATCTACAGTGTCATGAAGAAATATAAATCTGTCAGAATTTGAATTAGCTTTTTAACTTGACGTTTCGTCAAAGTGGTACCAACCTAACATTACCTATACAGAAATATAACCATTTTTTTAATTATTTCTTTTCATAAATGCTTGGATTTCCATTATTTACACGTGAAATTGTAATAAGTACTAAGTAGACACTGTTTTTCGTGTAAGGGTTTTATTTAATCATAAGAGTGACTAGTTTCGCTTGCGCATCATCAGACTCTCGTGTCAAAAAGATAAAACAAAACTGTGGTTACACTCACACATATGTTACAATTGACAAACACTATAAAATTGATGTAAATATAAAAGAATAAATTAGCAATAAATAGTTAAAAATGTAAATGGCACTATCACAATGAACGTACTGACGTGAACCACGTACTGACATAAACAAGGTTTATGTCAGTACGTTCATTGTAATAGTCCCATTTACATTTTTAACTATTTATTCTTTTATATTTACATCAATTTTATAGTGTTTGTCAATTGTAACATATGTGTGAGTGTAACCACAGTTTTGTTTTATCTTTTTGACACGAGAGTCTGATGATGCGCAAGCGAAACTAGTCACTCTTATGATTAAATAAAACCCTTACACGAAAAACAGTGTCTACTTAGTACTTATTATTATTTCTTTTCATGTTGACATGTTTGTCAAAAAGTAACACAATAAACGTTGATGTCACTCCTGCCGAAAACTAGAAAGCCCGACTCGCTCACATGCGACGGCGACGCTCCGTCTTCGGTGACGCGCCGCATCACCGCTCGTCGCGCTTTTCCGTACTTTTGGCACTTGTGACATAAATAACTCTTATTCTAATGACGTAGTGTAGGTAGTGTCAATGATGCTTTGACAATACCTACGATTTATCTCAATAAAATAGATTCTCATGCAGCTAAACTATTAATTTTATATATTGTATGATAAAGTCATGTGCCTGGCCACATCAGATTTTTTTATTTGTAAACGATTTGAGGGGATCGTTGCTTTCTAACATCTCAAAATTTTTTAAAACGCATTTTTGAGCCACCCTAGTGGCTCATGCCTCTGCTAGATAAACGGGTTGTATGTGGGAAAACACGTTTTCGCGAAAAACGCGGCTGAAGTTCGTAAACAACAGCTTTCTTCTACAAAACTTTTCATGCAAATAACTCAGCCGCTAAGATAGCTACCAAGCTGGTTTTGGATACATTGGCAAGAGTGTACTTTTCTCTATTGGTATCATCCAAAAACACAAAATCGATATCTTGACACATTAACACTAGTTCCGTAATATTTCCGAAACGTATAAAAAGTTTCTGCACCAACCACCCGATATGTGATTACCTGTCGTACTTGTTCCGTACTTTCATTACCGTCATTTAGGGGATGTTCGCCGTAAAACTCAGAGTGTCGAAGTGCGATTTGACCTATGATAGAAAGTTATGCTCTTTTCCATTTATGCAATAATGTTTGTATAAAATAACTATTTTGCGGAACCAGTGGATGAAAACGTATATGTAGGTACCTTTGAGCTATTGGCCGACTGACAATATCGTCGGTTAGGGGTTGTTTGCGTTCAGGCAAAACTCCGAGCGTTCAGAGTAAATAGTGCATTTATTTCTCTACAGTGCTGTTGCTAGCAGTTAGATGAATTTTTCAGGCAGTCTGGCGATCTCTAGCGTATTGTACATGAACACCCCTATCGTTTTATTCGTAAAAAAGTTATGCTTAACTTCTCTACGGTTTGGGAAATTTGTTTGAATCTAAAATACTTTATATTATGTCCAATTCTTTAGCTATAAATAAAAATACTTACTCAATTTCGATAAAATTTGCCGTTTCTGAAAAATCCAATCAATTTATTTTTGCTGAAAAATCTGTACATTTTGAGCAAAATCAGGAATAATCTACGACCCATAAAAGAACTTTCCAGACAAAAAGAAAATTAAAATTTTCTAGGATTTTGCGCCAGAAGCTTTTTGGGAATTTGTGAAAAAAATGTAAAATGTGCAAGTACATGATGGCTCCCGATTTAGAGTGAGTACTGGTATATCTAACTTTTTTCTACTGTCGTACAAGTAACAATAATAAAACTAATTTGGTAAGTAACAAGTTTTCAAAAAACAAAACAGAATATTAGGTAAAGAGAAAACGCAAAAAAATAATTGGCAAATATGACTAAACAGCAGTAGAACTTGTGCACGTTGAAGAAAATTATTTAACCATAATCAAAGAAAAGTTGGTTAAGGCTCCCATATCCTAGGTCGAAAACGCTCCGATACACCACACAATAATTATTGTTTAAATAGTGAAACTATAGCAACTATTCGATTGAATAGATCCATACGCAACTGCGTCCACAGAGCATTTCAGGATTTATGCAAATTATACTTGCAAATTTTAATGTTAAAAAACACTAAACTACAAATTTAGAAATGCATTTTCGTCTTACTGGCGTATGATTATTGTGTACTGTAATATAATATAAGTACATTAAATAACGATGGGAGTTATCTTTTAGTGAACGGAACTAGAATACCACTCTGGAAGGGTTTTAGTCTGTTGGCATTGCAACATTGTTCAACGGAGGTCAACGGTATGCGGATAGATGGCGCTGTTGAAAATTTAAAATGTAAATACAACATGAATAATTTATTTAGATATGACCTAAAGTACACCAAAAATCGGGAATACTGAAAACAAGATGTAACATAAAAAATGCCACTTTGGATTTTTGTGTTCCTGTTAAAAATATAAATCATAGCTGTCGTCCTATTTGTATTTGAAGGTCGTTTAAAGTTGTTTATTTTTTACTTTATCATACGCAGTATGTAAAGTATTGTAATCGTGCCGAAAAAAATTTTTGAGATTTTAGCGGAAATAGGTCTTTTTGGGTCCCCTGAACATTTTTGACCAAGGTACAAAAAAATGTCTGTGTGTGTGTCTGTGTGTGTGTGTGTGTGTGTGTGTGTGTGTGTGTAAACGATTTTTGTGGAGACGGTTCCGGAGAAACTACTAAAGGTATCGGGACGAAAGTTCATATTTAGAAGTTCTATGACCTAACTTAGAGCTGAAAAGCTTTTGGTTCAAAAAGGTCCAAAGGAACTGGTAGTTTATTCTAAGCCTTTTTCAAGGATTTTGCAAATGAGCCGCTATTTCTGTAATTTCGTCAAAATAGTTAAATAATAAATTAAAGTAGAGGAAATTTTGAATAATTTATGCCTATGACATTTTTTGTTAAAATTAATAGTTTAGCTACAAGAGCAAATTCTATTTCATCGAAATCGGTCACATCTGCATTGATATCAAACTACATAGTAGCCAGGATTTTGACAAATATCTTTTTGTGCTGTCACATTCGAAAACAGTTGATTTGATCAGAGGTTGGAGAACCGCTATGGAACGTTGCCGCTCTAGTGTGGCAAATTACAAAGTACAAATTTCAAATAAAATAAGATCACCAATATGATTGTTTGTTGATAAGAAATATCAACCCGTCTTTATATCTAATTCTAAAAACGATAAATTGAGAAAAGTCTAAATAAAGTATAGCGATGAGTGCAGTTTTATTGTACGGATGTGACATCTACAGTGTCATGAACAAATATAAATCTGTCAGAATTTGAATTAGCTCTTTAAACTTAACGTTTCGTCAAAGTGGTACCAACCTAACATTTCCTATACAGAAATATAACCATTTTTTATTTATTTATTTTTTAAATACATACTTCTCAAAAAGCAACACAATAAACGTTGATGTCACTCCTGCCAAAAACTAGAAAGCGCGACTCGCTCACGTGCGACGGCGACGCTCCGTCTTCGGTGACGCGCCGCATCACTGCTCGTCGCGCTATTCCGTACTTTCGGCACTTGTGACATAAATAACTATTATTCTATTATTCTAATGACATAGTGTAGGTGGTATCAAATGCTGATGCTTTGACAATACCTACGATTTATCTCAATAAAATAGATTGTCATGCAGCTAAACAATTAATTTTATATATTGTATGATAAAGTCATGTGCCTGGCCACATCAGATTTTTTTAATATAAGCTGTAGGAATAATAACTTAAAAATCTGTTATTGTAATCAGCGCAAAATGTCACAAAAAATCTTTAACTTCGAATCAATCTAAATTCACATAAACGACTTTCAAGTGCAGTATCTACGGATCGTTAAAAATCACAGATCAACTGTAAAATAGTTTCCGATCAAAATGTGTTCAAAACAAAAACCTTGTTGATAATTTAGTCACAAAGCCAATTTCTTCGGAGCAAAGCTGATACTATATAGTTATACCGTCATTGTAAAGTACAGGTTATACGACAGCTAGATAATCATACGTTAAAACAAAAATCAGTCAGCATTTTATTATTATCTCTCTAATTTTTTCTTATTTTTAACATTCTGTTTTGCTGCTGAATTTGGCGTAAATAGTAAACAACACACAATTTTTATTTATTTCTATATTTATGTAGATAATTCTTAATTATATGCCTAATTATATAGGTGGCAGATTTAATTATATTTAAATTGCACAAAGAATTATCTTTTCTATATGAAAAGGTTTTACAGCAAGATTGCGTAATAAAATATTGAAATATTCCAGTTGCGTGGAGCAACCAAAAAGCGACAAATGATACGATCTCCATTATATGGCGTTATTTCGGAATGGGCTGCTGCACTAAAGGTACTATGATTAGACGAGTCATTTTACGGAGAGCTAAGGTAACTACGGTATGTAATACATCATTTGAGTTACCGTCTAATCGTACTTAAGGATATTTAACGCAGACCATCTGATCTAAATTTAAACCAGCCGCTAATGACATATCGTGTATTCAGACTTAAGTATACAGTGCTGTTGTCCTTGGATGGTAATGTAAAGTTTTATATGGAAATGGAGCACCTTAAACAATAACAATATTTATTTAGAAAATATGAAAACCACTGAAATTGTGTACGTACCTATCAATAAATTCCCTATAAACAAATAATCTAACAATACTCATTCTGAGAGACACACTCATAAGTAAATCGCTCTCGAAAAGAACTGCTTACAATAACGAACATAACATTATATTGAGAAGTAGATAACCTCTTCTTGGTATTTTTTGTGGCTGTCATGGTTACGAGAAATTGTATACGGTTAGATATTTGTAGTGGGGTAGATTCTTGCCGCAAAGAAAATATACGGGATAATTAGAGATTTGGTAGTTGTGTCGCCATCTATCTACATCTAGTAACACTTTTGTTTGGAAACTCTGCAAAAAAGAGCGGCAACTCACGTTTGAATGGGGATAGTGTCTGTTAAAGCACATGAGATTGTGGAAGCAGAATTGTAGACTGTGTGTGAAGTTGCAGACCACATATTAAACGTAATAATTGAAGTTGGTGAACAAGTCGTGGAATGCAAAGAGGAGATAATGAACTGGGAGAAGAAATGAAAGAAACATGACCACAGGTACATCCAGGTTAGACGTGGCTAAATTAAGGATATGATGCTATAGCATCATAGCAGTCGTTGCTTAGGTAGTCAAAGATTTCTTAGGTGCAAGCATTCGCTAAACGAGTTTGCTGCCATTTCAATATTTGCAGGTTTTGGAGTTATAATAGAATGCCGACAAGACAATACATATTTTTTCCGCTGAGAAGGTAGTGCAATAACGGTTGCGTTCGCTGAACGCTCCCTTTGTATCTATTTTGATAGCGAGTTTTATGTAGACAATTGATGTAAATAGAAGTGTTTGAAGTTATACAGTTGGACTTCTAGGGGGTGAAATAAAAAAAATGGGAAGTTAGTTTGAAGAGGATTTAAAGAAGGTCCAATTCTAATAGTCTACAAATCGTTAAAAAACTATAAATCAAGTTGTTATTCGGGAAATAATTGTATCTATAAAATTTATCCATTTGAGAAGTGGCCCATTTTACGCTATACATTTGAAAGTTCTCATAAAACTTAAAGCAATAAAAATAATAATAGCAACGCGTGGACCCGTGCAATAGATCTCACGTTTATGGGTTACTCAATTATGCGCATTTGAGACTGGTTAATGCGATTCATAACTGAATACGGATAATAAAATTTTGCATAACATTGGTTTATGTCCGTATATATGGACGTTATATGTTTCTTTAACGTTCCGCTAAAAAAATATCGGTTTTATAACGTTTCATAAGGTTTTTATCGCACCAGACAATAACTGATGCAATTAGTTACCCGATTCACCGATTCACTTTGGTTTCTCTCTCATGTTTATTTCATAACTACATAATATTGCGAGGTCAAAAACTTAATCTTAGAAAATAAACTGCTTCCGAGTTATGCCGTGGGTCAAGATTTGTAAATGCTGACGTTTTGCGAACATGTTGCTCGCTTCTTCAGAGCTAACTGAATACTGAAGACCTACCAAAGAAATCTCTGTTATATACCTAAATTTACACCTCACTGCGCACATCCGCAGCTGGCACTCCCATTTGTTTTTTCACCTCACCGCGTTAGAGTCGATTTCCAGACCCTACTAATGTCAGTTCCGTTCTCACGATTGACGTCAGGATGTTTGTAAATTTCGATGGCTTCTCTAATAAGCTTTTAATGATAATTACCCATCCTTGCCAACATCTTCACGTCATCGAAATCCATTGTGTGCCCCGACTCCTGGCAGTATTGAGCAACAGCAGACTGTAGAATCCTGCCTAGCCGGGTATCTCTACTGTGCTCCTTGACTCGACATTCGATGCTTCGTCCAGCCTGTCCTACATAACATGTTCGACACAAACCTGTTATCTTGTATACCGCTTCGTGCTTCAGGAATGGTGTGATATCCTTCGGGTTAGGCAAAAGATCCTTTTACCTTAGCCGCTGCTCTGTACCTTACCGTGATACCCGATTCCTTCAGTAATTTACCGATTCTTTCTGATACCCCACTAACGTATGGTAAGCAAGCGACCCCCTTTGCGGTGCCTGTGAGACTTGTGGTTGTGTGGTTGTGTGAGTGCCCACTCCAAGTGTTTCCGTTCGCTGTTCAAGGTGCTGGGAGTCGCATACCTTGTCGACTCTGTTGAACAGTGTTAATAACAGTTCTCTTCTGTTGGGGATGGTGGTGTGGTTTGGCGTTCACGTACCGATCGGTACTTGACGTAACATCGTTCTTTACGTGTGTTTCGGTTAAGGAGGCAGTCGAAAGGCTTCGGACAACACTTGTCTCCCTAGGTCTACCAACCGATATACCGGATAGTATAGAGTATTGTCTCTCCACTACATATTTCATGTGGACGGGAGCGATGTATGAACAGGTAGCAGGCGCAACCATGGGATCACCTTCTCACCGGTCATGGCCAATTTCTGCATGGAATTGTTAGGTTAAGTCCTTACAAACCCAAGCATTGGATCAGATATGCCCATAATACATTTGTGGTTTGGCCACACGGTGGAAGAAAACTTACTGAGTTCCGTAACCACCTGAACAATGTTAGTCCTTCCATTCTTAGATGTGCTGGTAAAGAGAACATCAACGGGTAGGCTTGGTTGGACATACAGTCTACCGTAAGAAGACACATATCGATCGGTACTTGAACGCCAAAGTCACACCACCAGAAGAGACGTGTTATTAGCACAGAGCCGAAGAGGTATGCGCCTCCACCACCTTGGACGACGAACGCGAACCCTTCCAGTAGGCCCTATGTCGCACAGTGTGAAAAATTCACAAAAACCTGGCCAAAAGTCGAAAGCATTTTCAATTTAGGTAAAACTCGGTAATCTAAGATTTGAAGGGTTGCCGACTACAAAGCCGAAATCAAAAGTTGAAAAAACAAAATGGCTGATCCAATATGGCGGACATCAATCCTTAAATTATTTTCAATTTGGCTGAAATTCGGTATTACGGGGGATTTGGGGTCATTGATTATAAATCTAAATTCTGATAAAAAAATACAAAATGTCCGATCCAATATGGCGGACATTTGTTATACTATTTTCAATTTAATGGAAATTAAGTATTTCTGGGGATGTGGAGTAGCTGATTATAAATCCGAAATAAAAAAAAAACAATAAATCAAGTTGGCGGATCCAATATGGCGGACATCAATTCTTAAATTACTTTCAATTTAGCTGAAATTCGTTATTAGAGGGGCCGCTGTTTTAAAATCTGAGTTCAAAGTACGGACATTTGTACGAAAACTACAATTAATTTAGCGGAAATTTAATATTTGGGGGGATTTGAGGTAGATGATTATAAAATAAAAAGGCAAAATGGCGGGTCATTTATGGACTGACATTTGTTTTTAAATTTTGAATTTAGTTGAAATTTAGTGTTCGGTAGTTTTCGGGGTTGGTGATTACAAAGCCAAAATTAGAAGAGTAGAGGATCAAAATGGTGGACATTTGTTCCAAAATTACTTTTAATCAGCAACAATGACAAATCCTGAAAAGTATGTCCCAACCAGTTTTAAATCCGCTTGTTACCGTATTACGACATGGCAACGCACTTAATTAAATTTCTATCATATTAAACATACATAATAATAATAGCATAAGACAACAGAGCATTTATTCTAGGCACCGAAGGTTAAAATGTAAATTTGGTTTCGCTTAGTATTCTTTAATAAACACGTGTTTGCGGTAATTCCAAATTACGGGAAACTTCCCGCTTAGAAATCCGAGGATCGTTATTTATCCAAAAACCAGTAGTTCAAACATTGCAAATTATGGTAATTTAACGTTCACCATTTCTAAAATACCTCTTTGATCAGTTTCAACATTTCCATGAGGATTATAAGAATTGCAGGGTTTACTAAACGATCCACGGTCCGCTAAATTTCCGTCCAATGTTAGGAATATTGTACGATGCGACATTTCCAAGAGAACAATAATAAACCCTTATTATATTACGCTTTTCGTTATTGGTAAACGGCATTTTACATCTACAATCAACCACAATTAAGGTTTATTTGGACGACTCCGGCGGTCTGTAACCAAGCTCCAGTTGGGTACCTGTAGGTTTTTTGGTTACTACACCATTATTCTAAAAAAGAATGGTAACATGTTATACATTGCGGAAATGAGAAACAAACACGACTATCGGAAAATGCCGAAATTCAACATGGCGCCCATAAGAAAAACAAAAGTTGGCCATGGTTACGCCACCATCTTTGACGTTATTTTAAATTAAAAATTGACACTGCATTCCTTGTTAAAAAGTACCTATAGAATGTTTTTGTTTCAAATGTCTAGCTACATTTGGTTTTGAATAAAGAATTAAAAACGATATCTTAACATTTCAGTTTTTTGTGGATATCTTCAACATGAAAAATGGTAGGATAAATTTCTTTTCAGTAAATTGATTAGCACAAAAATACGAAAGTTTGCCAAATTTATACATATGCTCTAGCTCCACTAATAAGCGCGATCCCCATGGTGAGGTTCGAAATTGAATCGCCCGGTATAATAATAAAGGCTAAAAATTTAAGCTGGATCGGACAAACAACTTTCCTTCTTAAATTTGCTGAAGCATTGATATTTTTAGTCAAATCTTTCAAGATTGAAGTTTCGCGGCAAACGGTATTGTTGAGGAAGTTCAAAATGTTACTTACACTACGACACTAGAATAATAGTTATTTATGTCACAAGTGCCGAAAGTACGGAATAACGCGACGAGCGGTGATGGGGCGCGTCGCCTTCACATGTGAGCTAGTAGCGCTATCTAGTTTTCAGGAGTAGTGACATCAAAGTTTTTTGTGTTGCTTTTTAAGAAATAAGTATTAAAAAAATAATTAAAAATGGATATATTTCTGTATAGGAAATGTTAGGTAGGTACCACTTTGACGAAACGTCAAGGTTAAAAACCTAATCAAATTCTGTCAAGAAGTCAAATTCTGACACAGGTATTTATATTTGTTCATGACACTGTAGATGTCACATCCGTACCAACATACTAAAATAAAACTACACTCATCGGTATACTTTATTTACAATTTTCTCAATTTATCGTTTTTAGAATTAGATATAACAACGGGTTGATATTTCTTATCAACAAACAATCAAATTGGTGGTCTTATTTTATTTGAAATTTGAATTTTGTATTTACCCGCACTAGAACGGCAACGTTCCATAGCGGTTCTCCAACCCCTGATGAAATCAGCTGTTTTCGAGTGTGACAGCACAAAAAAAATTTGTCAAAATTCTGGCTACGCAACTATGCACTTTTATATCAATGCCACCGATCTCGATCAAATAGAATTTGCTCTGGCAGCTAAACTATTAATTTTACCAAAAAATGTCATAGGCATAAATTATTCAAAATTTTAATTTATTATTTAACTATTTTGTCGAGATTACAGAAATGGCGGCTCATTTGCAAAATCCTTGAAAACGGCTTAGAATAAACTACCAGTTCGTTTGGACCCTTTTGAACCAAAAGCTTTTCAGCTCTAAGTTAGGTCATGAAACTTCTAAATATGAACTTTCATCCCGATACCTCTAGTAGTTTCTCCGTAATCGTCGCCAGAAATTCGTTTACACACACACACACACACACAGACTTTTTTGTACCTTGGTCAAAAATGTTCAGGGGACCCATAAAGGCCCTATTTCCGCTAAATTCTCATTTTTTTTCGGCACGATTACAATACATCTTCGTACTGCGTATGATAAAGTAAAAAATACCTGCTTCAATTGTGACAAGTGTAGGTGACGAGGTTCTGGAAATATCGGTGTTTTTAGTTGATCGCAGGAAAATTACGTCATAGCTACTATGAGTCGGATATTTTTTATAATGTCAAATGTTGAGTTCACTTTAATTTATAATTTGAATGGAAATACCTAATCATTTCGTTGTAAATCTTATTACAAAATTATAAAGTATATTTGGTTGCCTACTCAATTTTTCTCCAACCTTAAATATAAAATTAGTATATTAATTGATGAGATTGTTCGTGTTTTCATAATTTACGCGAGCACCGTCTTTTTCTATTATATATATTTTTTTTTTGTAATTGAATTGAATTTAATTATTAATGTTTTATAGCAACGGTAATTTCAATGGACCAGAAAACACGAATAGGCTTAAACAAATGGCGTATAATGATAAAAGTTTTATTACGATCATCTGCAGTTGTTTTTACAGCAGAAAGTGGACACGGAATTGTAGACTATTGCCTACACTATTTATGAACACTATTTATGACCACATACTACACCTGTTAAAGATTATCATTATTATTTTTATTGCGAACGTTAATTTTAATAAGAAATAATTAAGAAAACACTCCACAATTCGTAGCCTATTCCTCACAATTCTTGACAGAGTCCACTAACAATGCGGCTAGTTTTATTAGAAAGTGGACACGAGAAATACGAAAAACGTGACCGGAATTCAATCAATTGTGCGTACGGTTTCGATTTGTGTCTCAAACTTCTGCCTCGTATCCTAAGGGTTACCGGGTTACCGCCGACCTAGCGGTGGAAAACTGAATAATAGGGCGTCGTCGGCGTCGTATCTCATTTGCATAGTTCCTTATTCTGCGGTTTTATGCTCAATTAAACGGAACCACGTTACTCCAACCGCGACATCGCGTCGGCAAAAATAATTTGAATTCCGGTCGCTCAGAGGAGCCGCGCGTTGCAGAACGTAGCTCTAGGATAGTACCCGACGATGTCGGGTTTAGGGTGGATCTATCAATGCCAGGTTAAATCTTATAGTTAACAAACTGGTAGTTTTCATTAACTCCTAGTTACGAAAATGTCGGGTCTTTCAATGCAGTCTAAACTTCTAGTTAGGCGACTACAGGTTAAGGAGAGGTTGGCAATGGAAAAGCAACCAAAGAAAAATAAGATCTTAGTAATTTTCTAGTGATATATGGCGCTTAGCTGTCAGCTGTACATCGATTACCGCATTTCTGTTTGAATTTCAAACTTTCGACATTTTCTTTGTTTACGAGTTTACATATAAAATAAATAAATAAATTATATATAGGGTATTATAATCAATATTATCAATATTAATCAATATTTTAATCATGCGGTACTTGGCTCTTTACTTATATCTTATTAACCTGTAGATTTGGCGGCTGATGATGGACCAGCGGCAGCGGTCCGAAACGCGTCCCTAAGTACATAATAAACACGTGCATCAAGGAAGAGTTGTTTCATTTACTTAATTAAACACATTAATGCACTATGGATTTTAATCTCAACATATATAATGTTACTTTAAGGTACATATGTAGACTGGTGGAATTAAGTATGTTCTGATCCGTATTTCAGCAGTGTGTCGATGTTACATCCATGTATGTACTCGTATGTACTACATACGAGTTTTGTTTTTTGTTACTCTGGTCGGCCGCTCGGCCGCTAAGTGCAAAAAATTGTCCGTTTACGCTGCATACTCGTATATCGGAAATTTATTATTTGCGAAACCTTTCTCGAGTGCTTTGAATTGGTTTATAATGATTTATATATTTCTATTTATTAGCTTAATTTGTAATTAATTAATGTAATTCCTACATTGGAATGTAATTGTGTGTTTATTAAATATAATTTATTATATAATATAACATGAAGTGAAAATCTCATTTCAAGATATTGCATATTGCAATTAAATTGCTCTAAATTTGTATTTATGGTAATTTGTTACTTGTGATTTACTGGTGTTTTCGAGATATTTAGCTTCAACGATATTTTGCAGTTTTAACTTAATAACCAGAAAGGAATATGTATTTTGTATAGCATTGCAATTATTTTATTTTGTTATTTTGTATTTACTTTACAGCAATATTTTTCAAATATCTGAGAACTTAAAATAATGACAATTATGTATATCACTAATTTACAAAAATTGGTAATAGCTTGTAGAAGCATATTCGTGAGTTCTCACTATTTGTGAGAAAACGAATGACCTTAGATGCAATTAATACGAAACTTATTCTATGGACAGTATTGTTTACTACCGGTGGAGTGCGCGCGTTATATTGTTGTGTTATGATTGTGCTTGGCGGCAAACCTACAAATGTTTGATAGTCTGCGTGCGAGTACGCCTCTTGAAGGATAATAATCAACCGACTTGGAGTAAATTCACTAGTAAGGGCGTGAAGAAATACTTGGCACTTGCCTACTTAGGAATACATTATTTATGTGTTATGTCTAATGAAGTATCTCTTATAAGTACATGTTGTTATTAAATTTGCAATCAATTGGCCTTAATCGACCAAATCCATCTTGTAGAACAGCTAGAAAGAGCAGAAGCTAAAAAAAGAGCTTAATCATGGACAATTTATTTAAATGGTACAAACCTTGTTTACAAACCGTGTTAGTTAAATTGTTGAATGAGTCCATAATTTTCAAAGGCGAATATAATGTTAAATGAAAATAAAACCTCTTTGATCCTTTGCTAATTATTTATTTTAATAGGTACCGGTTTCAATCATCGTGTGATCATCATCAGCCTAAATGGTCAAATTAGTGAAGTATAAATTAAGAAAACATGAGGAACATCGACGACGAGACATGTGTTAGAATTGGAGAGCGGACGGTTGTTAGTTAAAGTTTTAAATGTTAAAACTATAATTTAATATATTAAATTTTTTTGCACCGCACGCTTACTATGGGTTTTGCACTGCTGCAATTCGAGTAACACTTAAAATAGTGATTTAATTTATAATACAATTCTAATATACTTTTAAGGTCATTAAAATATAAGAAATAATTTAAATTATTTTGGTATGCCTCCTACCATTACTGCTAGCGATCACAAATTACACTTAATAATTTAACATAAATACTTATTTGCATGTCATTTGCATATTATGTTACTGCTGCTATTATTTATAAAAGTGTAATTCTCTCTTTCTGTAACTTTAGCCCATTATTTTCTTAACTAATTTACAATCTAATTCTGTGGCATCTATAAGTGTTCTAAATAATCTATTTCTAAAATATAAATAAATCTGAATGCCTTCTCATACACTTATGCCTTCTCCTATACTTATTCGTGGTGTTTTACAGATTTACTGCATTTTGTAAATAGGAATGTTTATTTTGAAGATGTAGGCTTTTAATAGTTGCTAGTCTTTAAGAATGGCTTTTCCTAAGAAAAGAAAAAGTGTCGATTCTGAATAATCCAAGAATTGAATCTTTTATGCTTCTAATTCTGTCAAAGGTAGGTGTACATAGTAAAAATTTACACAAACAATAAGTTTCTAACAAACAATAACAGTTATTAACCTATAATAACAGTTTAGACATCAAATTAACAGCTACGATTTAATGTACTCAATCAATGAGAGATACATTATCAAGATCATCAAATTTTGCAATTCCAAAGGTTTATAGGTATATAAGAACAGTTTTACAAATTAAATCTCAATTTTAAGCAGTGGTAGAATTGCAGCAGTGGAGTCCATTAGACGCGTGTGATGTACAAAATAATTTAATCAATTGAGTCACCTTTTATTAAACAGTTACCGTTTTATTAACTAATGTCCGGTTTGAATCAGGCAAAACCTGGTTTATATCTATATCACAAAAATTACAAACAATGCAAGCCAAAAAAATTGCACAAAAAAATACAAAAATAGTGTTTTTGTCAGCTCAAATATTTTTTACATAATGTGCAAATGCTTTCGTTATACCATATACTATATACAAATGAATAAATATTTCCGGTGCTACTTTGGAATTAGATAAAACGATTGAATTTAAGGTTTATAGGCAGCTTGTATTGCTCAACGTAAAAGACATCGTGTAATTCTTTGAATTCGTGTTCTTGATAATTCGGAAGCACGTCTGCAAACCAAACTGCAGACCAAAACCAAGCAGATAACATAAATAGATTTATTAAAGAAAGAAATATATAAGCAAAAATAATAATAAATCTGGTTAAGTGGCTTATATATTAATGAGTTGGTGATTTAGCCGGTATTGTAGATCACAAGCGGAAGGTGAAAAAAAAGTTGTACTTTTCTTCCTAGTATGGCATTTTATTATAGTAGGTCCTGCTAGGAAGAAAACGACAACCATTTTTTTCACCGTCCGCTTGGGATCTACAATACCGGATACATCACCAATTTACAAAAATAATGTTTTTGTTATCTCAAATAATTTTGATATAATGTGCAAATGCTTTTTTATACCATATACTACACTTGCGAGTAAGAAAATCGTCTAACGCACTAAGAAAACTTAAAGTGTGAAATTGAAAAAATACAGCGTTTAAAAGCCTGGATCTTCAGCTTTAAGACAACACCATTACCATTAGAATCAAGCCCATACTTATTTGATTATGCAGTTTTAAGTGGAAGAATACGAAAAAGCGGTGTATGGGATACCCACAAATCGCGCATACAATCGATGATAACCAATCAGTTACCTTAGGCAGTCGTGAGCAGTCACCTGCAAGATGTTTACAGGTACAAAACTCAGAGATTTTCATACATTGATTACACCAAACAATGGATACCACACCAAAAAGGGCCGATAAAGTGGTCGCTCTCGCTCTGTTACAACAGGGGCTTAGTCAGCAAACAGTCGCTGCCCAGCTGCATTTAAGTCAGTCAGCCGTACCAAGCGTATTCAGAAGATTTGTAGAGCCTGGTGCCTTTAATCGGTGGCCGAGAGCCAATAATCATCGGAAGACTTCTGAGAGAGACGATCGTTTTATTGTTTCGACCTTATGGCACAATAGTCATTTGACCGGTGTTGCTTTACAACAGCAGCTGCAACGTGTTCGTGGAGTCATTGGCAGCGAGTGGACTGTGAGAAGACGATTGAAGGAAGCGAACCTCACTCCAAAACGGCCTGGCACATGCCGGAAATTGACAGCAAGGCACCGGTAAGCGCGCCTCCAATTTATCGAGTGCACTTGAATTGGGGAATAGAGCAATGGCGGTCCTGTTCACTGATGAGTGCAGAATGTGTCTGCATGGCAGTGACAGGAGAGCTCGAGTTACAGACGATCGGGTGAGCGATTTGCGCCTTGTTGTGTCACTGAAAGAGCAAACTGAACTTGTTTTTGTACCTGGTGGAGGCCGAGGAGGAGGACTGACAGTTGATCGGTACATTACAGGAATTCTCCTGGAACATGTTGTTCCGTACACTGGATTTATAGGCGTTAACATTGACTTGATGCACGATAATGCTCGTTGTGTCACTTTACTTACCAGTAACCAGTTCCTGAACGAGGTCGGAATACGGACGACGGAGTGGTCAGCCGCCAGTCCAGACTTAAATCCCATAGAGCAGTTATGGGACCATCTTAAACGGAGGGTCCGGGCTAGAAATAATGTTCCTGCGAATACTAATGAGGTGACGAGGTGAAGACGCACTTCCTCAAGATTAAGTTGCCAGATTAAAAACATCGATGACAAATCGATTACAAGCGGCCATCAGGGCCAGAGGGGATAACACCGTGCAATGATAAAATAAATTTTTACTTCACTTTACATTTTCTTCTTTCATGTGAAAAATAAGCAATCATAATTGGCTTTCCTAAATTCCCATTTTCCCAACACTTTGATTTAAATGACATCATTTCAAAAAGTGTCCACTTGATTTTTATAATAATGGTGTTACCTTAAAGCTGAAGTTTCAAGCTTTTAAACACTGTTATCAACACACTGGTCAAGCTTTTTTTGAAAAAAATCACGCCTTTATGTTCTCTTAGTCAAGTGCGTGAGTCGATTTACTTGCTCGCAAGTGTATATACAAATGAATAAATATGTCCGGTTCTACTTCGGAATTAGATAAAACGATTGAATTTAAGGTTCATAGCCAGATTGTCTCGCTCAACGTAAATGAATTCTTGGCTTCCTTCCGCTAATTCCACTTAATGTGTATTTCAATAACTTTGTCATTGCGATTGTATCTATGTGTACACTCGTGGAATAAAGTAAGTTCTGATCCGTATTTCAGCAGTGTGTCGATGTTACATCCATATTCGAGTTTTTTGTTACTCTAGTCGGCCGGTCGGCCGCCAAGTGCAAAAAATTGTCCGGTTACGCTGCATACTCGTATATCGGAAATTTATTATTTGAGAAACCTTGTGAAACCTCCTTGTTCGAATGCTTTGAATTGGTTTATAATGATTTATATATTTCTATTTATTAGCCTAATGTGTAATAAATTAATGTAATCCTACATTGCAATGTAATTGTGTTTTTATTAAATATAATTTATTATATAACATAAAATGAAAATTTCATTTCAAGATATTGCATAAAACACAACAAACTATACAAACTTATTGCATCTAATAGCTTTTTTCGTTAATAAATACAAAATTCAATTTCTTGTGGTGAATATTTTTACTGAAGGTTATTTCAGAACTTTTATGTATTAACATTTTATTCACAATATAGAAATAAATTAATAAAATTAAATTGCTTTAAATTTGTATTTATTGTAATTTGTTCCTTGTGATTTACTGGTATTTTCGAGATATTTAGCTTCAACGATATTTTGCAGTTTAACTTAATAACCAGAAAGGATGGATTTTGTATAGCATGAATGTATCATTACAATCTTTTTATATTCTTATTTTGTATTTACTTTACAGCAATTATTTTTCAAATATCTGACAACTGAAAATAATGACAATTATGTATATCACTAATTTACAAAAATTGATAATTGCTTGTAGAAGCAAGCTCTAAATTTTCGACGAATTTTGATGGAATGTAAATGTGAAATAATTAGAATTAAAAAATAAATAAACCAAAATATACGACCATCTAAAAGAACATTTAGATGACATTACAGTTCAAATTAGTTCCCTCTATGTCCAAAACTACTACAGATTTGAGATTTGAAAAAAGATTTGACATTAATCATTATTGACATAATAACCTAATTTTCAGTATTCTTAAGTAATTAGTTAATTAATTATAAGTAAAATTTTAATAATTCGAATTATAAATGAACAAAAGATGAAACTAGAATGTTTTTTTTTCTAGAAAGTAGAAAGTAATAAGTTTCATGTGGTTTTATTGGTTTTCTATGTTCCTTCAGAAGTTGGAGCCGTTTAAAATAAGATATTGTTAATAATTCAAACGGCTGTAACTTTTTAATGAATTGAAAAATTAATTTGCTTACTGAAAAAATGTCTTGCAGAAGAAACGTGGGACAGCCTGCATATATTATTGCTATAATTTTATATTATTTTGGTTGCCAAGCATGTATTAGATCTCATGAAAGATAATTGAAACATTAACTGCTATAAAGTAAATACAGATATATTTCTATTGTCCTTTCATACAAAATACATGCTCCGTCCTAAATATAAATTTAAATTAAATTTAGAGAATTTATTTACATTTAGTGAATATATTTTAATATTACAATTCTGAAATAGTCTATATTCAGTGATAATCTTCGGCAACCAGATGATTTATGCATTTACTTACTTAATTACTTAAGCCCGTCATTCCACTGCTGGGCAAAGGCATTTACTTACGTAATTAATATGTGTATTAGATAAAATAAATTTAAATAATGTGTCGTGATATTACGCAATATCTTAATATCAGATTTTCGCATCATATTATCAAATTTCATGTTTGTTAATATTATTATAAAAATAATTTTATATTTAATTAAATGCACTACTCGTAAACTTAAATGTTGTGGTCATATTACATTTATTACATTGCAACGAAGGTATCACATTAAGGAAAAGATCAGACACGCTCAAAATAAACTAAATTCCGTTACATTACATCCACTGAAAAACCACCTCGTGACGGACAACTTTTTGCGAGGCGGCCGGGCCGAAGGAATATATAACCGAATATATAACCGACATACTATTTTCAAATCCTGCGATAGCGATACGAACATACTTTTTTCCATGACTGTACATTCATCCCTGAAAGCAAGCATAAAAGCACAAAAGTGCACGTTACACGACCAAGAATTCTCACAAAAATAATAGCGAAAATTATCACTATAGTTTTTGTGCGAATTATTGACATTTGACACATTTGTCAAAAACAATCATCCGCGTGCGTACTTGTGCGATTTTCTCAGATCATAACATATGACATTTTCGTAACCCAACATTAGATACATACGTATTGAATTGTATCTGCAATAGATAAATACAGCTCATAATTTCGCTATTAGTTTCGTTAGAATTCTCAGTCGTGTAAAACGGATCGTACACGACCGATTTTATAGTCGATAGTTTTGGCTATTCATTTCGCCATTATTTTCGTTAGAACTGTACTGATTTCCCATTGTGCTACGAGCATTCCGATGGTGTATTATTGAATATTCCTGCTCGATTCCATGCACCTGTGTGTTATAGGTTGTGATGTAGGTTGCGATAGTCATAAAATAATTTGTCCAATTGGTAACCCCTTAATGCAATAGACTTCTTGCAAGATCCAAATCTATTTCGTTATCCTGATCTTTCGGAAATGGTCGCAACAATGTGACAAGGTTTGTAAGCAATTCGTTGCTGGTTAAATGAGACATTTTAATAAATTGTCCATAATTAAGTTATTCTTGTTTTAGAGTCTGCTACTTCTAGCTGTTCCACAAAATGGATTTGGTAAATTTTATCTATTTGATTGCAAATGTAATAACAACATGTAATTTTAAAAGATTCTTCATTAAGACATAACACATAAATTATGTGTTCTTACTTGCGTGTATTTCTTCACGCCTTTAATAGTCAATTTAGTCCAAATCTGTAGATTATCCATCAAGAGGCGTATTTGCCCGCAAAGAGTATCGAAAATGTGTAGGTTACACATTGTGCCGCCAAGCACAACAATAACGCGCGCATTCAACCGGTAATAAACAATACTGCCCAGAGAATACGATTCGAACTGATTGCATCCAAGGTCATTCGTTTTTTCATGAACGGTGAAAACTCACGAACGTCGGGAATAGCCCCGCTGGGACGACAACTAGTATTCAGAATGAACCAACTATCTATACAATTATTAAATCCCACATCGTCTGGTACTATCCTAGAGCTACGTTCTGTATTTCTTCACGCCTTCACTAGTCAATTTACTCCAAGTCGGTTAACTATCCTTCAAGTGTCGTAATCGCACGTAAAGCGTCACGAGTAACAGTAAATTTGCAGGGTAGTACCGCCAAGCACACTCCACCGGTAGTAAAAGACACTGCCCATAGAATACGTTTCGAACTGATTGCATCCAAGATCATTCGTTTTCTCACAAATGGTGAAAACTCATACGGTACTGCGGGAGTAGCCCCGCAGGGAACAATAACAGCTGTACAGGGGTCTCTATGACTGGAATGTGGTGTAATTAAAAATTTCTTTGTTATGTGATTGCCGTAGCTTTTCTGTTAGCGATAATGAGATCGTCCAATTCAGAAGCTGTCGTCACTTTTTCTTCTCAAGGAGTCAAAACATAGCTGATGTAAAAGTAATATTGTAAACCTCAATTTGGACTGTAATAAGTTTAATGCTATCTATTATTTTCCCGAATTGTCATCTATTTTAGACTGAGACAATTTTTTTGATATACAACGGTAACCGGCGTCATTTTGAGTAGAACAAAATTACTGATCGGGCTTTGTTATCCCTATATAGCAATTAAATATCTTGTTTTGTTTGGATGCTTACACAAATCACTTAAGGAACACTTATGAAAAATTTTTCAGGGTTTTAGGTAAATGTCCAATATTGAAACTTTACTTAGAGACTATTTTGAGGTTTCTAGGGCATAGGTTTCAGCCGCTATAAATTCGTAAATACACTATGGGCAAAAAAAACGGTACAAATTTTTAAACACTCGTATTTCCAATACTATTAAGTCAATTCAAATATTTCCTTTAAAAACAAATTGCTTGTAGTGTGAAGATTGAAACCATACCATATTCGCAATAACAGAACGTTTCAATCCAAAGTTATGTTGCTTTATGTTTGGCTATGCAACATTTCTGATACCATCGGGCCAATTTAATGTGAAATGAAAGGTGAAATAAAATTAATAGGCAATGACATTTGTTTTCTTTTGGTCAAAAGGAACAGTAGAGATTTTATAGCATAGTGTACAGGGTGATTTTTCTCGTATGCCGGGTGAAATTATGAACCATCGTTTTTTGCTGTTTTTACTGAAAAAAGAAGTGGAATTGCAAATATGGTATGTTCTCAATCCGCAACAACATAAGCAATTAGTTTTTCAAAGAAATGCTTGCTTGAATTTACTTAAAATCTTTGGAAGTATGAGTAATTGAACATTTGTACCGTTTTTTTGGCCCACAGTGTATAATCCAAATAACGTCACTGTTTCAGAACATCAACGGGCAGGCTTGGACATACAGTCTACCGTAAGAAGACACATACCGATCGGTACTTGAACGCCAAATCACACCACCATCCCCAACAGAAGAGAAGTGTTATTAGCACTCTGTTCAACAGAGCCGAGAAGATATGCGACTCCAACACCTTGGACGACGAACGGAAACATTTTGAGTGGGCCCTACGTCAGAATGGATTGACCAAGTCTGACATACGGAGTATCACACAGAGAAAACCGCTAGACTCGGAGGAGCCGCAAGAATCAAAAGGGTTCGCTTGCTTACCATACGTAAGTGAGGTATCAGAAAGAATCGGTAGATTACTGAATAAATAGAGTATGACAGTGAGGTACAGAGCACCAGCTAAGGGAAAGGATCTTTCGCCTAACCCAAATATATCACACCACTCCTGGAGAACGAAGGGGTCTACACGATAACATGTTAGTGTGGAACATGCTATGTAGGACAGACAGGACGAAGCATCGAATGTCGAGTCATGGAGAACAGTAGAGACACCCGGCTACCCCAAAACTCAACAGTCCGCTGTTGCAGAACACTGTCACGAGACGGGACAAAGAATGAATTCCGATGACATGAAGATGTTGGCAAGGGTGTGTTTATCATCGAAGGCTTATTAGAGAAGTCATCGAAATTTGCAAGCATCCTGACAACTTCAAACGCGAGGACGGACATTAGTAGGGTCTGGATATCGATCCTAACGCACATGGGACCGGTAGCTCCAGATGTGCTGAGTGAGGTGTAAATTTAGGTATATAAGAGATATTTCCTTGGTAGGTCTTCAGTATTCCGTTAGCTCTGAAGAAGCGACTGACATGGTTCGCGAAACGTCAGCATTAACAAATTTTGACACGGCACAAGCCGGAAGCAGTTTATTTTCTAATTAATTAGTTTCTTTAAACAAAAAAATTAACAATGAATTTTGCGTTCATGATATTTAATTAAAATTAAATACAATTTTGGTTAAAAAAAAACTTTGGATGCACAAATAATAATTACAAATAATTACATACAAATAGTAAATACTCATAAATTTGAACCTATCTACCTATTCGTAAATCATAGAAATTCAGAAGAAAAGTAAATATAACGAAAAAGAGAAAAAATTCCAACCAAAAACAGTAAATTTTTGTTCAGCAGTTATCCACAGGTTGCGTTCAAGCATGAAATTTGTGACAAATCTGTGAATGATTACAGCGATGTCAATGCCATGACAACACTTCGCGTAATTAATGTAGCCGAATTTTACGTTGACAGTTCGTTTTTCAGATGTTCCCTTAAGACCTTTGGCGTCTTTTATCTTCCTGCCTTCTAACCAGTCACAAATGAGGACTTTCGTCCCAGTAATCCACCACTTCTACCTTCAATTATTTACAATGAGCCCGTTCTCTGAGATCATTACGTTAATGTTGTTCGAAAGTAAGGGCCTCTGGGGACATTTAACGAGAAGATTTTACGCGAAACTGACAACAGTTACTTTATACAAACGATATGCTTTTTCTCATATTTCCATCTGGCGTTCCTTTGATGTTCCATACCCCCACCCTCCTACCCCCCTTCCCATAAACTCCCTAGCAATTTCCTGGCTCGTAGGTCAAGGACCCAACCTAAAATCACAGACTGCCGGCGTATCGCTTTAATTCAGAGGGAAATTATAAATGTGCGCCTACCTGGCATTTATGACTTTATGGTAAATAAATAAATGGTTTTAAATATCTCGTTAATACAACCTAACTGTAAATAAATAAAAAAAAATATACGTATATAAAATAAAAGTGAATAGTAAGAAGACCAGTAAAAAACGGTGATTATTCATCTATCATTTATCAGCACAGCTAGCTTCACTGTATCTGTATGTACTATCGTATATATTATGTCCCTTCTTTTGACGTCCATTTTCCCGGAAACCTAGAGGCGAAAAACTTTTAAAAAAATCTGGTGCTGTCCTTGATTAATATGCTACAACTCATAAAAATTAGAAAGCTGTATGTGTTGGCGTTTTCCCGATTTTTCCAAATTAAGAAGAATTGGCGCTGTTTTTGCCACATAAATTTTATTCGTTTAACTTTAGCAATTAATTGCTCCGGAAATAATACAAATATTTGAACGAATTAAAAAGTAATCACTTGCGGAATGCTAGCTTTCAATGTGCATTTTTGTAAAATCATTGGATCAGTGGTTGACCCACAAAAAGCTATATTATGCAATGCCAGCAATTCCGTTATTACAAGAGCTAGAATAATGAAATATAGATTATAGGCTACCCAATAATTCATAGGTTTAAAGTTTATTACATAATCATTGTTTATCTTGCATTTTTCATACAAAAGATCGTGCTGAAACTCCGCGTGAATTCCGACGCTCTACGGTCTTTGCGGTGTAGCGGGGAAGGGAGGCGTTAGCGGTGCAGTGATGTCGGAGAGAACCGACACAGCTGGGAGCACCGGGCAGCTTATTATCAATACACAAAAATAATTAAATTCTTAATATTTGCATAATTTTGATTATAATGTGTGACCCGGTACGAGAGAAAGCTCTTCTATCGATTGGCGTTTATGTTTTCTTCAGTTTTTATACAATAAGGTTGTAAACAAGATTTTGATGGAAGCGGATAAATCTAATAATATGGAGTTAGCAGATTTTCCGATTAGTGGTGAATACTAAATTAAGCTTGCTTGATAAACCCAAAAAATATTTAAAAAGTATGCACGATTTTGTTATATAAATATTCAAACTACTATAACAGTTTCAACAGCTTATTTATTAATAATATTTATACATGCAGAAACAATATAAAATAAATACCAACTCTTGATATATTACATATATTACATACGTCCGCTCTGAGCGTATATTAAAAATATCAAAAAACTTCTACAAATTTAGCATCGTAAATTTGTAGACACATATTTTGCAGATCACTCATTAATTTTAAATGCTAAACCCGAAACCCGTTTTAAATTGCCAAGAATTCCCATGGGACTTCCAAATGCCTGTTCGTGGTTCTGTTATCTTATTGACTTATTTTGCCATTATTTTTTAATTCGATATACTGTCGCCGGATATCCAAATTTCTTTGGCGAGGCATAATCGCCGTGTCGTTTTATGTATTGTGTCCGTAAACACTAGTAACGGTAGTAATGCAGTGCGAGCCGCCACTACTGGCAGCGTCGCTGTCGATCCCTTCCCCCGCTCGCCCCAAGGACCGAAGAGCGCCGCGTCAACTGCAGCAATTATGAGATGCTTCAACTCGATCTTTTGTAGGGAAAATGCAAGATAAACCATAATTATGTAATAAACTTTAAACCTATGAATTAGTGGGTAGCCTATAGTCTATATTTCATTATTCTAGTAAAGTAATTGCGGGCATTGCATAATATTGCTTTTTGTGTGTCAAGCACTAATCCAATGATTTTACAAAGATGCGCATTGATAGCTAGCATTCTGCAGGTGATTTTAGTTTTTAAATCGTTCATATCTATGTATTATTTCCGGAGTAATTAATTGCTAAAGTTAAACGAATAAAATTTACGTGGCAAAAACAGCGCCAATTCTTCTTAATTTGGAAAAGTCGGGAAAACGCCAACACATACAGCTTTCTAATTTTTATGAGTTGTAGCATACTAAACAAGGACAGCACCAGAATTTTTTAAAATTTTTTCGCCCCTAGGTTTCCGAGAAAATGGACGTCAAAAGAAGGGACATAATATATGGCCACAATAGTACATACAAACGTCCCATTGCAGAGTAAAGGCCTGCCAAGCCAATCTTCAGGTATGTCTGCGCCAAGGACTAAAACGTTTAATTTCACTCACAAACTACCCTTTCCTCTGCCTGCATATATTTCTTCTGCCATGTAGAGATTGATTCATCCACTTATTGTCCTGTATTGTTTTCTCATATTCGGGACCACATTCAACATTACATGATGTTAATGTATATGTTACCGGCAAAATTCGTTTTCACGTAGATCCAGTTTAACCTAGGTTAAATTAGTTCTGCCAAAGCGCGTTAGGTCGGACTAGTTTAACCTAGGCCAAACTAATTTAACCTGGTTTGTAAACGCATACTTTAGGTCAACCTGGTATGGATTAGCTCAAACTGATTTCGATTAACGGTATTGAAATGTATTCTTATACCGGGTGATCCACGCTGTTATTTGTGGAACCAGACGAATAAAGTTTGGATTGCTATAATAGACTAAAAATTTAAATATTTTGGTTGTACTTGAAGTTAGTGTTAGTGTTTCTCTTTTTCCGGAATAGGTTTTATCTTTAAAATTGCAATCTGCACACTATACTTTGCATGCAGTAATTTCAATAGGGATGATATTCTAAAAACGAAACACATCGATTGACATTTTTTTTCTTCTTCCTGATTCTTCCAGGGTAGGGGGTGAACAAAAAAATAGTGGTTGTGGATTTGTTCCTTGGGGAGTCGTGAAAAATTTCTGATAATCTCCCGCAACTTTTTTTCTAAATCCGAAACGTGAAAAAAATTCATGTTTGCAATGTATTTTAAATGGGAAATTTGAGATGCTCGGTGGCACATGTTAATGTTAACCGATTTTTCTCAAATTTCTGAAAAAGGAACAGATTGGGGGGATCGTTTCCCTCTAACAAAAAAAGTCCGTTTTTTGGACCATCCTAATGCACATGTCTACTTGAAGTCATATGCGGATCCCTTCATAAAAGGAACAATAAAAGACGTAGTAACCCGACGTGATACGCAGTCTTTTCTCGAAAATTTATATGTATAATGTATATGTATACATTTTGTAAATTGCCATTAAAATTGATATAAATATGTGTATTTTGATAATAAGAAATCGACGTGGTCGAAGAGTATTTAAAATAACCAACCGCTTCAGAGATTTTCTCATGTTTACATGACTTACGCGGTCGCTGTATAGGTACATACAAAGATTTTTTGCCTATATAACTCACGTCAAAATTGTCAAACATAATTTCAAACTAGAGTGGCTGAACCACAGTAAGCCTAGGCGCGAAGTAACGTTGAATGGCACCAGCCGGCGTACGATGTCAGAATATCGGCTTGACGTTAGGTAAGTGCCGCAAACATCGTGTTACTTACATAGGGGTGAATTGGGGGTAGTCGATTGGGTTGGAGTTTATATTTAGGTGTCGGCGCACCCCACCGCAACTCTAGTAACGTGCGGTGACGTCAAACGGCGCGGCGGTGTCGTAAGAAACTCTGAATTAAAGTAGCTAGAGATCGTCTTCTAATTGGACACAAGTACATACACCGGGCACAACTAGATGAGATGATAGCCAATGTGATCAACAGGCGGAAGTTGTTGCGTATCTGTTGCTAATTCGACGCAATTCCTCCGATTCAAAAATGATTATTTCCGTCGCGGAAGGGAGCTGGGATGCTTAAATTAGATAGTAAAATAAAGAAAGTGATGCTCTACTAAGGAGAAAATGTGAGACCGAGATAGAAGGTTTATTTTGTTAGATAGTTATCCAAACGATTATATGACTTCCAAGAGTCATATGATCATTGATAGGAAGTTTATTAGCCATTTACATTCATTATTTCAAGCCAATCTTCCAAAATAGCGGCTATATACCAACATTTTTTTCTCATTTGGATACATACTCCCCATATCTCAAAAAATGATCGACCTTGTGTTGCGGATATAATTTTTCGATTACTATATACTTACTATATAGTACCACAAGTGCAAAACAAACGTTCAAACAGGACAAAATCAAAAATCCGAATCGGTGCATGGATTAAGAAATTATGAGCGAACAAGCATACAAAAATATTCCTACATTGCACTATGGTCTAGAAGTACCGAATTGTTGGCCAAAATTCAAATTTTCAAGTTTTGAATTCATTTAAATTCTGTACCCTATATGAAAGTAAACATGTTAATTCATTAAGCACGCGTGGAATTGATGCTTAATTACAACGCATTCAGCCATAGTAATTAACCAAAATGGCGCATAGTGCGCTTCTACCACTATTCATTATTTTAAACGACCTCAGCAAAAATCGAATACTGAGTATATTGTATGTTTACTTAAGCTCTAAATAAAGGAAATTAAAAAAAATGTCTGCACTTGTTTGCACTTATTTTAGGATATATTTATGATTCCATTCTTTATCTACAAATCCCAATTATATTTTGCTGCATATAGCTGCGTATTATCCGTAATTTAGTTTTCCTCGGTAGTTTAACGTTTTGCGAGAAATCAGTACACTTGCGTTAAACGCAATACTTGCGCCAAGTTTCAAATAAGTTTTTGGCTGCTATTTATTTATATGAAGTAACAAGCAAAGCATCAAATACAAGATAAATACTCATTATAATCTTCTCTCTATACCACTTTGGCCTAAAAGTAACAAATTATTGACAAAATTCGCTTTTTAAACTTGTAAATTCAATTGAATTCTAAATGTTGCTGGTACGCTTGCGCGGCGCTGTCACCGTACTAACCTAAAAATCACTTAGACGGCGCAGCCACCATTGTTGTAAACCTGTGAAAGTAAATTATTTGTGTATTTAAACAATAACATTTACGATTAATCTTTCTACTAAATGTATGTATTTTATATTTCTTAAGTATGAAAGAACTATAACGTAAATCATCGCACTACAAACCCAGAGGTATAACCTAACCAAAAGTTTTATTAAACATTGAAACATTTTGCGCTAATTTAAATGTAATTGTTATATTGCATAAGTATTTGTGATGGTACCTATTTTTTTCTTTTTTCTTCTGTTTCTGCGCCATTCTAGTAAATTGTTTTTGCAGGAACGTATAATTTTAAAAATTAACTACCTTTTAATATCTGGCTGAACAAAAATGATAAGTGCCAGATATCACTAGCGATGTACAACCACGTTGTTAATGTAATTAAGCATGTTTTAAAGTGGTTATCCGCTATATTGAAACCACCATTTTGTTTTCATTAGAGTTCAGATTCGTTGTCAGCGACCTCAAAAACCCCAAAATATACGTTTGAAGTAAATCAAAACATATTTTAATGTACTTGTTAGCCATATTAAACCCGCCATTTTGTTTTAAACAATTTTGAGTTAAGATTCATAATCAGCGACCTCCAAAAAAACGCCATGTATTAACTAAATCAAAACATCTTTTAATGTAGTCGGCCGCCATATTGGATACGCCATTTTGTTTATGGAAATTGCGAGTTCAGATTTATGATCATCTACCTCAAAAACCCCAGCAGCCACGTTTCAATTAAATCAAAGCATATTTTAATGTAGTCGTCTGCCATATTGGATCCGTTATTTTGACTTTAGCAATTTAGAGTTTAGATTCGTGATCAGCGACCTTAAAATCCCTTATATACGAAGTTTCAGAATTTTGGCCAACTTTTCGCGAGTTCAGACCACTGTGCATTGGGGATGTTCGATAATACGATACGATATTTTGTAGTACCGGTACTTTACCTTCCAATACTCGATACTTTCTACCGGTATTTCCGCATGCGATACGATACGTTTTTGGCTGTACTGTCATCTGGTGTAGGTGTAATAAATACATAAATTTTTTGACAATATCTGAACTTTTGTTAACCACAAATACAAGGAATATAGAGTAATTCAGCAGTACTCAGTTCTCAGACGGAGTAAAGAACTTTGTTAGCAAAACGTAGATACAATCAACAATAACGCACGGCAAACCACTAATCAGGATATTTGTTTCTATTCTGTCCATGAAGGCCTTCCTTGGCATTCCAGATATTAGAATAAAATTATATTGTTTTGTTTTATTTTATTTATTTGAATTACAATTTTCCAGTAAACCTTGAAATTAGTGACTATAATACTGCATGCGCAGGGTGTTCTATAAAGATTGCGACAAACGGATAGGAGTTGAAGGTACACCTAAATAAGCGTTTTTTAAGTAAAGTGGTGTGGAGAAAAGTGCCGTTTAGGCACTAGATTCTATTAAACAATATACTTTTTATCTATAACTGGTCGAGGTGGCCTTAATCATTGGCCCGATCGATTTCAATAAGAACGACAAATTAATTCCTGTCATATCTTTTTGGTTCTGCCTAGCGGTTTAGGTGAGCCCTACAACCGTTATCAGTTTATTTTTTGCAATGTGTATGGGACATTCTGTATGTATTGTCTTGTTGCACCCTACCTATCTGCTGTTACTCAAAACTAAAATTGCATACCTAACATTAAAAATTTTGGTATAGGAGAGAAAAAATTGTGTACCAGTACTCGATACCGGTAATTTCTAGTCCGGTACGGCACAGAACTGGTATTTTCTAAGCAATACGATACGATACGAAAAACCGGTACAACACAGTGTATTGGAACTAGGGAATCCAAGCCCGCAAATGCTGGATCCCGCAATTGCGGGATCCCGGAGGGATTTTTTTTCATCAGAATTTTTTTTTTCATCAGATAGAGATCACTATTTATACTTAAAATAATATGTATATTTATTGATAGTACTTTTAAAAGGAAAAGAGAATGGAAACACGTGCTGCTATTTTTTATTCGTGTTGCCAAATAATTAAGTGCCTTCTACTTTTGTTTGTTTTTAAATGTTTATTAATTTTAACGTAAAAAAAATCTGATGTGGCCAGGCACATGACTTTATCATACAATATATAAAATTAATAGTTTAGCTGCGTGAGAATCGATTTTATTTAGATAAGTCGTAGGTATTGTCAAAGCATCAGCATTTGACACTACCTACACTACGTCATTAGAATAATAGTTATTTATGTGACAAGTACCGAAAGTACGGAATAGCGCGACGAGCGGTGATGCGGCGCGTCACCGAAGGCGGAGCGTCGCCGTAGCACGTGAGCGCGTCGCGCTATCTAGTTTTTGGCAGGAGAGACATCAACGTTTATTGTGTTGCTTTTTGAGAAACATGTATTTAAAATAAAATAAATAAAAAATGGTTATATTTCTGTATAGGAAATGTTAGGTTGGTACCACTTTGACGAAACGTCAAGTTTAAAAAGCTAATTCAAATTCTGACAAATTTATATTTGTTCATGACACTGTAGATAGAGTTTATTTCACGACAAGTGGCAGTAAGCCGCTGACATAATGCGCAAACGTTCCTATATGCATTGACGTGTGCTAGAATGAAATAGCAATCTTCTTTATTTCATTCTGACACACGTCAATGCGTAGGAACGTTTGCGCATTATGTCAGCGGCTTACTGCCACTTGTCGTGAAATAAACTCTATCACATCCGTACCAACATACTAAAATAAAACTACAGTCAGCGCTATACTTTTCTACTCAATTTATCGTTTTTAGAATTAGATATAAAGACGGGTTGATATTTCTTATCAACAAACAATCAAATTGGTGATCTTATTTCATTTGAAATCTGTATTTTGTAATTTGCCGTACTAGAGCGGTAACGTTCCATAGCGGTTCTATAACCTCTGATGAAATCAGCTGTTTTTGAGTGTGACAGCACAAAAAACAATATTTGTCAAAATCCGGGCTACTATGTAATTTCATATCAATGCAGATGCGACCGATCTCGATCAAATAGAATTTGCTCTTGCAGCTAAACTATTAATTTTACCAAAAAATGTCATAGCCATAAATTATTCAAAATTTAGTCTACTTTAATTTATTATTTATCTGTTTTGACGAAATTACAGAAATGACGAAAATCGTTGAAAAATGCTAAGAGTAAATAGCCAGTTGGTTTGGACCATTTTGAACCAAAAGCTTTTCAGCTCTAAGTTTGGTCATAAAACTACAAAATACGCACTGTCGCCCCGATACCTTTAGTAGTTTCTCCGGAATCGTCGTCACAAAAATCGTTTACACACGCACACACACACACAGAGACATTTTTTTGTACCTTGGTCAAAAATGTTCAGGGGACCCATAAAGACCTATTTCCGCTAAAATCTCAATTTTTTTTTTCGGCATGATTACAATACTTTACATACTGCGTATGATAAAGTAATAACAGCATTGGCAAATATAAATTTAACATAAAGTCATAAGGGCAATCTTGACAAGGATGAATCACAAGCTTTGTGAACATTTAATGTTGTCTCTTACCAATCAATATCTTTTGGGAACGAGAAGAAATTAGAAACTCATTTTCTGTTTGCCGCTGAGGCTTTTGCAGCTTTGCACAATACACCCTTGTCCAGGCATACTAAACTTACACGACGAACACTAACACTAATACTAACACTAAACTATACCTTAATATATTACTCTTTATACACTTAAAACGAACAAAAAGTCAATGAAACACTATGTAAATTTACTATGATAACAACAATCTAAAAACAATTCACAATTGCTTACTACGGACCTGTATCTACCGTCGTTCAATGCCGTTCAACGTAGGTATAACCAATAAATGTAAAAGATGAGACATTATAAATTTTATGTTATCTTTTCTCCGAAAGTACTTCCAAAATCAATGTAAAATGTAACTTTTAAACTATTCCGACTGTTGTATTTTGTATTGTATCTATTTGCTAAAAATATCTTCCTCCTACTATACGCTGTTTTTAATTGCATAAAAACTTTTATTAGCATATTTAGCAGGTTGAGCACAAAGAATATTATTATTGTTTGCTATCGCGAAATTTTGCGGATCCCGCGGGATTGATGGCTATAAGCCCGCGGATTTGCGGGATTGAGGCTTCCAATCCTGAAATTTCGGGATCCCGATCATTTTTTCTATTCGGGATAATCCCCAAAATCCATAATAACCCGAAAAGTCCCGATCGCTCCCGAAACTGATTTCAAAATAGCGAAGAATAAACATTATAGAACGCGAATGTTTGACTGCTGAGTAAGAAGCAGGATTCTTATGTTTGAAACACTTTGTTCTAAAGCAGTGTTTTAAACACGTTTAAAAACATTTTTTCGTTAACAAAGATTATTTATAAAAAAATATGTTTGTCTTGTTTAAAATAAAGGAAATATTGTTAGCTGTCTCGAATCAATTAAACTAACCGTGGAAGCAGTTTGTAGAAGGGACTCGAATCTCCACAATGTCGATCAACTTTTAAGGTTTTAATAAAGAATTTCGAAAACTACAAACTTACTCTCGGACACTAGTGTCATACCAATCTGGTCTGGGGTTTTTAACTACCTGCAAAATCCAAATAAACAGCAAAGAGAAAATGATTGTCATTAAGATACCGGATTCCAACACAGTCGCAAATATTATAAAGGTTATGTGGGCAATAGACATTTGAGTGAAACTAAAGAGGAAAATGTTTCTCTGTCTGAAGTATGGATAATAACCGAAACTAAATCTTTATAAGGGAAGAAGCCACAACAATGAATACTAAAGATATAAATCCATTGGAAAAGAGTGAAAATTCAAAACAGTGTTGAACGGTAATAAAAAAAGAAATGGCTTTATTTGAAAATGGGGGATTGCGTTTAATATAATTAAAAGAGATAATTGGGTATATAACTGGGTATATAATAATACACAAACTGTACCGAAGCGTACGTGTTTACAACGAAAGATCATGTCATCAAGTAATGTGCTTATGTCTTTAAGGGCCACTGCTGCATTTTTCCTAGTGCCCCACAGTTTTCTGCCCAGGAGCCTCACATTTTCTGTCCAAGGGCCCCCACAGCTTTTCTGCCCAGGGGCCCCACAGTCCTAAACCCTGCGCTGCGTACAAAATAGCAGGGCGAAAACCTCGCAGTCGGAAAGAACTATTTAAATTAAAAATTTTTTAAAAAAGGACCAATGCAACAAGATGGATGTTTTATTGTTTTCGTTTCGTTACTTCTTTTCATCATTTTTACGTTTTCGTCGTCCTTGCTATCAATTTGTTCTTCACGGCCCATTTGTGTTTTTGGTTTGCTATGTATCTTTTATACTTTTTGTTCTCCATAGCTGCACATTCTCCTAACTCCTAGTATAGCTAATTTATTAAAATCATATAATTCTACAAAGCAGTACTTTTAAGGGCGCCGAAACGGGTGCGGAACGCACCCTAGAAAGTTCAGCAACGTACTTCGTAAATCGTACCGATCTTTTAATTTTGCATTTAAATTTGAGACTTTTTGCAGTCAAAGGGTATTAATTGAATGTAGCCGCAGCATACGAACACGACAACGATAACTAGAAAGAGATACATACCTCTCCATACCGATCGACTAATTAAAATCATTTCTTGGATTACTTTGGGCGTGTTGCACAGACCATTTTCATCCCACACAACGTACGTAATACCTCGATTTATTTTCAGTTGCTATTTTCCATCATCCAGAAAGCAAATTTTTAGAAGTAAAATTAAAACAAAACTGCTTATTCGTAAGCTCTTTCCTTGTTAGTTTATAATCCTCTTCAAAAAATTTAACCAAAGCATAAGTACCATTATTTACTCCGTTATAAAAGCTTTCCAATGGAAGTTTGGATTCATACAGCCATATTTATAGTAAGAATGTACTCTGCAGTTGTCTCGGAGCCGGTCGTGACTTCTTTTTAGTCAATAAAATGCTCTACAATATTCTTACGATTTCCATCACCATCAACGAGAATTCTACCGACAAAGGATCCTTTACTTGCAATTTAAAACCTTTAAATTTTAACATCTTTCGCTTTATCACGAATTACACTTTGCAAATAATACAGTGGCAATGTTACAAATAGTAATTTACAAATAGTAATTTATTTAGTAGAGGAATGGGCTGGGCAACCAAACAACTTAATACTCACATGGCAATAGATTTTCATTTCTTTTAGTCGAGCGTTTCTCCTCCAGTTTGTCCTAATATAGTTTCACCGACGCTCTCTTAATAAAATTAGCTGTTCTCTGCTCCAGCTTTTGTACGTGGAAGCGTGCCAGCTTTTAACCGCAATAAAATTTACAGGAGACCAGAACTTGCTTACACTTTGGTTAATATTCCTTGCAAATTTATTTATTTATTGCTGACATCATTATTTTGGCGGTAATCAAGTTATTTATTATATAATCAATTACGAATGCAATCAATTACTTACCAGTTGTTCTTAATCTAATAAATATAGCTAAGGATAGGCAAACAATGGAAATATATATTGGACATCCTGGAATTTGGAGTTTACGGTGTTAGGAAGTTTCGTGATAAAATAAATAAACACCCAATTAATACTGAAATCGTCTGTAAGTTATTCCTGAAGTGAAGTACTGAAGTATGGTTGTAAGCCAAACTTACAGTGATTCACGAATCGAACGATTCATGAATCATATGATTCAAAGACATGATGATAATATTGTTACGTTTTTGACTGGTAGTTAGTAGTTACCCCTTTGTAGATAACCGGTTTTATTGTCGTTAAGCCTATGTTTAGGTCGACGGAAACCGCGCGGATTTTCTTTGTCGGCATCGACCGCTGCCGGGTGCCGACAAAGGAACCGCGCGGATATCCGCGCGGTTTCCGTCGACCTAAACGTAGGCTAAATCTTAATTTTGGGCTGTAGCAGACGCGCACAGTAGCCGAACAAATTTTCAAAATTTCAAAACCATCCCGTCAAGTTATCATAAATATCACATAACTACACTTGCGAGCAAGTAAATCGACTCACGCACTAAGCCTTAGTTTAGGTCGACGGCACCCGGCCGCGGCCGATGCCGACAAAGAAAAACCGCGCGGTTTCCGTCGACCTAAACACAGGCTTAGAGTACATAAAGGTGTGACTATTTAAAAAAAAAACGTGACCAGTGTATTGACATACAGTGTTTAAAAGCCTGAAACTTCAGCTATAGGGTAACACCATTATCATAAAAATCAAGTGGATACTTTTTGAAATGATGTCAGTTAAATCAAAGTGTTGGGAGAATGGGAATTTACAAATGGAAATTATAATTGCTTACTTTTCACATGCAACAAGAAAATGTAAAGTGAAGAAAAAATTTATTTTGTCATTACACGGTGTTAGCCCCTCTGGCCCTGATAGCCACTTGTAATCGATTTGTTATCAATGTTATTAATCTGGCAACGTATCTTGAGGAATTGCGTTCCACTCCTCTAACATAGCCGCTTTCAGCTCATTAGTATTCGCAAGACCATTATTTCTAGCCCGAACCCTCCGTTTAAGATGGTCTTATAACTGTTCTATGGGATTTAAGTCTGGACTGACTCCTGGCCACTCCATCGGCCATATACCGACCTCCTTCAGGAACTATTTATCGGTACGTGAATTGTGACAACAAGCATTATCGTGCTCAACTCAATGTCATCGGCTATAAATCCAGCGTACGGAACAACATGTTCCAGGAGAATTCTGGTAATGTACCGATCAGCTGTCAGCCCTCCTCCTCGGCTTCCTCCAGGTACGAAAACAAGTTCAGTTTTCCCTCTAAGAAGATGCCAGCCCACATCATATAGGAGCCGCCGCCAGATGCATCTCTTTCAGTGACACAACAAGGCGCAAATCACTCATGCGGACGCCTGTAGACTCGAGCTCGCCTGCCACTGCCATGTAGACACATTCTGCACTCATCAGTGAACAGGACCGATCGCCATTGCTCTATTCCCCAATTCAGGTGCACTCGAGAAAATTGGAAGCGCGCTTACCGGTGCCTTGCTGTCAATTTCGGGCAAGTGGCAGGCCGCTTTGGAGTGAGGTTTGCTTCCTTCAATAGTCTTCTCACAGTCTACTCGCTGACAATGACGTCTTTCGATAATTATTGGCTCTCGGCCTCCGATTAAAGGCACCAATCTCTACAAATCTTCTGAATAGTGTTGATACGGCTGAGTGACTTAAATGCTGCTGGGCAGCGACCGTGCGCTGGCTGAGCCTCTGGAGCAACAACTTGAACGGCCCTTTTTGGTGTGGTATCCATAGTTTGGTGGAATCAATGTATGCAAATCGGAGTTGTGTAACTGTAAACGTCTGACATATGACTGCACACGACTGCCTAAGGTAACTAACTGATCGGTTATCATTGATTGTATGCGCGATTTGTGGGTACCGAATACACTGCTTTTTCGTTTCTCCCACTAAAAACTGCGTAATTAAATAAGTATGGGCTTGATTTTAATGGTAATGGTGTTGTCTTAAAGCTGAAGATCCACGATTTTAAATACTGTATGTTTTTAATACATTGAACATGCTTTTTTGCAAAAACATCACACTTTATGTACTCTTAGTGCGTCAGTCGATTTTCTTGCGTGTAGTAGTAATAACAAAATATGTCAATTACCGCATAGATCAGTTTGGTGCGGTCCTCTAACGAAACATATTGTAAGTAACTACGTAGGTTTATGACAGGAACATACGAACTTCATAGCAGTTCATAGACGTTATTTTTTTGTGTCAAACGTAGTCAAGATGTGCTTTTAGTTTTTCTATGTACTTTAAGTTGTTAGCGCCTAACCAATAACATTTCTTTGTGCGCATTTGTGCGTTTTTTGTGATATTGTCTATTTTTTACAGGTGAAGGGCCTCGGCGAAAAGATTTCTTGCATTTGTGGCGCTCTACTTCGGCCAAGGTGAAAATATCAGCTTTAATGGAATTAGATAAGGAGTTTCTTTGCCAATGAAGTTTTCAGTCAACAACAAGAGCAACTCTTGAAAGGTCCTAAAGAAATAATGTGAAAAAAACTCGGCTAAAATGGGTCCAGAAACGAACCCATTTTAGAAACGAACCCATTTTGACGCTTTTTATAAGAAGTATGAAGGTTAGCTCGAAGAAGTTATAGTCTTTGTGAAGCCCATAACCAGAAATCAAGAGCCATGGTCTAGCTCAGGTTGACCAACAAAATCATTTCAAGAAACCGGTAAAAATCGATGATTAGAAAAGCTTAAATAAGTACGTAGGCTTTCACGGCCAGAATCATTTAGAAAATAAGCGGAATTTGTTTACTTTACAGGAACAGCTGTTTTTTACGTTTTCTCTTTTGGAATTACCTTGAAACCCTCAAAAACGTGTTTTCTTGATCGAACATAGACTGGGAAGACAAAAATTAGTGCCAAGGCGCGCGGTACCCCGCCACGAAAGCTGGTTCAACCGCCCATGCAACCAACCGACCAACCAAACCAATAAAAACTTCTTCCGGGTTATGCCGTGTGTCAAGATTTGTTAATGCTGACGTTTCGCGAACCATGTTGCTCGCTTCTTCAAAGCTAATACTTGATAATAAGATAATACTTGATTACTTCCTTAGATAGAATCTGCACGAAAAGAAAAGGCTTGGTCAAATACATTTTGCTGTGCAAGTAAAAGTACATACGCGTAACAGGTAAAAGAGATGCTGCAAATTTTATTCAAGAAATATCTTCAGCGCCCCTGAGCGCGCAACGAAATATAAAAAGACAAGACAACCAAATGTCGGACAATATCAACGTCCATATACCCCAAATGAAGCTTTAGCTTTGATTATATCAAATAAGTTTACGGTGCAACAATACAAAAACATTCAACAGGAAGCCAGGAAAGTGGATCATAGTGCTACCAGATTATGCAGATTAACAGCTTCTCATTGAACGAGCGGAAATATCGCAACAAATGTGACAGATCTGGTCTCATAACTATTGAGGACTTTGTAGATAGGTGAAAATATCAGCCCTAAGTGCAAACAATCTGTACATTAGAGAAGTCTAACACGATTTGATGTATTGAGTATTGATGGTGAGGAAAACTTACCGCACCGCTTTTACCAGAATGTGAAAACACACGGTATTTTGTGAGCTATTTGGAAAAATTACCTAAATTTAGCATCGATGGTTTTACGCAACTAGTCTCTTAAAAAATCGTAGGTCATAAATACTATTTATGTCCTAAATGATCATAAAGTGGCATTTTACATCTTCGATATGGGGGCAAAAAAACCTCTTTATGCCCGCGCAGGCGTTAGCGAGCGTTAAGGATTCTTAGTGCCCGCGTGGACATTAAGCGTTGCTCGTTTCATGACATGGTTCATATGTCAGATACATTGAGATATATTTGAGATATATCAAATATTGTATGTCTTACATGATCATAAAATGACATTTTAGATCTTAGATACCGAGTCAAAAACTCAACAAAAACTGCTTCTTAACGCCCGCGGGGCGTTAAGGGTTGCCATGGTTATATGTCAAATATATCAAATATTTGTCATTCAAATTTTAAACTTTAAGTCATCAATGTCAATTATTGGCGATTAAGGTTATAAGTTTGACAATTAATTTTCTGTACTGTCACTCGGTAATGTCAATTATTGGCGATTAAGGTTATAAGTTTGACAATTAATTGTCTGTATTGTTAGGCAACTCCAAATTGTTTGTATTGTTATTCAACTCCGTAGATACGCATGTCACTTGATAACGTCAAAAGATTTATTAATATCCAAACGGAGGAACAAAACCATTGTAGGACAATAGTATATTATTCTATGAGCAAGTAATGCAAGCAATTTCTCACGAGAACTAAGTTTGCAGCACGAGCCGTAGGCGAGTGCTGCAAAGCGTTCGAGTGAGAAATTGTCATTACTTGCGCATGGAATACTATACTTTTTCTACGACCATGCAACGCAATTTTGTATATTAATTTTTGTGCATATAGGGACGGCTGTATGTCACTATGACGGTTTACAGGATTTTGACAGATTAAAATTGTTTGGTGCGCTTGTCACTTAGCGACGTTGTTAATGCCTTGACAATGTCGCTAAGCAGTATATCAAAACAATATGGAAATGTAAAATCCAGAGGTGTGATTGGTTCTAAAGCCGTGAGGAATGAAATATTTCTCACTACTCGCGGGGTATGAGGAGCCAGGAATGAAATATTTGCCATGTGTGTGGGGAATGGTTAGTATTACTTATCTTAAATTGCCATGATAATGAATGCATTCCTCAATGGGAGTAGAAAGAAATTTCTATGCACCTCGTGCATTACTTGATGTTTATACCCTTGGGCGACATAAAAAGCTCGAGGGCCGATAGGCCGATAGGCCCTCGAGCGTTTTAAACGATCACCCTCCTCGGGGCATAAACATCCGTGTAATGCCCTTGGTACATAAATAACTATTACACACAAGTTTTTAAATAGTCAATGTCAATTTGTGGCATTCATATTAGTCAATTTTGCGGAACAAACCCATAGTGGGTCATAAAATTAGTGGGTCATAAAATTTTCAATATCAAGGCATTTGCTCTTTACCCCAATAAACGATAAACTAATAATGTTTTAAAAACGACTTAAAAACGACTAAGGTTATTCAGTTTGACAATTCATTGTCTGTATCAGTCTGTAATGTCAGTCATTGTTTTTAAATTGTTTATTCCTCAACTCCGTAGAGACCGTAGAGACGCATGTCATTTGATGACGCCAAAATATTTATTAATATTATTCAACATGGAGGAAAATAGTATATTATTCTATGAGCAAGTAATGACAGCAATCTCTCACGAGAACGAAGTTTGCAGCACGAGCCGTAGGCGAGTGCTGCAAAACGTTCGAGTGAGAAATTGCCATTACTTGCGAATGAAATACTATACTTTTTCTACGACCATGCAACGAAATTTTTTAAATTAATTTTTGTGCGTATAGGGACGGCTATGTCACTATGACGGTTTACAGGATTTTGACAGATTAAAATTGTTTGGTGCGTTCGTCACTTAGCGACGTTGTCAATGCATTGACAATGTCGCTAAGCAGTGTATCAAAACAATATGGAAATGAAAAATACAGAGCTGTGATTGATTCTAAAACCGTGAGGAATGAAATATTTCTCACTACTCGCGGGGTATGAGGAGCCAAGAATGAAATATTTGCCATGTGTGTGGGGAATGGTTAGTATTACTTATCTTAAACTGCCATGATAATGAATGCATTGCTCAATAGGAGTAGAAAATAGTATATTATTCTATGAGCAAGTAATGTAAGCAATTTCTCACGAGAACGAAGTTTGCACCACGAGCCGGAGGCGAGTGCTGCAAAGCGTTCGAGTGAGAAATTGCCATTACTTGCGAATGGAATACTATACTTTTTCTACGACCTTGCAACGAATTTTTATAAATTAATTGTTGTGCATATAGGGACGGCTGTATGTCACTGTGACGGTTTACAGGATTTTGACAGATTAAAATTGTTTGGTGCATTTGTCACTTAGCGACGTTGTCAATGCCTTGACAATGTCGCTAAGCAGTGTATCAAAACAATTTGGAAATGAAAAATCCAGAGCTGTGGTTGGTTCTAAAGCCGTGAGGAATGAAATATTTCTCACTACTCGCGGGGTACGAGGAGCCAGGAATGAAATATTTGCCATGTGTGTGGGGAATGGTTAGTATTACTTATCTTAAACTGCCATGATAATGAATGCATTGCTCAATAGGAGTAGAAAATAGTATATTATTCTATGAGCAAGTAATGTAAGCAATTTCTCACAGAACGAAGTTTGCAGCACGAGCCGTAGGCGAGTGCTGCAAAGCGTTCGAGTGAGAAATTGCCATTACTTGCGAATGGAATACTATACTTTTTCTACGACCATGCAACGAAATTTTATAAATTAATTTTTGTGCATATAGGGACAGCTGTATGTCACTATGACGGTTTACAGGATTTTGACAGATTAAAATTGTTTGGTGCGCCTTGTCACTTAGCGACGTTGTCAATGCCTTGACAATGTCGCTAAGCAGTGTATCAACAATTTGGAAATGAAAAATCCAGAGCTGTGATTGGTTCTAAAGCCGTGAGGAATGAAATATTTCTCACTACTGGCGGGGTATGACGAGCCAGGAATGAAATATTTGGCATGTGTGTGGGGAATGGTTAGTATTACTTATCATTAATTGCCATGATAATGAATGCATTCCTCAATAGGAGTAGAAAATAGTATATTATTCTATGAGCAAGTAATGTAAGCAATTTCTCACGAGAACGAAGTTTGCAGCACGAGCCGTAGGCGAGTGCTGCAAAGCGTTCGAGTGAGAAATTGCCATTACTTGCGAATGGAATACTATACTTTTTCTACGACTATGCAACGAAATTTTATAAATTAATTTTTGTGCATATAGGGACAGCTGTATGTCACTATGACGGTTTACAGGATTTTGACAGATTAAAATTGTTTGGTGCGCCTTGTCACTTAGCGACGTTGTCAATGCCTTGACAATGTCGCTAAGCAGTGTATCAACAATTTGGAAATGAAAAATCCAGAGCTGTGATTGGTTCTACAGCCGTGAGGAATGAAATATTTCTCACTACTGGCGGGGTATGAGGAGCCAGGAATGAAATATTTGTCATGTGTGTGGGGAATGGTTAGTATTATTTATCATAAATTGCCATGACAATGAATGCATTCCTCAATAGGAGTAGAAAAAAACTATTGTAGGACATAACGTTTTCTATGTACCACAGGCATTATTTGATGTATATACCTTCGGGCGACTTAAAAGTAGGTTAACGGGTTTTGATTTAAAATTTGCTTTATTGGCTCCGCTGAATCCATCTCTAAGGTCAAATACTCTTTCCATCCCCTATGCATTCAATGTCAAAAAATTAGCTATACTTTCTCATTTAATATCATTCGGCAGGTGAATTGAGGAGTAGAAAGAACATTTGAAAACAAAAAAAAACGGTGCAAGCATATGACGGTATTAAAATAATATCCGGATGAAAAATGATTGTTATCCAGGCAGTAAAGTAATAAAATACAAATAAATAAGTAAGAAACAAAAATAAAGTACATTGTTTAATGGTTATTTATTGTTCAGGTCCTTTTTAGTATAATTATACGTAAATTACCACCGATAATACATACTGAATGTAAAGTACCTTCGGTAATCAAAAATACGTATGTCCCTATATTAAACACATCCAGCTACAGGCCGCGGAGGTAGAACAAGAACTTTTAGGAAAAATTATTGTAAATAAAAATCTATTGAATCGATTGTACAATATCTGCAGTTGTGTGAGCCATGCCTAAGAAAATCTTAAAAAATATTTATATTTTAGTCAGTTTTCCAGTATATTATCGATTGCCAAATAGAAAAGAGTTGTTTGTTTATGTTACGCAATCTTTATTTTTATTTTAAGAATCAACGTGTTTGTGGTATAGTATTTAATAAAATAAATGTACTTATATTTTCTTGCCGTGTGTAACATTTAGTAAATAGTTTGAGAACATTAATTTAATTTTAATTTATTCAATGTACTACACAAACTCCACGAACAAAGCTAATAAAACAGTTGCGGTAACTTTATATTTATTTTTATTATAAAAACTAGCGTATACCGTTGCCAAGAGGTAAATGGTATGATTGACCAACGTAGGTTGGTAAAAGCAAAATTAAATGCATAATACAATTTTTCGGACATTTACCAAATCAAATTGGCCAAACCTAGGACTAACGTGTTAATCCTAGATTGCACTGTCCGGCTTTCTCCGTTTATCCGTCTGTCTGTGAATATGATAATTGCCGTAATTTTGACGTAATTGATCTGAAATTTGGTATACAAGCTTATCTCTTAAAAGGTAAGGACAAGTTCGTGAATGGGCAAAATCGGTTAACTCCACTTTTTCAAAATTCACCCGATAACTGCCGTAGCTTTAGAGCAATTGGTCGCAAATGTGTTATTCAAGCTTATCTCTTAAAAATAATTGACAAGTTCATTAATGGGCAAAATCGGTTAACTTCATTTTTACTTTATCATACGCAGTATGTAAAGTATTGTAATCGTGCCGAAAATTTTTTCAGATTTTAGCGGAAATATGTCCTTTTGGGTCCCCTGAACATATTTGACCAAGGTACAAAAAAATGTCTGTGTGTGTGTGTGTGTGCGTGTGTAAACGATTTTTGTGACGACGATTCCGGAAAAACTACTAAAGGTATCGGGACGAAAGTGCGTATTTAGTAGTTTTATGACCAAACTTAGAGCTGAAAAGCTTTTGGTTCAAAATGGTCCAAAGGAACTGGCTATTTACTCTTAGCAATTTTCAACGATTTTCGTCATTTCTGTAATTTCGTCAAAATAGATAAATAATAAATTACAGTAGCGGAAATTTTGAATAATTTATGCCTATGACACTTTTTGGTAAAATTAATAGTTTAGCTTCAAGAGCAAATTCTTTTGTGTGTGCGTGTGCGTGTGCGCGTGCGCGTGCGCGTGCGCGTGTGCGTGTGCGTGTGCGTGTGCGTGTGCGTGTGCGTGTGCGTGTGCGCGTGCGCGTGCGCGTGCGCGTGCGCGTGAGCGTGGGCGTGTGCGTGTGCGTGTGCGTGTGCGTGTGCGTGTGCGTGTGCGTGTGCGTGTGCGTGTGCGTGTGTGTGTGTGTGTGTGTGTGTGTGTGTGTGTGTGTGTGTGTGTGTGTGTGTGTGTGTGTGTGTGTGTGTACTCAATTTTTGTGAATCCGATTCCGGAGAAACTACTAAAGGTATCGGCACGGAACTTCATATTTAGAAGTTTCATGACCAAACTTAGAGTTGCAAAGCTTTTGGTTCAAAATGGTCCAAAGGAACCTGGGTGTTTACTCTAAGCCTTTTTCAAGGATTATAGAAATGAGCCGCCATTTCTGTAATTTCGTCAAAATAGTTAAATAATAAATTAAAGCAGAGGAAATTTTGAATAATTTATGCCTATGACATTTTTTGGTAAAATTAATAGTTTAGCTGCAAGAGCAAATTCTATTTGATCGAGATCGGTCGCATCTGCATTGATTTAATACTATATACTATATAGTGACCCAGGATTTGCAAATTTTTCAGTCTAATGACAGTACCAGTTTTGATAAGTGTCAAATGTTGATGTTTTGACATTATCTCACAATTAATATTGACAGTAGTTTATAGTATCAAAAGATCTCATATTGTGATACCGTGTACCGTCCTTGCCTGATGGCGTCGGATAGGCAGCGTGTTCAGCATGTCCAAAATGCATGTGTTCTGTTTGTTTTTGGTTTGACGAAGTATGATCATGTATCGAATGGGCTGGGCGACTTGGGGTGGTTGAACATGGATAACACTAGGGTGTTGCATGCAGCAATATTGTATCATAAGTTGCTATCCACTAGGATCCCACAATACCTCATGCGGAAGATATGCTGTAGAACGGATGTCCATAACCTTAATTTAAGATTCGGGGGTTTGTTTGCTCCACCTGCCCATCACACTGAGCTGTATAAACAGCAATATATAAACTGTCCTTCTCTTACCAGGTTAGTCACATATACAATGGTCTCAGGGAAGATATGAAAAATTTATCGTTAAACAGTTTTGGGGGAAAGGTGAAGCGTTGTCTGTTTGCTCAACAGGGGGGACTATAGGCATCGAGCGCACATTGGAGGCTGTTTTTTAGTTGGTTATGGGCAGGTGCGATGTTTGGTTGAGTTGGATTTGCGTGTAATTAGACTCTAGAGTTATTTTTTTGTTTTGATAAGCTCTCGGAATTATTTTTATATTATTGCTACAATTATGTCTTAGTTCTAGTTTGCGTAAGGGGTTGAGTGGAAGAATAAGGCAATTTGGAAACAAGTGTGCTGAACTGCACCCTAAATATAAATAATATTTTGTTGCATTTAATATTGTCTTATTTTAATAAGGGAATTATTTATTTATTTAATGATTTATTTATCTGTTAAATCCTGGCTAACTAGTTTTATTTGAATGCAGACACGACTGATCTCAATCAAATAGATTCTCATGCAGCTAAACTATTAATTTTATATATTGTATGATAAAGTCATGTGCCTGGCCACATCAGATTTTTCAAATTCAAGCGATAATTGCCGTAATTTTAGAGCAATTGATCTGAAATATGCTATATAAGTTTATATCTTAAAAGGAAAGCATATCGTGAATGGACGAAAACTACATTTGGGGTATTTTAACTTCGTGGGTATTCGAACTTCAGCCCGGCTGAAGATAATTTACTTACTAATTTTAACTGAAATCCAGACCAACAGCTAAATAATTAGTCAGTATGCCATATCCAACTCTAATTAAAACGTAAATGCACAGAGCTGTGCAAAGGTATGCTCATAAATATAAAAGCTTATTCATTTATGGTTTCTAAGTAATGAAATGTCAATAAAATTTTGATCAATTATCGACGGCGCGATCAACTCTTTAATTATTAAATATTAACACAATACCATTGAAATCAAATAAACGAATGAACCCTAACTTTTTCAGTCATGTTCTCTGACAGATAAATAAATTTACCTACCTTATATACAGGGTCAGTAAAAATCACCGGACCACCCAAATAATTCTCCGTAAAAATTAAAAACAAAAATGTTCTTGTTTTAAGGGGAGTTTCATAGAAACCTAAAAATGAGGTCAACTTTGGGACTGTTTTTCAAATAAATTGTAAGAGATATCAATATTTTTTCTTTTGCTATATATTTATTATACTTTACTGTACAAGAAGAAATTGTGCCATAAAAATTATATGTAAGAAGTGGATACTGTTGTAGGAAGTATCAGGTCGTGCATTGCTGATCTCAACGACGCGTCGTTGAGACGTGCATCTATCGTGCACGTCGCGACGTGCACGATCGATAGATGCAATAAAAATAAATAGCAATCGAAATTTCAAAAACTCTGTGAAACTAGATGAAATTAATTGGAGGCTAAACCAACATTTAGTCAAAATAATAATAATAATAATAATAATAATAAATTTCTTTATTTGAAAAGAAACTTCATTTTATACACTACAATTTGTAAAACCAATGATATAAACATTGAATCTCCTCACAAAAGGCGAAGTTCAGTTTGCCATTTGTAAAATGACAACTGTTCTACTCAACCCAAATGGTTGAAAACTTACAAAATGACTGCTGTTTGAATTTTAAGATGGAATTTTTACAGCTTTTCTTCGTTTTCAAACCGCCATAAATAATATAAATATTTAAAGTTTCTCAAATAAAAGGTATTTTCTGTTAGGGAAAAAAGAATAACAGAATCCGCTAAGCGATTCAAAAGTAATCGCGCATGCCAGTTTGAGAGATCATGCTTCTAGAAAAATGCACCGTTTGTATCGGTGTAATAACCTCTACAAGAGAAGGTAGAAACATATAGTTTTTAAAATTCCTTTTCTATATGAATTCATTTAAATATTTACTGAACAAATTAATCAACATAAGCACCTAGATCAATACGTTCTCCATACTGTATCCAAATTTCACATTCCTACTATAAAGCGTTAGCGAAAATTATCATTTGAATTGACACACCGCTTTGCGACGCCATTAATGCAGGAAATTTCGACAGGAGAATCCCATAGGCTACAAAACAGTAAAATTTGCGAGAATCAAAAAACTGTTTCGGGATCTTATTTTATACATTTCAATGTTTGAAAATATGAAAGAAACAAGATGATTTTTCAACCGATTACATGAGAATCTCCCCTTAAACAAGCTACGTTTAAATATATCTTTAATAGGTGTTAATTTTATCTGGAAATTTTATAATTCTAATAATAATTCTATATTTGAGTTATAAGCAATTAATCAAAACTCATGAACTTTTATTTAAAGCAACGGAAAAAAATAAAAAAAAATCTAATAATTAAATGTTCAAACCGCTAATTTCAAGTTTAGGACGCATATAACACAAAAATGATAAAAAATACTGCTACAAAAAAAATCTAAAACAATCTAATTTAAATGTTATTTTATCACGTATATTCTCTTGTCAAGTCCAGTGTCCAACACTCACTTTTTCATCTCTTGTAATCAATGATGTCTACCAAATGCCGCCTACAATAGATAAATTAACATTGACAACCAACACTTCATTAACTCCATCCAACATCAATTACTTAATTTCGTTTGCTCCATAAAAGTCCTCCACCCAATCGTATCACATCAGTCAACTTAACCTACATTTGATTAAACATCCTCCCGATTCCAGTATATTTTCTCGTGTCAGCAAACGGTAAAACACCTTGAAATAGAACGATTTCGGAAACGACGACTACTCCGACCATCGTCCGTAGTATGCTAATCCAAACAGTTGACGTCAACATTTCACGAAACCGAAAGTATTTACCTACGTGACGTACCGGCTCAGTTCACATAGCTCGTTCTCGTCGTCGTCGTCGTAGTAAATGAGAAGCGACACACGATTCAACTTTGAGCCAAAATATAAACCCCCACGATGCTCTCTCTATAAATAGAGGACAAAACGTCGCCTGTCTGTCGACCTCTCCTAAGGCCCTAAAGTTACAAGCACTGGATACATATATATCACACATACCTATACCAAAAGGTGCAAATTCTATGAGGAAAAAAATGTAATTAAAGTCAGTCATGCGGATAACATTCCTCCAAGCTCGCTTCTGAAACCTTTGAAGTATTTTTCGTGATTATTTTGGTATGTTATAAATGTGTAAATAGAAACTCTCTACCGCGAAGAAGTCGTGTTATTAGCAGTTTACATGAAGGGGATTTAGATTGTACAACGACAAGTTTTAAGTGTCCCAGAAGAATTTAAAAATTTTAATTTAATATTAATGATACCTCTGATGGTAGTAAGTAGAATTCTCTTTGATGGCGCAGTAAATCCTGCTACGATTTTAAACGGGATTTAAATTCACAGAGGAAATTGTTTGATCGAAATCCGAAAATATGAATAAACATAATTTATGTAAATGTTTTTTACCGTTCTTTTAGTATTTTTAAGAGTGTTGTTATATCTGGAAATATTCCTTAAGATCTAAAGATATAGGTCGGGAAAGTCAGCGGCGCAACTTTTGCAAAATGAAAATCCTTATATCCATATTTTTTTGCTATTTGTTGCTATTTTTTTACCAAAATATCGATTTTTTTGCTCTCTTAGTTTTCGAGTTACCGAGACGCCGCTAACGTGCCGGCAAGCCAGCGGCGCATTTTGGAAAAACAAATGAATTTGAAAAATGTGAGCAGCCTATATTTTTTGCTAATTTTTTGCTAATTTTTTACCAAAAAAGATTTTTTTGCTTTGTTGGTTTTTGAGATATAGAGGTGCGCCGCTGACGTGCCGACAAGCCAGCGGCGCATTTTGGAAAAACAAATGAATTTGAAAAAACTAAACAGTCAGTATTTTTTTGGTAATTTTTTGCTAACTTTTTATCAAAAAAGATTTTTTTTGCTTTGTTGGTTTTTGAGATATAGGGGTGCGCCGCTGACGGGCCGGCAAGCCAGCCGCGCATTTTGGAAAAACAAATGAATTGGGAGAAAGTAAGCAAGTAGTATTTTTATTGCTAATTCTTTGCTGATTTTTAACAAAACATTTTTTTTGCCTTGTTAGTTTTCCAGATATATGCCCCACGTTACATGCAAGCTAGGGTAACGGCAAGAGTGGTTGGCACTCGTATTTGATTATCATTGGAGAACGTGGGTGCCAAGTGCCAACGACTCCTTACTCAGTGGTTCGACTCCTTACTCAAATGTTGCATTCTTCAACATTCAAAACTATTTGTTTAATAAATATCCTGTATATTAATTGATACATCATTCCTATCGTCAGTGGGGCTTGAGGTAATCATACTAACCTTTTTTACTTTATCATACGCAGTATAATAAAGTATTGTAATCATGCCAAAAAAAAAAATTGCGTTTTTAGCGGAAATAGGTCTTTTTGGGTCCCCTGAACATTTTTGACCAAGGTACAAAAAAATGTCTGTGTGTGTGTGTGTGTGTCTGTGTGTGTGTGCGTGTGTGTGTGTGTGTGTGTGTGTGTAAACGATTTTTGTGACGACGATTCCGGAGAAACTACTAAAGGTATCGGGACGAAAGTTCATATTTAGAAGTTTCATGACCTAACTTAGAGCTGAAAAGCTTTTGGTTCAAAAGGGTCCAAAGGAACTGGTAGTTTATTCTAAGCCTTTTTCAAGGATTTTGCAAATGAGCCGCCATTTCTGTAATTTCGTCAAAATAGTTAAATAATAAATTAAAGTAGAGGAAATTTTGAATAATTTATGTCTATGACATTTCTTGGTAAAATTAATAGTTTAGCTGCAAGAGCAAATTCTATTCGATCGAGATAGGTCGCATCTGCACTGATATGAAAATGCATAGTAGCCAGAATTTTGACAAATATTTTTTTGTGCTGTCACCACAGAAATGTCTATGGCTGTCACACTCGAAAACAGCTGATTTCATCAGAGGTTGGAGAACCGCTATGGAACGTTGCCGCTCTAGTGCGGCAAAGCACAAACTACAAAATTCAAATAAAATAAGATCACCAATTTGATTGTTTGTTGATAAGATATATCCACCCGTTGTTATATCTAATTGTAAAAGCGATAAATTGAGAAAGTAAATAATGTATAGCGATGAGTGTAGTTATATTTTAGTGTGTTGGTACGGATGTGACGTCTACAGTGTCATGAATGAATATAAATCTGTCAGAATTTGAATTAACTTTTTAAACTTGACGTTTCGTAGAAGTGGTATAAACCTAACATATCCTATTCAGAAAAATAACCATTTTTGATTTTTTTAAATACCTATTTCTCAATAAGCAACACAATAAACGTTGATGTCACTCCTGCCGAAAACTACATGACCCGCTCACATGCGACGGCGACGCTCCGCCATCGGTGACGCGCCGCATCACCGCTCGTCGCGCTATTCCGTACTTTCGGCACTTGTGAGATAAACAACTATTATTCTGATGACAGTAGGTAGTGTCAAATGCTGATGCTTTGACAATACCTTCTATTGATACTATTGACTATCAAAATATCTGTCAAATCCTGACTAACTAGTTTAATTTTAATGCAGACACGATTTATCTCAGTCAAATAGATTCTCGTGCAGCTAAACTGTTAATTTTATATTTTGTATGATAAAGTCATGTGCCTGGCCACATCAGATTTTTTATTAAACTTATTTGAATGTTGCTGAGACTGAATCAGCAGGCCTTGATATTTGGCGGATGTTTAGGTGGTGACAGGTTGTATTTCCGTGCGTGTAAATTGGTAAATTTTATGAATTCATATTAACAAAAGTTCAGGATATAAGAGTATAAATTAATAACATAAAACTGCACTATTAGTCTTTTTTTGGAAATTTCGCCACCGTAGGCAGCTGCTTACGGCGATAGGCAGCCTAGGGCCGGCCCTGATGTAGGTATGTATGTTCTTAATGTAATGCTTAATTCTGCTGGATACGTTCTCATCTATAAGTATACTATCTACATCATTTTGTAGGAACTTATCACTGGCTTTCTTTGAGTGTATGAAGAAAGAATATGTATTTCTGTAGCTGAGGAAAGTAAGCCAAAAAGTTAACTTCGTTAATCGGTTATCCGTTAATGAAAAATTAAACTTCGTTAACCGATAGTCCGTTAATTTGTTATAAATGTAAGGGAACTTAACGTAATCGTTAACTTTTTATAAAAAACAGTAGGAAACAGCGGACCGTTCAATTTTTTAAATTCGAAATTTTCAAGCTAGGTACCGTGGTAAGTAAAATATCTACATTGCGATATGCAAGATTTATAACAAAAATCTGATGTGGCCAGGCACATGACTTTATCATACAAAATATAAAATTAACAGTTTAGCTGCACGAGAATCTATTTGACTGAGATAAATCGTGTCTGCATTAAAATTAAACTAGTTAGTCAGGATTTGACAGATATTTTGATAGTCAATAGTATCAATAGAAGGTATTGTCAAAGCATCAGCATTTGACACTACCTACTGTCATCAGAATAATAGTTGTTTATCTCACAAGTGCCGAAAGTACGGAATAGCGCGACGAGCGGTGATGCGGCGCGTCACCGATGGCGGAGCGTCGCCGTCGCATGTGAGCGGGTCATGTAGTTTTCGGCAGGAGTGACATCAACGTTTATTGTGTTGCTTATTGAGAAATAGGTATTTAAAAAAATCAAAAATGGTTATTTTTCTGAATAGGATATGTTAGGTTTATACCACTTCTACGAAACGTCAAGTTTAAAAAGTTAATTCAAATTCTGACAGATTTATATTCATTCATGACACTGTAGACGTCACATCCGTACCAACACACTAAAATATAACTACACTCATCGCTATACATTATTTACTTTCTCAATTTATCGCTTTTACAATTAGATATAACAACGGGTGGATATATCTTATCAACAAACAATCAAATTGGTGATCTTATTTTATTTGAATTTTGTAGTTTGTGCTTTGCCGCACTAGAGCGGCAACGTTCCATAGCGGTTCTCCAACCTCTGATGAAATCAGCTGTTTTCGAGTGTGACAGCCATAGACATTTCTGTGGTGACAGCACAAAAAAATATTTGTCAAAATTCTGGCTACTATGCATTTTCATATCAGTGCAGATGCGACCTATCTCGATCGAATAGAATTTGCTCTTGCAGCTAAACTATTAATTTTACCAAGAAATGTCATAGACATAAATTATTCAAAATTTCCTCTACTTTAATTTATTATTTAACTATTTTGACGAAATTACAGAAATGGCGGCTCATTTGCAAAATCCTTGAAAAAGGCTTAGAATAAACTACCAGTTCCTTTGGACCCTTTTGAACCAAAAGCTTTTCAGCTCTAAGTTAGGTCATGAAACTTCTAAATATGAACTTTCGTCCCGATACCTTTAGTAGTTTCTCCGGAATCGTCGTCACAAAAATCGTTTACACACACACACACACACACACGCACACACACACAGACACACACACACACACACACAGACATTTTTTTGTACCTTGGTCAAAAATGTTCAGGGGACCCAAAAAGACCTATTTCCGCTAAAAACGCAATTTTTTTTTTTGGCATGATTACAATACTTTATTATACTGCGTATGATAAAGTAAAAAAGATTGAAAATTACAACTAAGGTTGTTCGAGTTAGAAGAAAATCATTTGTATAGGGTTATTTTTTAAGTTTGGGTTTTCATTTTGAAACAATAAATCTGGAATAAAATTAGCAATATAAAAAAACTCAAATAATTATTTCGGTCGATAGGGTATTTATGAGTCTGTTTAGTGAAAACAAAATAGTATATAAATAAATGCACAATTTGTTATACCCAATCAAACGACTTCATTATAGCTACTAACATACGGGAAATGAAACCATCCAATCAAAACATTCCGTCATGCCGAACTGTCAGTGTCAAGTTATATAAAAATTATCTTGTAACCTCAAACCATATCGACGAAAAAATATGTATTATGTATATAGTATATTGACGCCGCCAGGAGAATACGATCTACGAAAAAAATTAACCAACTTTATATACAGACGTCGCGTCACACAAAATAGTACGTCACACATGTAAACGAAACCAAACTTACACATATACCTATTGCAATTTGAAACCTTTAATTACGATATTTTCGATTTAATGGAGTTGAATTAACGGGTGACGAATGTAGCGGAAGTTAATGGTTTTGAAAGTTACCTTAAAAGTTAATTTGTCAACGAAAAATTTAACTTTGTTAATTAATGATTAACCGATTATCTGTCCAGCTTTGTGTATTTCCACTTTCTTATGATTTCCGCGGACTATTCTTATTAACGCCTTGTTGTTCTTCTGGAATTGGAAAATCTCAGAGTATGTTTTATCAATGAAATAAACAGATCTATTTAGTCTCGCCAGCAATCTGGATCAAGTCCGGGAGTACAGTATACATAGCATAATCTACAAAATTACTAGTTTCAATTAAAATCTCTCGTTAGTCTGTGTGTATTTAGGACACGACGAAGTTTGAGGCCTTGCTATCCGAGCACACTAAGAATCTTCACATACTCGCCTACAAGTTCGGGCAAATTGTGCACGAAACCGTAGAGGTACATGGAGGCAGGAGTGACCTAATCAGTTCCATCGTTCAAGTTTGGAGGCATACAAAGTTTGGGGGTATCAGGCTATCCCCGTTCCGTTTGCAATATTGTAGCTAAACCGTAACCAAGCGAAATATTTGGCAATTACCGACAATATTACACGGCTGGTATACAATTTAACGCTAGATCGGCAATTGTAATTTCCAGTTGGCGCAGTTGGTTTACTGTTTCCGTGAAATTTATCGATATAACTAAGTTATTAGGTTAAGGGCTAAATTGTAATTAACCGTGCAATAATTTAAACAAAAAAGAATGCTAGTATTTATATACAATGCTCATAACAATTTACATGAACACTTTTAGCCGCCTATACAGGGTAAGTCATTTAAGTCGCAGAGGTCGACATATTCCTTATTTAAAGAGATAAAGAAATATACCTGGAATTTAGAGAAGTGCTGCTAGATAAATGATTTCATATATTGATATTCTAAAGTAACTATGACTTCCGTTTTTTCCATAAATAACGTAATTATCGAAATATTAAATGGCAACAATAATATAGGGTATTTGTGTGATAATTTTAATAAAGATGACATTCTGAACACAAAAACATTTGAATCGTCAGTTTTTATCACCAAGGCCAAAAAAATTGTTATTAATCTGGATTTTTTTATGACAAATGATATTTTGAGAAGTGGTAAATTCCGTTTTATTGGATACTCTTTAAGTCAATATGACTTCCGGTTTTCCGGAATTTTAAATGGCACCCTACATTATTTGTATAATATTTTCAATCAGGATGTCTTTCGCAACAAAAGCATTTCGAACGTCAATTTTTATCACCAACGCAACGAAAAATTATTATTTTTGTTTCTTAGTCTAGGTAGCTATGAATTGTGAATAAATTGTGAATTGTCAAATAAAAATTAATTAAATCGATGTTGGCCTATCTATTCTGACCAATTGTACCGTGATTTACTTCGTTTTTGGCAAATAAGTCATTTTTACCCGTGTACTTCGTGGGTACAACTTGACTATTTGATAGAAAACATTTTTCCGATAACAATTACACCAAATACTTGATAAAATTAAAGTAGCGACCAGTGGCTTGCGGTGCATTAGTTAGTTGGTAAACTTACAGCCAAAATCAAGTGCAAGAGGCACAAGGCATCAGATATCAGGTAACAGAATGAGCGTCAGTGCTTTTTTATGTTACAATTTTGGGTTATTTCTTATGATTGATTTGTTGTGCTTTTCTAGATTTTGGCTAATATTGATCGAAACTAGTACCACAGTAAACATTCTTGCAAACTAACAGGGGTTTAATTGACTCCTATCATTTCTTAAAGTTCTTTCGTTAAATAATAACACACTGCTCCTTTACGCATTTTACCTTTGATTTAAATCAGAAATAAAGCTGACTGTGGTGTAAGTAAACCTAAAATAAATTTAATTTAATACGAATAAACTTTCATACAAATACTTATTATTGCGTTATTAAATGAAACTCATAAAACGATGTACACAAATAATTCATATAACACTTCCAACACAAGTTTAAAACAAGCGCCAAATGTCAACTGTGCATGGAGCTGCTGCACGCTGGAAATACTTTTGCCCAAAAGCGAATTTAAATTAACGAATAAGCAAATATAAGAGAAATAAATTTTAAAAAATGTGAGCTGGCTTTCTCTTGAATATTTATTGGAGTTTAATGAACGTCCGATCGTAATTTGTTGGTACTTTTTGAATTACACCATTAGCAATTTTTTGTTGTCGCTGCACTGAGGTGGCAGTTGCGCAAAGGCGGGTGTCGATGTCGGTGCGGATGGTGCGCTCGGCTCTAGCAAGTAGCAATGGTTTGTCCGGACAAGTGCAGCGCAGGTATTTACTCCATGTGGTGTAAATTACCTACTTTAAATTATTATTAGACAGACTTATTACTTAATATGTCGGTATATACATACATACATAATATATCATGTTTTGGCTGGACTATTTTTAATATTTTCTTACTTTTTTCCCTAAATCTTAGTGCACTGCACGCTCTGCACGTATGGACCGCACGCCGCTGCAGCGGATCTCAGTTCGATCTGTACAGTTAAATCGCTACGATTTGTCGTTATGTGTGTAGCTGTCTTTACCTCGAATTTTTATTCAGAGCAAAAGATAATCCATCAAAAAGAGTTCAAAATAACCACGTTATTAATATTACTCATATTATGCCAATTTTGAATTCTATCTCCAGAAAATACCCTATTTTGTATGAATTAACAATGACAGTAAGTAGATATTATTGGTTGTTTTTTTGTACTGAATGCAAATCCATTGTGGTTTCAAACGATCCAAATGTTTCATCAAGTGAAGATTGAGCATTTTCAGTGTTTTTTAGCGTCCTTTTTTGCGTTGTTTCTGCGTGTGAGCTCACATACAACCACAATGAAATGTCTGCGCAAAATTTTTAGATGTGAACAAATTTTCGCGAGAATCCACGGAAAAGCATACTTTTGTAGTTTAGTTCGGGGGACAACTGAAGGTTTTACGTCTTCGGATTTGTTAGTTGTACGTTTGCAAAAACGGCGGAACATACTTATAAAAAAGTTTTTAATATCCTTTTGTAATATAACTGTAATACTTTGTATATAAACAAACCTCGTCAAATAGTTTGGAACCTGGTTATTTCTATAACAATTGAAATATTTTACATCAAGCTACCCAACACACTCTATATAGAGCAATATTAGGGTACTACAATAGCATACTGCTGTTTAAATTGCAAATAAAGCAAAAACTAATAAAAACGGATATAGGACATACTGTATATAAATTAAAAAGAACTTAAGGGACATAACAGTTAGTAAATAATGTACACGCAGCCCCATTTAAGAAACTCAAGAAATAAACGTTCGAAAATATTAAAAAATTACTGTATGGTACGATCTAATATATATATATATATTTCGGGCTGAGACCGTATCCTTTTAATTAATTTTAAATATATATATATATATATATATATATATATATATATATATATATATAGTGTAAAATGTAAATAATGTATAGCGTATCTAACATTTCTTCATATGACATCAGCATCTAGCAATGGTTTTAGTTATAATCTGACAAAATGTTTAGGACAATGTCTACAAAAATGTAGCATTTACGCAGTTTTGAAAAAGCCTACTTTTCCAACACATAGAAAATCTCAGAAACTATTTTCTTTACATGGGTCCAATCTCATACAGTTGTAAGAACAACTTTTTACTGTAGAAAATAAACATACAATTCCATGATGAACTGGCGATCACCTGTTGACAGAACGTCAACAAGTACGCTTGGACATACAGTCTACCATAAGAAGACACCTACCGATCGGCACTTGCATGCCAAATCACACCACCAGCCCCAATAGCAGAGAAGTGTTATTAACACTGTTCAACAGAACCGAAAATGTGTGCGATTACAGCACCTTGGACGATGAACGGAAACACTTGGAATGGGCCCTACGTCAAAATAGATACAGCAAGTCCAACATACGGGGTGTCACACAAAGAAAACCGCAACTCTCACAGGAACCGCAAGAGTCAAAGGGGTTCGCTTGCTTACCATACGTAAGTGGGGTATGGGTAGATTACTGAAAAAATCGGGTATCGCGGTAAGGTACAGAGCACCAGCAAAGGTAGAGGATCTCTTCCCTAACCCATAGGATATGACACCACTCCTGAAGAACGAAGGGGTATACAAGATAACATGTGAGTGTGGAACATGCTATGTAGGACAGACAGGACGAAGCATAGAATGTCGAGTCAATGACCACGATAGAGACACCCGACTAGGCAAGATTCAACAGTTCGCAGTTGCTCAACACTGCCATGAGTCGGGGCACAACATGGATTTCGATGACGTTAAGATGTTAGCAATGGTGAGTAATTATGATGGAAGGCTTATTAGAGAAGCCATCGAAATTTAACAACGTCATGACAACATCAATCGCGAGGAGGCATTGATGACGCGTTAGGTAACGCATACCAGCGGATCCAACGTATCGCCAACGGGCAAGACTAACCGAACGCAGTCATTTTCAATTCAATTTGTTAACTCAAATAAAAGTACCTATTATTTCTAAATTAATTTTTATAAATTTGTATACCAGTAAGTTATCTTAAAATATATTATTAATAGAAGACACATCTCAATATCCAATTAATGCATATTTTCTTAAAATTTCACTGAAAATATTTTTTAAAACGGCGGAGATACCATTAATCTACTGGGAGATTGTTGTTCAAAACCATATCCCTTCTTGATTACACCCTTCATTAAAGAAAACATTGTTAAAAAAATGTTTCATTGTAAGGTGTCCCTTGAAAGTAATTGATATTGTTCATGTAATCAATATGAGGTCTGTCAATTTCTGCGGTCCACAGGGAATGTCCAACTAAGGACACGTTGTATATCATCATGGTGAATTAGATTAAACTTTAAATCAAGATTTTGTCGGAGTGCGAATGTATCAGCAATGAATAATGAATACGGGAACTATGCATAAAACAAACAAATCTGGTAACACATCAGTTTCTCCGGCAAAGCTAAATTGAGATATTAGTTTTACGTTCGCAATAAATGTCCCGTGCGAATTACAAATTGCGTTCGCGATGGAGCACTATAAACAATTGTTTGGGCAACTTTCTTATTTATATACTTACTCACCACACAACAATGATGGCGGTAGGAAGTGTTGTCGATTTCTACTTTTAGCTAACAGATTTACGCACTCCAATTGATTTATTTCAATAACAATCGACCGAGTGTGTTTACACCAAAATCGATACTGGAGTCACTGGCAGAAAACTAACTGGCATCAAAGAGGCGTGAAAATCGAGTAACGGACAATTAATACAGGCTGCGCGTCAATTTTTTTTTACTTTATCGTACGCAGTAAGATAAAGTATTGTAACCGTGCGAAAAACAATGAGATTTTAGCGGAAATAAGTCTGTTTGGGCCCCTGAAAATTTTTCAAATTGAAAAATGTCTCTGTGCGTGTGTGCGTGTGTGCGTGAGCGCGTGAGTGCGTGAGCGCGTGAGTGCGTGAGTGCGTGTGTGCGTGTGTGCGTGCGTGCGTGCGTGCGTGCGTGCGTGCGTGCGTGCCTGCGTGCGTGCGTGCGTGCGTGCGTGCGTGCGTGCGTGCGTGCGTGCGTGCGTGCGTGCGTGCGTGCGTGCGTGCGTGCGTGCGTGCGTGCGTGCGTGCGTGCGTGCGTGCGTGCGTGCGTGCGTGCGTGCGTGCGTGCGTGCGTGCGTGCGTGCGTGCGTGCGTGCGTGCGTGCGTGCGTGCGTGCGTGCGTGCGTGCGTGCGTGCGTGCGTGCGTGCGTGCGTGCGTGCGTGCGTGCGTGCGTGCGTGCGTGCGTGCGTGCGTGCGTGCGAGTGTGTGTGTGTGGGTGTGCGTGTGCGTGTGCGTGTGCGTGTGCGTGTGCGTGTGCGTGTGCGTGTGTCTATATATATATAACCCTTCTCAAAATATTGGCGCTTCCCAAAACCGCAATTTAGTGAATTTCCCAGGGCGAAATTTTGCACGGCAACTCCTTCACATGTTTACTATAATTTAGACTAACTGCACCCAATGAACCTACAATCACCGGAACAATGCTCACTTTCATTCCCCACATACGTCCAACTTCTATTGCGAGATACTTATATTTAAGTTGTTTTTCAAGCTCCTTTCTTACAACATTTGCTTCAGCAGGTACCGATATTTCTATGAACGTGCACACCTTCCTCTGGAAATCCTTTACCACGATATCTGGCTTATTAGCATCAAGCATGCTATCAGTGACAACAGGCATGTTCCATAATATGGTAATATGATCGTTACTCACAACACGAGAAGGGATGTGAATTGTGATCATACCACCGAGACACATCCATTGCTAAACCTAGTTGGGAACATAAATTGTAATGTATACCGATTGGAAACGTCATCGCGAAACGACTCTAATCGTATTCCCCTTACCCCCACCACAAACTATACGCCTGTACGTGCGCGCTAGGCAGTGTGGACCGTGAGAATCAAACGTATGCTGCGAAAATATGATATGGGCAAAACCGGGAGAGCTGAAGTTGACTCATCGCTTAAAATTGTATGAACCAAGATATGAACGTACCGCGTTGATTGGTTATATAGCTGTGTATATTAGGTTGCCTACTAGGTAGTTCGTTAAAGATTAATACTTAATTATTAAAAATACTGTCATTTATTTGTGATAATATCCTATCTAATTTATATATCCATCATTACCATGTTTAACAGAAGCAAAGTGATAACATATATACGAAAAAATCTTGTTCACATCACACGTTCGCGCTCGAATTTGGAGGTTAGGTTGCTACCGCTGTCATTCGTTCTTATGGTTCTAAGAACAGACGTACTTTTTTGTCTTGCCCATTTAAATTATACAGCAGACGTATGAAAAGTATGCTATTTCGTTTTAACACGCGTCAATATTTAGAAATAATCTGTAACCTATGTCGAAAATAACAGCTGAAATATATGAGTAATCTTCAGCTCTCCCGGTTTTGCCTATAGAGTGGGGGCATGTCTAGACCACACCGTTGCGTGATGACGTTTCCAACCGGTAGAATGGTAGATGTTCGCACCCCATGCCTAGCAATGTAATGTGACTAAGCAAAGACTGGACAAGCCGCCAATAAGTGGTAGACAGGTTCTGGAGCCTGATGACACAGTCTACAACTCCAATCATGAGCAAGTTTCCTAGTCTCCTGTTCATGATATCTGGTACGTATTGCCTGATCTTGCGCTGCTAGGATAGATGATTTTGTTTCAGCCTTAATGTTCCCATGACAAAGCCAAGATAACGATCCAGACTTTGAAATACCATCACCCTCCACAATTCTTAAAAATTGACCATGCATTGGCTTACTAACATAATCCTCTCTCATTTTTCGAATTATTCTTAACTTAATCTCTCGCTTTAAACTCTTCACCGAAGTTTTATCTCCATAATTATCTAGTTCATCCACCTGAAATTTTTCTAAAGGCAGGTTTTTCTAGGAGCAGGTTTTTTACGCGGCGTACAACGTAACGTACGTCTTCTCAGACTACTGTCACTTTTGACAACACGCAAAGATCCCTCGAGCAAACTATAAGTAGACCACCTGAATAGCTGATGGTTCACGTTTGGAAAATACAAACGCGCGGCGTATTTAGCTGTCAACTTGAAATGCGTTGTACGCTGCGTAAAAAACCTGCTCCTAGGAAAATCCGCCTTAAAATTACTTTTCGTTTACTAATTATTCAGTTACCAGAAGTATCCCTAATTAATTGTTTAATGACTTTATCCTCCTTGTTAGCCTTTATAAAATTTCCTAAAGTTAACATTTCCAAATCATAATTATTTTCCAATTGCCGCAAGCCACGACCTCCATCGTGCTCGTGCACATTGGCGAGCGTTAAGCGGTGAGCGGTGAGCTGTGAGCGGTGCGCGGTGAAAAAAATATTTTTAACATACGGATTATGTGTTTGTGTGCACATTAACAGAGCGGTGCGCGGTAGCGGAGAGCTGTGCCGCTCAAGCTTTAGGTTTGCTTGAATTGCAACGCTCACCGCTCAGTTGCTATTGGTTGGTTGTGAGGGAACACAGTAATATATGTTGGAAAAGTAAGGAATGTGATAATAAGTAACATGACCATTCACTATTTCTGTCACTTGCGTTTGATGTTATTTTAAATACAAACATATAATTTTTATTACATTTTTTGTTTCCAGGTATTAAAAATTAACACCCATCGGGGTTTCCCATACGTTAATGCCACAAATTTTGAGTTATGTTGACTGTAATAAATTTGGTTAAACCAAGTAATGTTTAGAAAATTTATTATGTCAAACTTTGCATATCTACGGAATCGTAGTCCGTAAAATCAGTGCTGAAATTCACTATATCTGAGAAAAACTTGGTTTACTTCATGAACAGCTTTTCTTCTCTTTACCCTCTTTCCAAAATTAATTTAATCAATCGTACGTTTTTTCTTAATATACTTCTACGAACCGATGTACATCCTCGTTGTCGACCGCAGACACACACATTACCGCTTACCAATATGCACACAACACCGCGAGCGTTCCAACGCTCACCGCTCATCGCCCACCGCTCACCGCTTAACGCTCGCCAATGTGCACGAGCACTGAACGATACAGGTATAGCCTGCAGACATTAGACCTAAGATGAAACATAAAATTTAATGTTAACTGTTTTCTAGTTTTAATGTCCAAATCGCGTATTTCCTTCTTCGTCCTGTTTAAAAATCCAACACTGTATCGAAATATTGGAATAGCATATGTATTTGTCGCTTGCATTTTATATTTTCCATTTACACCAGATTTTAAAATTTTCAGAATAATTTCAGATTTGATAGTAGTGGCATCATCTAGATTTGGCCAATTCTTTTCACACACAATATCAGGCTTTGAGTTAAAGTACAGTATGCAGTAAAAGTTTCCTTTTGAAAGGCACGTATCAGGCAATTTTTCAAAATACATATTTGTATATTATTTAATTCATTCCATACTTTTGCCGGCCCCTATAGCAAGGTTGGTAGAGCCGTATTTTACAGAGGTTGCGCTGATGCCTATATTGCCAACGTATTCTAGCGACCCCCGCAGATGCCTACAAACTCACGAAAAAGTAACGTCAGTGGCGTCAGGACCAATAAAACATCTACTAGACTAGGAGTTTTGCGTGTTACGAGATAGTAGTTTCAGACGTCACTGGTGGACCTCGTCTTCGCCCCGCAAATGGCTGTCGGCATAATCTCTGTAGAATACGGATTTACTGGCCTTGGGTCCCGAGGTCCACACCTTAGAACATTTAGCAACGGGCAGCAACTCTCATGACAGCGAATCTAAAATTGTCCATTATGATTATTCGGAAAAAAGGGCTTGACCCGAAAAACTTTCTTCAGGGTGCTCTGTCAGATCTTTTATCTGCAAGCGTCATCACTTATCATGTCATCATCTATTTGTTGTATTTCTGCATCTGAAAGTATTAATCAATACCAATGGCCGTTTCAACTTCAGTAAAAATATAATTTCTACATAGCAATAACGCAACCTGTATACATAGACATTACTGCCGGCTCATTTCTCCGACAATATGTGGATAAATGGAAAAGCTATGTCCCACATAACCTTCAATTTCCGGCACGTTACATTTTACGCAGAGCACCTACCTTTTTTGCCGTTGTTCACGCAATGAACCGTCTGATGTTTTTTGATGGCCCTCTTATCCTGGCTGGCCGATGTGTCCCTGTGGATGTGCTCCAGCAGCACACTGGGGGAACAGCCCATCCCCCTTTCTACGCTCCCCTTGCTCAGCACATTTCCAATCGAATCCTTTCGATGCTCCCTGCAAACAAATCAGTCCTAAAGAATAGATAATAACGTTCAAATGAGGACGATTGCTTGCATATTCATTAATAAATTACAATTATTAATTAATTAGTAAAATTTGTAAAACATAGATACACGCGTATGGATGGGTATATATATATATATATATATATATATATATATAATAACTATGGTTGGTAAATTGATAATCCGCCGATTGGAAATATCAGTATTATAGCAATAGGTATTGTTAATTAGCAATTCATTATTGTATATAGGTAGCTACATATCCAATTTATTTCAGGGATTACTGAAATTAAATATTGTACAAAACTAAAAAAGAAACTATTTTTTGTAAAATTACTGCTACATTTCGAGCAAACCCTATTACAAGTACTAGATAATAGTATAGTAGGTACGAAAAAAAAATGAGTTTTTTATTAGTGATAAAAAATGATATTTTAACAGGTTTTCCGGTGTTCCGGCTTTTAGTTTCGAGGGTGTTTCAATTTTAAGCAAACAAGGAAGGTACACACAATAGTTATTTGTGACGAGCGAAGCAGTACGTGACGTAAGGGACGTTTACACATACTTGAACGTGAACTTGAAAATATGTTTATTAATTAAAATTATAAAGAATACAAATGAATGACTTCTACATAACCAATTAAAATACGGTGCCTAACGCCGTAGGCGCTTATCCGACGATTAAATATTACAGGTTCCATGAACACAATCCAGAAATTCTTATAGCAAGTTAATAAGCAGATGTGAAGAAAAAGCTGCTCGTTGAACATTGAAAAATTCTAAAATCTCGGCTAGAAGAAAATGATACCAGAAGAAGTATAAATGGCACAATTGCTCACCAACGCACTTTGCTTAGTATTAATATTTCCCCAATTTTCAATAAACTTTTTCTTAAATAATTTCCCATTCAATTTAATTTTTTTATTCAACCTGTATATCAGTACAACTATATAAGTAAATTGCCATTTATCTAGAAAAAATAACTCTTTATAAACAGCTTTAAGTGCCCTAAAAACTCGGAATTTGATTAAAGATAGAGGCTGAGCGAAAGACAAGAAATTGTTAAATTCTCTAAATAGTAAACTATCATTTTTTAAACATTGCTTAAAAATGTCATAGGGAATAGTTGTTTTAAATGTAGTTTATGCTCAGGTGTGTTATTGGTATCTCAAATATCGGTCCAGACTGTTCTTAAAATAATTCTTTTTATTCACATAATGAGTAGTAAACAGAATTAAAAGGCGAAGTATGTACAAAATGATATGTATATGCCGTAGAAAGATGGTTATTTTAGGTAAGAGGCCTTTACCTAGACAAAAGTTGTTTGCCTGGGCAAATAAATGTTAGTCTTCATTTATATCTTTAAAGATATATGCCTAGGCAAATGTAAGCAATTTGCCTAGGCACATGTATTTACCGAAACCATTGTGAGAAACCAATACGTGCATGTGAGTTTACAACTACTTCTCCCGAACAATATTTAATTCAGAGAAATTCCTAACGCGGCTAATTTGATTTTACAAGCGTCAATACATAGTACACAGATAATATTTTATGCGCTGCATCGCTGATAAAAGAATTTTAATTTAGGAATGTTCACTTATTCAGTTCATTTTAAGTTACAAAGGAAACAAAGTCGTTCTAGACTTTGTAACAGTAAATATCTATCTGAATTCTCAAAAACGCTTTTCTTCTGTTTGTTATTATTGAGTGATGTTGCTTTATTCATAATTATGATCTTAATTGGTGGAGTAAACTATTTTATAGTTGAGGAGAATATCTAGACAGCGATTTTTCCGATATGCCCTGAATGCGTACTATAAGCGCCCCTTTTTAATATGTCTTATGTGTTACTTTTATCGTACAGTGTATTTTATGGTTTAATTGTAATGTGCATTTAATATTTTAATTTAGTTTGCTTAAAATAGCTATTGACCTGCGAAAATATGTTTTATATGTATGTATATCGCCAATAAATATATTATAGGTTGAATTTGCTTTTAATTGTCGATTGTTCAAAGCTTTGGTAGCAGATTTCTTCCAAGGTTTCTGCGTCCATGTTGCCACCATACAAAGCAACGAGATAGTGTGCTCCAACATCTGCTATCTCTTCTGGTTTGGCATTCTGATCTTTGAAGATTCCAATGACTGCATTGAGTCCTTTGTTCTTTTGAATACACGAAATATTTTGTTGTATTGGTTGAAGAGAACGGATGTTGTGTCCACAGCCACTAACCGCATGTAAAAAGAGGCTGCTTCTTTCACTTTTAAACTATTCGCTGAATATACTCTTTCAGTAGTATTGCCTTTCCCTGATTTGCGACGTTTTTCTAACATAGATGTGAAAATAGCATGAGACGAAGATTTCGTGTATTGGTGCCATCCGTCTTCCTAAAAAAGCGACAAAGGCAGGCTCGAAAATAAGTACAATAGGTATATTATACATAATATTTCATTTCGTCATCGGATTTTTTCGCTATGCACATTCTCTAGAATAGAATTATGTAGTGGGTTGATGGTAATTGTTTCCGCACCGATTTTTATACTGCCAATGGGAAGACCTTGTCGTTGCATTTAAATAGTATGAACTCTTTTATGAAGTCCAGCTTTATTGAAAGAACTTAATCAATTTCCGGGAAGGGCATATGACGAGAAAGCCGCTTTAACATTCTTCATCGTTTCGAATAATGCGTGAAGTCTCCTATCGACATGTGCTCAGATGTGTCCAGATGAACGTTACAGTATTCTTCAATGGAGTCGCAAATGTTGTGCAACGGTATCATTCCTAAAATCCATAGTGCGAGTACGCTGTCACCGATTCTACGCCCATAACTGATCCCCCACAGCTATGCATCATCCGCATCAAACTTTGGTCATGTCAGACCCTGGACCAAAATTTGTCCGTGCGCCTGATCGTAAAACAGGCTTCCGTCGTAAATTTGTGGTATTTAGCCTGACCCATTTTTTCTTCCAAACCCGACATGTATTGCAGATACAGATGAACATATTTTGCATACCTACAAGAAATGTCCACTTGTATGAAAGTAGGGAAGCATTCGCTCAGCTGTAATGAAGTACATATTTCACTAGAGTGCGTTTTTTCCCGTTTTCTCCAATTTGGTAATCACTTGTCTTTTTTTCTTCTTGTTTTTGTAATCCCAGATGAATGCGGAAAATGGGTTAGAGAATCACACTAAAGTGGAGAATTATGAAGGCATCAACAGCAAGTGACCAGGACCATAAAAAAGAAAAAAATAGTATAGGGACATAAATTACGGTACTTAATTGCAAAATAAATAACATCTGTGTATGGGGCATACTGGAAATACCACAATTAAAAAACGCGCCGTTTACTCTACCTATGGTGGTGTGGAAATGAGTAGTCATTATTATATTATAATAATATGACAATTTTCATTTCAAATTATCATAATTAAGTAATAAATAGCTACAAATAATTTCTTAAAACGAGAAACATGGAATTGAAAGTTCACGTTTCCGCAGCAAGAACTCGTTACATATCAAAGATACAAAAAAAGTGTATAGACAAATTTGGTTAGAAATAGCTTCATTTTTCATTTAGGGGTATAGTAAGTAAAAAATGCTGGGTTCGATGAAGCTAAATTAGTTTATTTGCTTCGGGCAATATCTAGATTTCGAGCGCAGCTCGTCTTAAGTTGCACACGTCGGGTTAATAATAATAATCTTTATTGTCCAGCAGCGCACCTTTAAAAGACAATAATTAGAAAATATAGACATCAGGTAAAAAAAGAATATAAGAAATAGAAAACAGTAGTTAAATACAAAACTAAGAAAAAAAATATACATATAGACAATAGAAATTTCAAATACATAAATCAATTCTGGTCAGTGTCGTTATAGTTCCTACACATGTGTACTATCGACGCCTTCCTGAAAATGTTAGTTCCACAACGAGGAATGTAAAAGGTTGCAGCATACCTAGCACCAACACGCGGCACTATAATATTCACCCGCGGAAACAAGAACCAACAGTCCACCTCATAATTCAATAAGTTTCACAAAAACGTCACACTTCTCCGAACTCTGCAGTCATACAACGATGTCCTGTTATGCCGACACAGTAACGCCTCTCCATCGCAGCCCCGTGTTGGATAATGACCATCGAGTCTGAAGGACAGCAACTTCAGGAAACGGCGCTGCACCCTCTCCACGGACAAATGTTGACACGCATAGATTGGATACCAGATCTCAGACGCATATTCCAGTCGCGAAACAACAAGTGCATAAAAAACGTCTTGAGAATCTCCGGATCATAGCTCTATCCATGGTCCTTATGATAAAACCCAAGGTTCGAGAAGCTTGGGCACACATAGTCTCAATATGTGACGTAAAGGCAAGATCATAGCTGAATGTCACACCCAGATCCCGCATGCTATCCAGCTTCTGGACCACCACTGCATTGACCGAGTACGAAGTTCTAACTAGTCGAAGTGTTCTAGTGTATGAAACGTAACTGCATTTATCGATGCTGAGTATTAGACCGTCTCTTTGACTCCAACCATGAATCTGCTCCAAATTTTGCTGCAAGAGCCCAGCATCTTCTTGAGAAGTGATGGTGGTGAATTTTTTCCGATCATCAGCATAGGCAAGTGTACTACAGGTCAGGGTGCTGATGAGGTCGTCAATGTATATATTAAAAAGTAAAGGACCAAGATTGGAGCCCTGTGGAACTCCCGAGGTCGGTAAAAACTCCTGCGACGAATGACCGCTGCAAAATACGCAGCAGTTTCATCCACTAAGATACGACCTCATCAAGTCAATAAAAGAAGGAGATAAGCCATATGCGCTGAGTCTGGACAACAAACCGCCATGATTATGGTACCAAAGGCCTTCCTGAAGTCAGTGTATATCACATGTACCTGCCCACCCGCATCAAGCTCCTCCGAAATAAATTGTGTGATCGAAGCAAGGTTGGAGACTGTGGAGCGCTTACGCATGAATCCGTGGTGGTGAGGTTACAGGAATGACTGGACGTTGTTGTAAATGTTGGTCGATATGAATTGCTCAAATATCTTTGCAAAATTGGAGAGTATGGAGATGGGCCTGTAGTTAGAAATCAGTGAAGAATCGACCTTTTTCAACACAGGAGTAACTCAGGCACACTTCCACCTTGCTGGGAAAGTAGATGTCGCAATACTGCGGTTAAGGATCATTGTCAGAGACCCATCTAGCGTCACGTGTCAAAAAACTGGGCAATTGGTCCTCACCAGCTGTGAACTTATTAGGTAGTTTGCTCATAATAAATATCAATTCATCCTCTTCCAGTGTACCCATGGAAAACGACGGAAGCGGCGAAAACACCGCATTGTCAACAACTTCTAAAGGAGGTCGGTAAACTTCAGGGAAGAACTAAGCGAAAGCATTGACGATATTTGAGGGTTCATCATATTCCCGAGATCCATCAGTCAGCCTCGCAGGTATCCTAGATGTACCCTTTTCATCCGAACATAATTCCAAAATTCCCGGGGATCAGTTCTTATCTCATTTTGAGCGCGAGAAATGTAAGTGTCGTAAGATTGTTTAATTTTAATTTTGACTTCCAGACGTAATCGTCGGTAATGATTCAGATAATAGACTTAATTTGTGGTTCTAAACTTCCTGCGGTAGTACCCTTTCATTTTTATGTTTTTTATTATGTCCAGGGAGAACCAAAATGGAAATTTAACATGTCTAGTGGTGTGAATAGGAACAGACGCATCAATAATGCCCTGAAGACAGTCATAAAAAGACTCCACCATAGCATCAACCTGACCAGCCGCCGCAAGGAAACTCCAGTCGACCTCTTAAGAGCCGGCCGTATAATGTGACAAAGTCAGCTCGACGAAAGTTAGCGCTGGTTATCCGCAACTGGACAGACAGCGAGTTGCTACGTACCGTTATCTTGAAAGAAATATCCAGAGCAGGGTGATAGGAGTCTTCGGGCACAAACGGTTGACTGTCATGTTCCACCGTCATTCTGCATATCATGTTCGACAGAACAAGATCGAGCTGCTTACCTACAAAATTGTTTACGGTATTGAGTTGCTTCAAATCAAGAAAATCGCAAAATCTCTGCAACGAACGGGCTCATGGGGAGTCCACATTATCCGAAAAATCGCGTGCATTAAAATCCCCAACTAGCAGCGTCCTGGTACCAACCAAGCGTGACGCGAGAGCATCAAGGAAGTTTTCAAAATCACACGAAGTTGTACTTTGAGGTATATAAACGACACAAAACAGGCCAGCAGAGAAACCAAGACGACATTCAGCAAGACAGACGTTAATGTGAACAAACGAGATTGATAAGTCACTAGTATCTATAGGAGTGACGGAAAATTTTCCAGCAATAGCAAGAATGACACCACCGCCCAAAGTGCCAAAGTGCAAAGGTAGAGGCTCTATCATCACGAAAGACAGTATAATAACATTAATAACCATGAAACAGTTGTTGATTGGAAAATGAGTTATTTAGCCAAGATTCGGTTATAAAGACAAAATCAAACGAATGGTCCAACGTGGATGTGTAAAAAGAGTGTTTTTGTACGTAAACCTCTAGTACCTGCTGAGGAGTGCGAGCTCTGGAAAGAGAGACATCAGACCACCTATACAACGTCTTTAACGAGGATTTTTTCAGGATTTTTTATCACCTCGAAAACAAAGGTCTCATTCTCAAACCGCACTTTAATTGGTCGTCTAAGATAAATGCAATCTTGGATATCGGGTCAGTACGATTGTTGTCAATACATTAATACAATCACGAGACAAGTTTAAAATAATCAAGTACAGTACGTTGGCATGAGAGGTTACAGCTATTTTACCTGGCAACTAAGCAATTCGAATGCTCGTGATTGTTTTTGTTTTAATGTATTGACAAAAACCGTCATCCAGCTTCGTAAATAAAAAAAATGAACGGGCGTACCTTTAGCGTGGGTAACCCGGTATTTACCAGAATCTAATATAGGTGATAATGTAAAACACGAAATTTCCCTTCCGGATGTGCAAGTTCAATAAGGTTTCGTACAGTGGTTGTGTACATAATGGAACGTGAATTATTTACCCGTAACCCGCATTTTCAATAATCTATATTATAGGAGGACTGTATAACACGCTTAAACCACAATTCTGATTTATCCAACCAATATTAGAGCAGACATATGTATATATTGCATCGAGTGTAATGATTGCCAAGCCCATGGTATTGATATAAACCTTGCAGACTTTAAGAATGAATGAGATATCACAATGGTCGAACGCATGTAAAAAAACTCGATGTAATTTTTCCCAGATATGAGTGAATTTTGTAGGTCTGATGGAACTGAAAATAGTGGTATGGAACAAATTTCTCATATACCGCTAAAATCTAATTTTTTACGTAAAAAAGGTCCACCAACTTTTAGTATTTTCTAAATTTTGATTGTGTATGAAACAACAAAATGTGTTTAATTCTCTATGAAACAATAACGACATACCTTTAACAATATATAACTTGCTTTTTCAAAAGCAAAATCTCGAAGTTACAATGAAAAACATTTGAGCGTTACATTCTTTCAGATTGCCAGACCGTGGTCGAGTGGTAGCGCGCTTGGCTATCAGTCTGGGGGACGTTGGTTCGAATCCAACGCCCTGCTTTCAGAGTAAAGGTTTTTCTGTGGTTTTCCTTTACTCCACGGCGAATGCTGAAAGCCAATCAACTTAGACGTGCCACAGACGCGGGCCATAATAATAATAATTCGGGCCTGCCGATGCCCCCGTAGTGGCGAAAGCTGTTGGGGGATGTTAAGGCGTGGATTATTATTATTATTATTATTATTATTGCTTCAAGAACAATTTTGTTTATTAATTCTATTTCAATTCGTACATCAGGGCGCACAGCGTACCGTTTGTACAGATTCTGACTACATAATATCACATATAGTCTTAGGCATATAATCTTAGGCAAATCAAATTACACAAAAATGTCAGTTAGTATAACTGGTAGTTAATGTAGAGTATCTGAATGACCTCAATAATTTTTCCATCATCTTCCTATTTTACAGGAAGTTAAGGATTGGTCTCTTTTATGTAATTCAAAATCGTTTCAAACAGTAATTTTTGACATTTTTCCATAATAGTGCACATAATGCGGCCAATCCGTATATCCAGTATCCAGCCCGATCCTGGCCGGCTCGTTAAAATGTTTGGGTTTTCTTTTTGGTCGGATGGTTCTTTATTCGGTTTCGGTTTTTGGCCAGATAATTAGGTAGTGTTGGGAAAAATTAATTTTCCGGGATCCGGCCCGAAACCCCGATCCGGACCGATAGCTCGATTCGGCCCGACTTGGCCCGAAAGTGCGATTGGGCCCGAAAGTCCTACACCGCGTTGATGCCGAACATGTAAGTTATGATTGCTACATGTTACTAAAAATGTAAATAATAGTCATTATTGAGTAGATAGCTAGCTATCTCGAGAAATGTTAAATTTCTGCAATTTTTTCGGTAAATAACTGCTGAAACTAAAATTATTAAATTCAAATAAATTACCACGTAATTAAATATGCAAAATGTAAAATTACATTTTCTTAAATTACCGGGTAATTCAAAATTTAAAATAAAAACTACCGTTGACAGTAAGTAATGATAGCTACTTGTGTCAATATAAATAAAGTGTACAACCTTAAAATTCATTATTTATTACCACCAATATATACTATTATTATTATTTTTCATTATTAATATCAATTCAGTATTAAAATGTAAACAGACTACAATAAAAATCCTATTTATACCAGCAATTTACAAAAGGACAGTCTAACAGCTTAATTATAGTATAAAACAAACTGTCATTGTAAAAAGCAAGCATTGATAACACCAGACAACGGCTTAGCGATTAGATGAATACACATTTTTACCATTTTGATAGGTACTTCGTTGTAGCCTACATTGCTAGTAGATTTTAGAGAGATAACAATTCCACATAGCTCTGGTTCTGTGACCGGTATCAAATAAATAGAATTTTTATTAGCTGGTATTGTGTTAATTGTCACATTCGGTTTCGCAATATTTTTAGCTAAGATAGTATTAGCAATCGCGTTAAAGAACTGATTAAATTCATTTGCCGTATCACGTGATTGTTATTGTTATTTATTTTGTTTATTGGTCTTTTGCTTCTGGTTAGAGTGATTTTTACATTTTAAATTTTTTCATTTTTGAAACATTTAAGGTTAATAAGAAGGATTTGATATTGTATCTATTGTATTATTTTAAGTCTATAAAATCTGGATATGAACTATCGCTTTCATCTTGAAGAGAAACTAGTGCACGTGTACAATGCACCAATGTATCATATGATGCATTGGTGCATTGTACACGTCAAAATTCGTACCGCAAAGCATCGCCCTTATATCGACGTTTCCAATTTTTTTGCGTCAGTTCAGCCCGCCAATTTTTACTTTCACTAGGAAAGCCAGTCAGGAGTGTCATTTTCAAATCTATAATTATCCTAATATTTATTACCAAATCTGTAGTAATTTGTACCACCAAACTCAAAATTCGTACCGCAAAGAATCGCCCTTATATCAACGTTTCCATTTCTTTTAGCGTCAGTTCAGCCCGCCATTTTTTATTTTCATTAGGAAACCCGGTCAAGAGTGTCATTTTCAAATCGATAATTATCCTAATATTTAGTACCAAATCTCTACTAATTTGTACCACCAAGCTTTAAATTTGTACCTCAAAGGATCACGATTATCTGGGCGTTTCCAATTTTTTAGCGCACCAAATTACATTTTTATTAAAAACGCCATGTGGGAGTACAATTTTGAAGCCAGCGGCTATCCTAATATTTAGTACCATATGCGTACTATTTTGTACCGCCAAGTTACAGATTTATACCTCAAAGGACAACCCTTATATCGACGTTTCCATTTTTTTCGCGTCAGTTCATCCCGCCATTTTTCATTTTCATTAGGAAAGCCGGTCAGGAGTGTCATTTTCATATCGATAATTATCCTAATATTTAGTACCAAATCTGTACAATTTTTTAATCCCAACCTCCAAATTCATTTACCTCTGTGAACTTAGCCCCCCCATATTGACTTTTTCCAGTTTTTTTTGCTTAAGTCGTTTGATAGTCGTTTGATAGTCTATTCCAGAGGTTTGATTGTTTGTCGTTTTTCCGCAAAACGGAAAATAAAATTTGGCGTGAAGTTAGCCCCCCCCCATGTTCGAATTCTCGTTTTTTTCAGTTGCAATAGATAGTCTGTGGTTTGGTTAGGTTTGATAGTCCATTCCCGACGTTTTTAATCTTTTTTTTCTTGTTTTATCTACATTCCTTAAATTTTTAAATTTCTTTTTATAAAATTAGCATTAAAATGTATAAGAAAAATATTGGTCTTCGACTCAGCAAACACCTGTTCAAAAGATTGCTCCGCTAATGCCAAACAAAAACCTTCAACAGCGCCAACAGAAAACTCTCTAAATGCAATCTCTATTGGAGACCAACCAGCAATGTCAAACGTAACCATTTGCCCCGCGTGATCCGAAAATCCTTTATGAAACACACGCACCTTAAATGACATTGTTGTGTTTAGACAGTACATTGTCAATCCATGTAGGTACTAGTGTACTGTGTATTAGGCGTATGCTCATGAATTAAATGCTGTACAATCGGATAATAAATTTTGAAACTCGCTAAGTGTAGTTGTGCTAATCAATCATCTGAAAAGAAATGTAAGCTATCATTTTTCATTTTGAAGATATCCACAAAAAACTGAAATGTTAAGATGTCGTTTTTAATTTTTTATTAAAAACCAAATCTAGCTAGACATTTGAAACAAAAACATTCTACAGGTACTTTTTAACAAGGAATGCAACTTTTTTTTTATTTGTGAATAACAACAAAGATGGCGGCGTAACCATGGCCAACTTTTATTTTTCTTATGGGCGCCATGTTGAATTTTGGCATTTTCCGAGTCGTGTTTTTTCTCATTTCCGCAATGTATACCATGTTACCAATCTTTTTTTTTTAATAATGGTGTAATAATTAAAAAAACCTTCAGGTACCCAACTGTAGCTTGGTTACAGACCGCCGGAGTCGATGCCAAGCAACGCCAACAAAATGCACTTGGATCAAACGGCGCGCTCAGCGTTAGGTTTGCCATTTAACCAAATAAACCTTAGTTGTGGTAGATTGTGGATGTAAAATGCCGTTTACCAATAACCAAAAGCATGATATAGTTAAGAGTCTAATTGAATTTTGACATTTTCCGATAGTCGTGTCTTTTCTCATTTTTGAAATGTATCACATGTTGGCATTATTTTTTAAAACAATGGTTTAGTAATAAAAAAACACGTTCTTCTTTTTCTTGTTATGTGTCGTGCTTATCAAGTAACCAACTGTAGCTTGGTTACAGACCGCCGGCGCCGGACTAACCAAGAGTGCTTTGGATTAAGATCAATTCAGATTGTAAAAGAAGCAACTTTATACAACATAAAGATTATTTTTAAGCAAATGTTCAAATTGTCCGCTATTTTCTTGAAGGCATAAAAGCGTGCCCGCTTTTCTACATGGTATGGTCTTCTAACTGTTCTTCCCGAAATAGCATTGACCGCATTTGTTATTCGATCCCGCAGATCGTCGATATTTCTACGAGTATCGTGATAAATTTCGTCGTTCACAGTTCCCCAAAGAAAATAGTCCAGAGGACTTAAATCAGGGGATCCACCACTCCACCATTACCAATCCAGCGATTTGGAAATTGCTGATTTAAATAATTTCGTACAATTGTGAAGTTTGACTTGTGTGGGGTTTGTACGGTTTCAATTTCTTTGTTCGTAATGGTCTACAAACACGTGTTTGCGGCAATTCCAAATTAAGGGCTACTACCCGTTTAGGAATCCTAGGATCGTCATTTATCTAGAAACCAGTAGTTGAAGCATTGCAAATTATGGTAAATTAACGTTTCCCATTTCTAAAATAGCTCTTTGATCAGTTTCAACATTTCCATGAGGATTATAAGAATTGCAGGGTTTACTAAACGATCCATGGTCCGCTAAATTTCCGTCCAATGTTAAAAATATTGTACGATGCGACATTTCTAGGAGACCAAGAAGAAACCGCTATTATATCACGCTTTTCGTTATTGGTAAACGGCATTTTATATCCACAATCAACCATAATTTGGTTTATTTGGTTAAATGGCAAACCTAACGCTGAGGGCGCCGCTTGATCCAAGTGCATTTTGTTGGCGTTGCTTGGCAACGACTCCGGCGCGGCGGTCTGTAACCAAGCTCCAGTCGGGTACCTGAAGGTTTTTTGATTATTACACCATTATTTTAAAAAATAATGGTAACATGTTCTACATTGCGGAAATGAGAAAAGCACGACTATCGGAAAATGCCAAAATTCAACATGGCGCCCATAACAAAAACAAAAGTTGGCCATGGTTACGCCAACATCTTTGATGTTATTTCAAATTAAAAAATGACGTTTTTGTTTTTGTTTCAAATGTCTAGCTACACTTGGTTTTGAATAAACAATTAAAAACGATAGCTTAACATTTCAAGTTTTTGTGGATATCTTCAAAATGAAAAATGATAGCTTAAATTTCTTTTCAGATAATCGATTAGCACAAAAATATGAAACTTTGCCAAATTTAAACATATACTATATCTCCACTAATAAGCGAGATCCCCACGGTGAGGCTCGCAATTGAATCACCCGGTATAGAGCACCACATGAATTTATTATCACTAATGATAATATTTATATACCAGTTCGTTCAATAATATTAAATAAATGCATCCCACTGATCACATCTACATCCGCACAAAACAAATCTACAGGAATAATAATAATTGACCGAGATTATACCTTAGTGAACGCTATTTTAGCTTAAAATTGAGGGGGTATCAAAGAAGCCGTGTCGTATTTTAGTCGTACAGGTGTAATTCCTTCCTAAATCGTGCTTGAGTTCTCCTGGTGGTGAACGAACGAACGAAGCACAACCGAACATATATATTACCCTGACTCCGTTGAAGGGGAGACCGTGGATTCGCCGATGTAGTGAAGCCATTCTAGTTAAATTGCGGCGTTCGGGGTCGTTATTCTTAATACCGGCCTCTATATATATATATGCTTCACCATCCTCCTTCATCCCCACACAAACGGCATCGACTTCGTAATTCCATAAAATTACATTAAAACCGCTGTGTCTGCGACGCAGTCAGTATGACCGACCAACTCCTGCACTTACCCACGCTCTCTCTTCCATGGAATTTTAATTTAAAAAATACGCTCTCCAGTTATGCGCCGACCAAAATTTGCCCACAATGTAAGCAAACTTTACAAGAACTGATTATGGAATGCTCGTGAAACTTTGAATGGCTTTCTGCCTGCTGCCCTCCCAGGAAATCTTATAATTTTCATCTATAAATTCTCGTTTTTCGAGAATGCTATTCGGAGAATTCGAAATACGTGAGAGTTTGCGGATTAATTGTTTCCGCTTTTGAGTTTATATCTGCAGTATTGAAAGTTCGAAGTGGATGCCATATGTTCCTAAAGTTTAGAACTTAATATAGCCTCGTGATTTTAATTACCATATTAGTGCACATTTTACAACTTTTTGTCTATGAGGTTTTTCTTATTTAACACACTTTAAGAGAAAATACAGAAATAATCTATATGTTACATATGCAATTAAGGTGTAAAAGACTACAAAAGATATTTATAATCGTGACCGGGGATGTTCTTTCCCGCATAGTTTTTCATAACGTATATGTCATGCTGCATGTTGAGTAAAATGTCACGTAAGATGTTTTTCAATGTCTTAAAAAAGTTACGTTGGAAATTTCAACAATGCAATTTGTTAACTGCTCTACCTACCTCTAAGGAAATGAGAATCGAATATATTCATTTGAAACTTTGAACTCAACATGATTTTTCTAATTTTAGTAATTTTACTTTAATTGTTTTATTTAGATTGTATTATTGAAAATGATGTTGTATGTATTGTTTTATTTATCTTTACCAGTTTGAATGTCTAATTGTTGGTTTCACGTACTAATTGTTTCGTTTTGTTTTTAGATTTAAGGCTGATGAAGGCTATGATAAGCCGAAACATGTCCCTTATATAAAATAAATTAAATTTTGAAGCAAGAATTAAGAGGTTTTATTCACCACACCGAATTGTATGTATTCCTTCCTTCCTTCGTTTTCGTATTGTTTGATATATATTTTCTTATTCTTTATTTTGTTAATATTTACACGGCTGTAACTTTTGAAGGAACTGAGAAAACAAAAACGTTTGCACAAAAAGAAAAATGTCAAATGACTCAAAATGTATGTAATAAACTACAACAAAATGCTTTAAAGCAACGATAATACAGAAACATCTGATGTGGCCAGGCACATGACTTTATCATACATTATATAAAAGTAATAGTTTAGCTGCATGAGAATCTATTTGATTGAGATCAGTCGTGTCAGCATTAAAACAAAACTAGTTAGCCAGGATTTGACAGATAAATAAATAATTAAATAAATAATTCCTTTATTAACATAAAACAATATTAAATGCAACAAAATAATATTTATATTTAGGGCGGAGATCAGCACACTTGTTTCCAAATTGCCTTGCTCTTCAACGGAACCCCTTACGCAAACTAGAACTAAGACATAATTGTACCAATAATATAACAATAATTCCGAGAACTTATCAAAACAAAAACAAATAAAAATACTCTAGAGTCTATTTACACGTAATTACAGCAAATCCAACTCAAAAAACATCGCACATGCCCATAAATAATAATACTAAAACAGCCTCCGATGTGCGCTCAATGCCTAAAGTCCCCCCGGTTGAGCAAACAGACAACACTTCACCTTTTCCCCAAAACTGTTTAACGATAATTTTTTCATATCTTCCCTGAGATCATTGTATATGTGACTGACCTGGTAAGAGAATGGCCGTTTATACAGCTCAGCGCGATGTGCAGGTGGAGCAATCAGGAAACAAACCCCTGAATCTTAAATTAAGGTTATGGACATCCGTTCTACAGCGTATCTTGCTCATGAGGTATTGTGGGATCCTCTTGAATAGCAACTTATGATATAATATCGCTGCATGCAACACTCTTTTCTCATTTTTTGCATGTCTCCATGCATTTGCGTGTGTCGAAAACACACATCATCTTGAGTGCGGTGTTAGCCTAACACCGCACTCAAGATGATGGCGTCCAACGCGTTTTCGATCTGTCGAGGAAGTTTGTGAAATGTTTCATTTTGTGCCCATTATATTTTTAAAATTCAAGACTATGTATACATTTACAAACACTGCCGCCGCAAATACGACCCCTGAGACACGTTTTAATGTCATAGATTGCCCTGATGAAGCTGAAGTACCGCAGCTAAACGTAGGCTAATGTGAGACCATTAAAACACCACAACCCAAAGACTGAAACTAAGCGTTTTAATTCTCCTCCTCTTTAAGTTATGTACTTTTCGTTTCATAAAGAAAAGGTTGTCTTTTTTTGAGTAAAATCGATATTTTGAGTTTTACAAATCACCATTTCCTCAAATATAAATATTTTTATTTTCTGGTTCATCAAACGATAACTACTTATGTATCAAGTAGGCCGCTAGTCGATATTTTTATTTCAGATCACCTGGAGTGGCCCAACATGCCAACCAGCGACCGCGGATCTTCGCGCAGTGTCGTGGTCGTGGGTGGCTAGTGAGCCTGATTCATCATATTTCTTTATTAGTTTTTGTTTGTAAATACTTGAAAAGCTAAAAAATATTTGTGCCACATCTGGAATCGATTTATTGCATAGTCTCGCCAGTAAAAAATTCTAAAAAAGCGGTAATTTTAGTTAGAGGAAGCAACCGGAATCCCCCCTTAAAGGACTTTTTGAAGATATCTTCCAATGCAGATACGTAATAAATAAAATTTTTACTGGGCATGCATAAATTACCAAAAGTCCTTCTTTTAGCAGTTTCATACGCTCTAAAGTAGCATAACAGAGCTCTTGTGCGCTATTGCAGTTCCTAACAGCACACACAGCACCACCAGTTTTACGTTTATTGTCCTTCTTATTCTACTTTAAACTAAATTTAGATAACGAATACTACTATACGCTCCATAACGTAGTAGCAAGCACGAACAATAATGTTTGAAATCAAATAGTACACGGGCTCAGACTCACTACGTGCAGTACGGTCCCTGCACTTTCCATTCAAACAAACGATAAATGGCCACTCGGCAGAAGTATACATTTCACATACCCGACGTCCACGTTGATTCGATCAGTGATAAGTATGCGGACCGTTGCAAACCCTCTTCAACCTAATTTTAGGATCTATACATGGTCGTTACTTGCACCTGATTGGTTGTAATTTGTCCTCTTTTCACTATGGTCGCCTGAAACGTGAGGAGATCTGCGCAAAGTCTCCTGACAACACAAGATATTTTTCTGCTAGTTTTTCTATTCTGTGGTAGAAGTGCATGGTAGTTAATCGAACCGCACAGAATGGAGGTAACGAATCGCAACGCAACAGAAAACTTGAAACTATTTCAACTTTTCGGTAGGCGTGAGGTAGGTATGAGCGCGTTTGAACGTTTTTTAGAGATTATTATTATTTTATGAACAGATAAAATAATGATTAATAAATATTTTAATTTTATACTTAGTTTACAATCGAAAATAATATGTTGTTGTTGATAATGCTATTAATTGAAAATAATTTGTTGTTGTTGATAATGTTGTTTATGGATGGTCCTAATAATTTATGATAATTCTTTAGGCTCTGTACAGGACTGCACTTGTCTGGACATTGTTTTTGTTCAAATACATTTAATAAATAAAATAAAGAAAAATTTATTAACCAATGTTCCAAAACTTTACAATAAAATTAAAAAATCTGATGTGGCCAGGCACATGACTTTATCATACAATATATAAAATTAATAGTTTAGCTGCATGATAATCTATTTTATTGAGATAAATCGTAGGTATTGTCAAAGCATCAGCATTTGAGACTACCTACACTACGACATTAGAATAATAGTTATTTATGTCACAAGTGCCGAAAGTATGGAATAGCACGACGAGCGGTGATGCGGCGCGTCGCCGAACGCGGAGCGTCGCCGTCATATGTGAGCGAATCGCGGTATCTAGTTTTCGGCAGGAGTGACACCAACGTTAATTGTGTTGCTTTTTGCAAAATACGTATTTTTAAAAAAATAATTAAAAGGTGGTTATATTTCTGTGTAGGAAATGTTAGGTTGGTACCACTTTGACGAAACGTCAAGTTTAAAAAGCTAATTCAAATTCTGACAGATTTATATTTGTTCATGACACTGTAGATGTCACATCCGTAACAACAACCTAAAATAAAACTACACTCATCGCTATACTTTATTTACAATTTTCTCAATTTGTCGGTTTTAGAATTAGATATAAAGACGGGTTGATATTTCTTAGTAACAAATAATCAAATTGGCGATCTTATTTTATTTGAAATTTGTATTTTGTACTTTGCTGCACTAGAGCGGCAACATTCCATAGCGGTTCTCCAACCTCTGATCATAGCCTCTGATAAAATCATAATAAAATCAGCTGTTTTCGAGTGTGACAGCACAAAAAAAAATTGTCAAAATCCTGGCTACTATGTAGTTTCATATCAATGCAGATGCGACCGATCTCGATCAAATAGAATTTGCTCTTGCAGCTAAACTATTAATTTTACCAAAAAATGTTATAGGCATAAATTATTCAAAATTTCCTCTGCTTTAATTTATGATTTAACTATTTTGACGAAATTACAGAAATGGCGGCTCATTTGCAACATCCTTGAAAAAGGCTTAGAATAAACTACCAGTTCCTTTGTACCCTTTTGAACCAAAAGCTTTTCAGCTCTAAGTTAGGTCATGAAACTTCTAAATATGAACATTCGTCCCGATACCTTTAGTAGTTTCTCCGGAATCGTCGCCACAAAAATCGTTTACACACAGACATAAGACCTATTTCCGCTAAAACCTCAAATTTTTTTTTTGGCACGATTACAATACTTCATCATACTGCGTATGATAAAGTAAAAAAAAGGGTTGTTTACAATCCTCGTCAAGATTGATCCAGTAATATAAAGACAGAAGTTGCACGGATTCCTAACGCATTGTAGCGGATCACTCGCAGGGTCCTACAAACCCACAAACCAGTAATGAGAGATAATATTACTAATTCAAACGGTCAAGCAGTCGGACGACACAACCTCTGTTAAATATGGTTTGATCAATATTGAATTTTCACTACAAATACTAAAATGATCTTTCCTTATAATCATCTATCCAATTTCTTGATTATCTTCAAATGGTCGATAAATCACCTACAATATCTTAGTTGATACTTGATGCTCATCGTGGGCTATAGTTGTCGAAGAACGCTGATTATAAGCATTAAAATTCTGGTAGCATCGCATTACCTCTATCTGTTTCCACCTTTAGTAAACCAACCAAAAGATCAAACGAAAATAAATTGCTTAAATACCCGTTATACTAAGTGCGCGAAGAATAGAGTTCAAAAAAGTTCAGCAACGAACTTTGTAAATCGTACAGATCTTTTAATTTTGCTTTTAAATTTGAGATATTTTGCAGTCAAAGGGTATTAATTGAATGTAGCTACAGCATACGAACAGGACAACGATAACTAAAAGGAGAATACATACCTCTCCGTTCAAACGCACAAAAATCGTCGTTTTTGCTGCTTCGTACCGATTTTTTAATTGAAGCCGTTTCTTGGATATTTTACTGCATGTATTGATAGGTGATTTTACTATGCAGTGGATGAAGCAAGAATTTATGAATCCTCAAACCAAATTGTAAGTTATTGTCTATTGTTCAATTCTGACCAATTTTCGGTATGTATTCCCTTTTTAGTTATCGTTGTCCTGTTCGTATGCTGTAGCTACATTCAATTAATACCCTTTGAGTGCAAAAAATCTCAAATTTAAAAGCAAAATTAAAAGATCGGTACGAAGTACGTTTTTACAATTTACGTGTAAAATTCGCGGGTGCGTTCCGCACGCGTTTCTCCGTTTCGGCACCCTTAAGCTGTTGCTTTTATATTATATGGGAATTGTAGTATTTGCCGTAGTGTTATCACAAGCACTCAATTCCCGCTTGGATATTCAAGAGCGTAGATAGTCGTTTCATTCCAATGATCGCAATTACTCGAAAGCGTTCCGCGGCGTTGGTGTCGCAGTCCTCGCAAACCGCACATCCTCCAGGACTTCCAGAGATTCCTACTGGAATTAAATAGATTACGATCCTGTTTGTTCGTTTGTTTTAGGCACACTTACTCGACAGTGTTTCCCATTTATCTTTGCGACCTGTTAATTTCCGTAACATTTGTCCCCGTATTTCCCCGAAAATACGATTTTATTGGAGTAGGTACAATTATTCGTCAAACTTTAAAATCTTCGGAGACGGGAAATATGAGCAGATTTCCATGACAACGTTTGTTTACTAGTTTAACAGTTAGTTTTTGACGTTTTTATTTTTGCGGAAATAAGATCTCTCAAAGCACAGAAATACCGTCAACAGAATTGAGGACTAAACTCTTCGCAAATAGGTTAAAAAAAAAACGTTTTATTAGTGAAGCTTAACAATAGTGTAGCTCTGCTAAATCATGGTTAGGTACGTGCCATTCTGTATACAGGGTATAACAAAAGAAAGTGGACGCTAAAATCTCACGCTAAATCGGTGCGAAATAAAAACTCAATTCGCATACAAGTCTTGAGAGCCGATCTAACAAACGACGTTATACCATGATATAAATAAATATTGGATTAATTAACAGAATAAAATGTTTTTTACTACGGCAATCCCAATAGCTTAGCGAATACGAGGCATGCACACGATGTTTTAATCTGAACATAATTCAACAGGTAATTCGTACACTTGGAAGATCGGACCTAAAAATAATAAAAAAAAAATCTGATGTGGCCAGGCACATGACTTTATCATACAATATATAAAATTAATAGTTTAGCTGTATGAGAATCTATTTGACTGAGATAAATTGTGTCTGCATTTTGATAGTCAATAGTATCAATCGAAGGTATTGTCAAAGCACGCTACCTACTGCCATCAGAATAATAGTTGCTTAACTCACAAGTGCCGAAAGTACGGAATAGCACAACGAGAGGTGATATGGAGGTGATGCGGCGCGTCACCGATGACGAAGCGTCGTCGTCGCATGTGAGCGAGTCGCGCTAGGTAGTTTTCGACAGCAGTGACATCAACGTTATTTGTGTTGCTTTTTGAGAAATACGTATTTTTAAAAAAATTAAAAAATGGTTATATTTCGGTATAGAAAATGTTAGGTTGATACCACTTCTACGAAATGTCAAGTTTAAAAAGCTAATTCAAATTCTGACAGATTTATATTCGTTCATGACACTGTAGATGACGTTCCATAGCGGGTCTCCGAGTGTGACAGCGTGGTGACAGCCATAGACATTTCTGTCGTGACAGCACAAAAAAATATTTGTCAAAATCCTGGCTACTATGTAGTTTAATATCCATGCAGATGCGACCGATCTCGATCAAATAGAATTTGCTCTTGCAGCTAAACTATTAATTTTACCAAAAAATGTCATAGGCATAAATTATTCAAAATTTCCTCTGCTTTAATTTATTATTTAACTATTTTGACGAAATTACAGAAATGGCGGCTCATCTGCAAAATCCTTGAAAAAGGCTTAGAATAAACTACCAGTTCCTTTGGACCCTTTTGAACCAAAAGCTTTTCAGCTCTAAGTTTGGTCATAAAACTTCTAAATATAAACTTTCGTCCCGATACCTTTAGTAGTTTTTCCGGAATCGTCGTCACAAAAATCGTTTACACACGCACACACACACACACATACAGACATTTTTTTGTACCTTGGTCAAAAATGTTCAGGGGACCCAAAAAGACCTATATTCCGCTAAAATCTCAATTTTTTTTTTCGGCATGATTACAATACTTTATCTTACTGCGTATGATAAAGTAATAAGAGAAATAAGGTACAATAAGAAAAAATAATACAAACATGGTATTGGTTTATGTGGGTTACTTAAGATTGCCATTGTTTACAACGATGTGATGCTACGTCGGTACTCGTGACATGCTACGTTTGCACTCTTCTTTTGATACAAAAAAATCTGATGTGGCCAGGCACATGACTTTATCATACAATATATATAAATAAATCGTGTCTGCATTAAAATTAAACTAGTTAGCCAGGATTTGACAGATATTTTGATAGTCAATAGTATCAATCGAAGGTATTGTCAAAGCATTAGCATTTGACACTACCTACTGTCATCAGAATAATAGTTGTTTATCTCACAAGTGCCGAAAGTACGGAATATCACAACGAGTGGTGATGCGGCGCGTCACCGATGGCGGAGCGTCGTCGTCGCATGTGAGCGACTCGCGCTATGTAGTTTTCGGCAGGAGTGACATCAACGTTTTTGTGTTGCTTTTTTAGAAACACCTATCTTAAAAAAAAATCAAAAATGGTTATATTTCGGTATAGAAAATGTTACGTTGATACCACTTCTACGAAATGTCAAGTTTAAAAAGCTAATTCAAATTCTGACAGATTTATATTCGTTCATGACACTGTAGATGACGTTCCATGCGGTTCTCCGAGTGTGACAGCGTGGTGACAGCCATATACATTTCTGTAGTGACAGCACAAAAAAAATATTTGTCAAAATCCTGGCTACTATGCAGTTTCATATCAATGCAGATGCGACCGATCTCGATCAAATAGAATTTGCTCTTGCAGCTAAACTATTAATTTTACCAAAAAGTGTCATAGGCATAAATTATTCAAAATTTCCTCTGCTTTAATTTATTATTTAACTATTTTGAAGAAATTACAGAAATGGCGGCTCATCTGCAAAATCCTTGAAAAAGGCTTAGAATAAACTACCAGTTCCTTTGGACCCTTTTGAACCAAAAGCTTTTCAGCTCTAAGTTTAGTCATAAAACTTCTAAATATGAACTTTCGTCCCGATACCTTTAGTAGTTTCTCCGGAATCGTCGTCACAAAAATCGAGTACACACATACGCACACAGACACACACACACACACACACACATACACACACACACACACACACACACACAGACATTTTTTTGTACCTTGGTCAAAAATGTTCAGGGGACCCAAAAAGACCTATTTCCGCTAAAATCTCAATTTTTTTTTTTCGGCATGATTACAATACTTTAGCATACTGCGTATGATAAAGTAAAAAGAATTATCATAATATTGAAGAGTAAAGAACAAACTCTTTCCTACTCTGCCATAATTGTGAATGAGAGAGTCGACTTACGCCCGCCCCTTGGATCACTTATACCAGTTCAGCCGGTGCTACACAATTGTCCGAATACCTTTCGACTGGGGATGTTCGATACGATACTATAATGTTGTAAAGTAACGGTACTTTACATACTGATACTCGATAGATTGTACCGGTAACAGGCGATACGGTACAATATGATATGAAACGTTTTTGGCCGGTATTGTCGCGTATTGTCCTCTAGTGTTATGATGTCACATCAATCACAGATTGTCAGAATCATTTTCCAAATCATTAACCATTACCCTTAAACACAAATATATTAATTTAACAAAATACATTTTATGAACAAACATAATTTCAAATAGTATAGAGAACGATGCCATGTCGGAGTTTATCCGAGATTGTCCATAAAATTTGAGTTTTTTTTTTTTTTGATTTACCCGCCGGTAAGGAAACAGCTTGACGGGTAAATTTTTAAAAACAAATCATGGTATGCATGATTTTTGACAATAATATACCTCGGGCCCCTAACAAACTACAAATAGAGTGCAACCTCGATAATCCAAACCCACGGTAATCCGCACCTCCAGTAATTCGAATAAATTTCAATGTACTGCCTCGATACTCAGAACAGCGCACATAATGCATACCAGACCCCTCCCATTCTGCCACTTGTCGCGTTACGTGGTTCAATTTGATACGTCCTCAATTTCTTTTCGCTCGTCGTCACACCATTATATTCATTATGTCGAGAAAGCACAAAGCACTAACAATTGAAGAAATAGAGAAAATTTTAAAAAACTGGGTGCTGTCGACACAAGCCACTGTGGTACGACGTACGAAAATCATAAGCGATATTAAGACGAATAGGAAAAAGTTTGTTACATTTGCCGTGTCCACCGACAGTCTAACGCGTAAAACCCTAAAACCAGCTGGCAATCCTGCAGTCCAGGATGCGCTGTACGACTCGGGAGAGGTCACGTAACACACCACTGTCCGGCAAAATTCTTCGAGAAAAGTCTTTTATGAGAAAATTGCTGGTAAAAATGATACAAAGTTACACGGTCTGCATAATTTAAGTATAAAATAATACAGAAAAGCAAAAAGGGTGGTCTCCGAATTTTTTGCTAAAAATTTGGCCCTCCATAACTTTTGTTAATTGTTTGCCGATTTGAATTAATTGTCACATGCAATTGCAATGTTGAATTCATGGTTTAATTTTGGAAACTGAATTTAGTAATTAATTAACTTTGTCAAGTGCTCTATAAAAAATATACAATATACAAAAATTAGTAAATATCAATTGTTTAGCAAAATATTAGGTGACCACTTGTTCGTCTTTCAGTATAGTTTTGGGTATAGAATGGAACTACAAAAAAAATCTGATGTGGCCAGGCACATTACTTTATCATACTTTACTTTATCATCATAATATATAAAATTAATAGTTTAGCTGCATGAGATTCTATTTGATCGAGATCAATTGTCTCTACATTAAAATAACACACGTTAGTAAGGATTTGACAGATATTTTGACAATATTGACAGTAGGTATTGTCAAAAAATCATCGTTTGACAAATCCTAGGTAACTATGTAGTTTTAATGCAGACACGATCTCGATCAAAAAGAATTTGCTAATACAGCTGAACTATTAATTTTACCAAAAAATGTCATGACATAAATTTTCTCTATTTTAATTTATTATTTAACTATTTTGACGAAATTACAGAAATGGCAGCTCAATTGCAAAATCCTTGAAAAATGCTTAGAGGAACCATCCAGTTCTTCTGGACCCTTTTGAACCAAAAGGTTCAAAACTTCTAAATATGAACTTTCGTCCTGATACCTTTAGTAGTTTCTCCGGAATCGTCGCCACAAAAATCGGGTATACACAAACAGAACGATTTTTGCTAAAATCATTTTTTTTTTCGGCACGATGACAATACTTTGTCATACTGTGTACGATAGTAAAAACTGGCGTGGCTATCGGAAACACTTATTGTTGTGCATGAACAATTAAAAAAAATGGTTGGTATTTTACTGCATCGCACTGAGGATGTAGATTTAGTTCAAAAAATAATATTGCTCTGTGACGAACAATTATTGGCGAGGAGGGTTATTACGATGTAATATTGAAATGAGGTTATTATTATGTTTAATAAATTGCATAAATTTATGGAAAGTGGTCATGTCAACAAAGGTGCATTTGATATGTAAATAAATAATAACCCGCTGTTCCATTGTTACGTTTAATTTCTTAGGTAACGGGTTCGTTAATTAAAACCTAATCAGCCTAAATTTACAATTAGAAAAATTGTGATAATAAAGTAAATAAATAACATAACTTTAACATATAATTTACTTACGGTCAGGTAATTAAAAACATAAGCGAAATACATCTGCCATGTGTGAATGATGAGGTAATACTTGACATGCAGCTGGAAGTTAGCAAAAAGGCTGGCAAAAAATGGTTCAAGGTAGAAAACTTAAAAGTTTTAAGAATATAATTATTATAGGGTTAACATAAATACATTTTTTGTTAGAATTATAATTCATCATTTAATAAAGTTATATTGTGGTTTCGTAAATGCTTTTCTATCTCGAGTTTCTAATAAGTCTAATTTGTAGTTTTTATTACATTTGTGAAGAAAAAACTCCTGACAAAATATATAAACCGTTCAGTTACAATAACGTCAATGTAAAACATGATTTATTTTTATTTAAACAAAATGTTACCCAAATTTAACATTTATCACGGTTTTAAAAGCAGTAACAACATCTACAAATTACTTTCAAATTTCAAAACCCCTTAATCAGTTATGGGTGAGTCTGGAGTCTACTCAGTCAAATGCTCTAATTGTGATGCTATTTATGTAGGTCAAAACGGAAGGAAGTTGGCAAAACGGACAGAAGAACACATATCTAAAAGTTCTTCTAACATTTATCAGCAAAAAAAATCTGATGTGGCCAGGCACATGACTTTATCATACCATATATTAATAGTTTAGCTGCAGGAGATTCTATTTGATCGAGATCGGCCATGTCTGCATTAAAATAAAACTAGAACTAAAACTAGAACTAGACAGATATTTTGATTATATTTACAGTATGTAATGTCAAAACATCAGCATTTGACACTACCTACTATCATTGCAATCACAATATCTGACAAATCCTGGCTAACTAGTTTTAATACTAGTGTTTTATTGCAGTACGAGTGATCCCGATGAAATAGAATTTGCTCATGCGGCTAAAATATTTAATTTACCAAAAAATTTCGTAGTCATGAATTATTCGGAATTTCCTCTACATTAATTTATTATTTAACTATTTCGACGAAATTCCAGAAATAGCGGCTTATTTGCAAAATATTTCAAAAACTGCTAAGACTAAACCTCCTTGTCATACTACATATGATAAAGTAAAAAAGTTATTGGTTCTGATGATTAATATATTATATTGGCTTCTAGTATACTATATTTTCGGGTTTTACCCCGTATTCAGTGCTAACTACAAAAGTTCATAAAGAATTATGCTCAATATTCCAAATAAGTTTTAATGTTACCATACCGTCTTACAATCTTTCTTGTATTTATTCGCGAAAACATAAGAACATGGCAGAAATACACATTGACACCAAGATGTTTTAATATTGTTGCACTGTACGTGCGCGCGTTCTCGCATTCTCCATGCAGTTGCGTGTTGAATTGACGTTTCGCAACCGCTGACGTTCTGAATACTGTCAAAAGATTCAAAATATCCTGGTTACCTGCTATTAATGCAGACACGATTTCGATCAAATAGAATTTGCTCCTGCAGCTAAACTATTAATTTTGCCAAAAAATGTTATAAACATAAATTATACAAAAATTCCTATATTTTAATTAATTATTTATCTATTTTGACAAAATTGCAGAAATGGCGGCTCAATTTCAAAATCGTTGAAAAATGCTAAGAGTAAATAGCCAGTTCCTTTGTACCCTTTTGAACCAAAAGCTTTTCAGCTCTAAGTTTAGTTATAAAACTTCTAAATATGAACTTTCGTCCCAATACCTTCAGTAGTTTCTCCGGAATCGTCTCCACAAAAAACGGGTACACACACACACACACACACAGAGATTTTTTTGTACCTTGGTCAAAAATGTTCAGGGGACCCAAAAAGACCTATTTCCGCTAAAATCTCAATTTTTTTCGGCATGATTACAATACTTTATTATACTGCGTATGATAAAGTAAAAAATCAACAGGTCATTGTACAAAATACATGAACCTACACTTCTACACAAATGTAATAAAAACTACAAATTAGACTTATTAGAACAACTCAAGATAGAAAAGCATAACAGAAACCAACATATAAAAACCTTAATAGAAACTTTATTAAATGATTAATTAGGATTCCAATAAAAACTTCATTCAACCGGTACCTAACAAATTAAACATAACAAAGAAAACAATTTTTACTTTATCATACGCAGTATGATGAAGTATTGTAATCGTGCCGAAAAAAAAATTTGAGATTTTAGCGGAAATAGGTCTTTTTGGGTCCCCTGAACATTTTTGACCAAGGTACAAAAAAATGTCTGTGTGTGTGTGTGTGTATCTGTGTGTGTGTGTGTGTGCGTATGTGTGTACTCGATTTTTGTGGCGACGATTCCGGAGAAACTACTAAAGGTATCAAGACGAAAGTTCATATTTAGAAGTTTTATGACTAAACTTAGAGCTGAAAAGCTTTTGGTTCAAAAGGGTCCAAAGGAACTGGCAGTTTCCTCTAAGCATTTTTCAAGGATTTTACAAATGAGCTGCTATTTCTGTAATTTTGTCAAAATAGTTAAATAATAAATTAAAGTAGAGGAAATTTTGAATAATTTATGCTTATGATATTTTTTGGTAAAATTAATAGTTTAGCTTTAAGAACAAATTCTATTTGATCGAGATCGGTCGCATCTGCATTGATATGAAACTTCAAAGTAGCATGGATTTGACAAATATTTTTTTTGTGCTGTCACCACAAAAATGTCTATGGCTGTCACACTCGAAAACAGCTGATTTCATAGAGGTTGGAGAACCGCTATGGAACGTTGCCGCTCTAGTGCGACAAAGTAGAAAATACAAAATTCAAATAAAATAAGATCGCCAATTTGATTGTTTGTTGATAAAAAATATCAACCCGTTGTTATCTAATTGTAAAAACGGTAAATTGAGAAAATTGTAAATAAAGTATAGCGATGAGTATAGTTACGTTTTAGTATGTTGGCTCGGATGTGACATCTACAGTGTCATGAACGAATATAAATCTGTCAGAATTTGAATTCGCTTTTTAAACTTGACGTTTCGTAGAAGTGGTATCAACCTAACATTTCCTATCCAGAAATAAAACCATTTTTATTTTTTTTTAAATACGTATTTCCCAAAAAGCAACACAAAAAACGTTGATGTTACTCCTGCCGAAAACTACATAGCGCGACTCGCTCACATGCGACGGCGACGCTCCGTCATCGGTGACGCGCCGCATCACCGCTCGTCGCGCTATTCCGTACTTTCGGCACGGATAAATAACTATTATTCTGGTGACAGTAGGTAGTGTCAAATGTTGATGCTTTGACAATACCTACTATTGATAGTATTGACTATCAATATATCTGTGAAATCCTGGCTAACTAATTTAATTTTAATGTAGACACGATTTATCTGAATCAAATAGATTCTCATGCAGCTAAACTATTAATTTTATATTTTGTATGATAAAGTCATGTGCCTGGCCACATCAGATTTTTTTATTCATTTACATACAATTTATTCATTTACACACAATTTCTCAATGCTTGCAGTTTCAAGTACCGTTTCCAGACTCTTAATTTGCACAGAATACAAATGAACAAACTCGTTGTTTGGTAACCTAATTAATGGTAATGACGTATTTGAGCAATTGATATAAGGAGTCACATAGCGCAGTAGCATGAGAGATTGAATATTGTCTGCTTTCAAAAGTTAGACATCCGATACCCAGAAGTAGTTTCCCTCCTTTAGCGGATCGGGTGTTAATTTTAGCAAATTGTCGACGGAAACTAACCCGCGTATGTAAAAGCAGCGCGAGTTTTATTACCCTGGTCTGGACCATTCCAATAAAAAGCTACGGTACAATATGTGAAAACTTTTCTAGACCTTTGTTCAGGCCCTTGTTTTGCCTGGAATATTTAAAATGGAAAACATTAAAAAAATATGCAAATTAGTGCAAATTTTATTCACGATTCTTTCATCATAATATAATACTTTCAAACGTATGGACATGTCAAGCAGACTCCACAGCGAGACACCGATCAACAAATTTTTTGCTGGAAGAACCTGTCAAACAACCGGTGAGCGGCATACATGGCCGCATAGGTCCCAGACTAGCATAGGTTACTATTTTACTGACCGTACTTTAATCTAGTGATCGATCATAGAACTAATTTAACATATTATATTAACATTTCCGGATTACATGTGCCTAATTGGCACGAGTCTTCTATGATCGGATATGAAGTACGGTCAGTAAAATGACGACTGGTGCTATAACTAGAGCATCTCACCGGTTGCTTGCTATGTGCCTCAGCATAACATTTTTTGATCTGTCTCTCACCTGCTGGACATGACCATTATTGACCATTATGCCTGAATTTCAATGTCAAAGTTTTGACATGTTTCTTTGTCAAGGCCTTTATGAAGTGTATTTGACAAGTCTTTCATGAACTTTCCGTACAAGTTTTCGCCCAATATGACAAATGTGAGTTAATTGCAAATCAGCAATACATATCACTTTCCGAACACTTCTGACATTGAATATTTTAGGGTATAGACAAAAATACAACGTCAGTTTAGTAAAGAAGCATTTTCACTTGCGATTAGCTTTGTTTAATGCAGGATGTGCAATTGCTATGAGATCGTTGCGTTTTATGTCTGTAATTATTATTGGGAACTCAATTTGTTTTTGTTTGATATTACACTTAAACGTACTGTCAAGCTGGTAAGTTTATTTAAGTCACAGCTATCTAAGTGTTGACACGTCAATATACACTAACGTTGTATAATAGTGCCACTCCGTTCAAATAATGACTTTGTTATTTGAACGAACTGTCATCATTATACACGCTAAAGTCGAAGTCTGTCAAAACCTACGTGTATGGCAGTTATTTGACAGTTAGGGGAACTGGTGGCGAGGGGCGCCACCATCGACAAATACATTTAAAATTTTTGATATAAAATGGAATTTATGATCGTAGATAGAACGTCATATTCGACACGCACACAACTGATATAAATCGCTCTCATGTTTACAGGCTCGCCTACGGCTCGTGTATAAACTTCATGCTTGCAATTTATATCGTTAGTTATGTGCTCGTCAAATAATATACTATAATAACAAAGCATTAGCTTAGCTACTAACTCCAATCAACGATAAACTAACAATGTTTTTAAAATCCACTTTTGAAGACTAAGGTTACACAGTTTGACAATTCATTGTCTGTCTAATGTCACTGAGCCCCGTATTTGTTGTGTTGTTACTCAACTGCGTAGAGACGCATGTCACTTGATTACGTCAAAATGTCTAGTAATATTATTCAAACTGGAGGAACGAAACCATTGTAGGACATACAATTTTGTATGCACCACGGCCTTGATGTTTAGGTCAAAAATGTTCAGGTGCCCAAAAAGACAATTTCGCAAAAATTTCATTTTTTTTTTTGCTCGATTGCAATACTTTCTTATACTACGTATGATAAAATAAAACGGTATCGAGCATGAACCACTTTATTTTGAGATTTTTTTAAGAGTAATTTTATTATCGTTAGTATTCTTAAATGGCAACCTATATTTTTTATTTCCTATTTCGGATGTATTTCAAATGTATAAAATGTTCAATTTTCATACTTACAAAATTGAGAAAAACAGCCTTAATGTTTACTAGTGAAGATTAATCAATTTACAAGTATCTCACTCATGCGAGTGTAGAACTATTTGTTTTACTAAATACTAGTACAAAAATTAGCGTCGGCCAGGCAGAAAATACTTAAAATACTCCCGTAAAATTCTGCTTTTTATTCGATTTTGCCCATTCACGAATTTCAGATTTCAGATCCAATGTTAAAAAAAGTACGGCAATCATCGTGTACACAGACAGGCAGGCAGACAGACGGACATACATACAGATATGGGTCGTTCTTTTACAAATTTTACGGATTTTGCCAAAATAAATATTTAACTTTTTTATATTTAACCAAACTTTTTCTATGGAATTTTCTCGGAAATTTAGTCGATACCTGTATCGGGAATTCACATAAAAAATATTTTCAGAGATATAAAGGCTTATTTTTAATATCTTTTTAATATCGTTTGAACTATAAGAGACTCCATCGTAGGAAAAATTTTGTGAATTTTGTAGGTAAAAGTGCGGCGAATACGAAATAAATTTTTTCGATTATATCCAAAATAGGTTTTGTACGTAAGAGTGTAGCGGTTAGAAATATTTTTTTGATTGTATCCATTGTGGGGGCGACTAGGTAATAATTATTTAAAGAATTCAATTGTTTTTTACATAAATATATGAGAATAATAATTGTACGCAGTTATCTAGCAAATGTTTCAACCTTTAACATAAAACAAAAATGAGTCCGATACGATTACTAGAACGAAAGATATTGAATTTTTAATATGGCAGGTTTGGCAAATAATCATAAATAATCCAAACTTAAAACTTTCATATCTCTGAAAACAATTTTATTCGACTAAACCCTGTACACGTATAACCTTATGTAGTGCATACATCTTACAAAAAGATTAATCAAATCTAAAATATGACGTCATAAAACGTATACGATTTTTAAAAGAACGATCCATATACAGACAGACAGACAGACGGACGTCACTAAATCGATCCAGTATTCAATGCTGATAAAGTATAAAGTGGGGTACAATAAGAGTGCAAGATTTGAATTACGTGCTATCTTGGGTGGTATGATCCGACACGTCAACGAGTAAGAAAATTCGATAGGAGACAAATAAGAGTTACTATTAAAATTGTGAAAGTTTGGTTGCTACAATTCGGAAATTGCGTCCAATTTTAGGTGGAAATAATGTTACAAAAACGACGAAATCGTAACGCACATATGTAACGCACACAGCCCAGAAACCATTATAATCCAGCAAATGTGACTATGCTTGTGCACAACGTACCAATGTTAGAAGGAATATGTGAGAGCACAGTGATCGTTCCGAAACAATTGAATCAACAAGTTCTCCCACCAGAGCATGCACACCGAAGAGAGTTCACTGAAGAAAAAATAGTGAATGACGATTTTAAGGACAAAATCACAGTGGCGGTCTTTTCTGGATGCGTTGTTCCACACATAATTCCCGCTAGTCTGCATTATAATATATCACAAATAGTTCAGTACTTTGCTACAAAAAAAAAAAAAAACATGTTTAATTTAATATTCAAACCTTGCGCTCTAATTGGAACACACATGTATTCCGAGGTATAACCATCATAGCACTCCATAGCATTAAACTTAATATAAAATAAAATCATATTGCTATAAAAATGTTTTTCCTGTTTTCCGTCGCTCTCAATTATGGGAAAATTGAATCAGACGTGGAAGGCGCCGCGGCGGAGTTGCTCTCACGCCGTAGAGAGGCGAGAAAGGGAAAAAATTAATCAGAAATATCAACTGGAATGACGGTTGCAACCCTGGCAGGTATCATCTGTTTACAGAGTTCGCTCCGTCGCCGTCGTCGGTCGCGTATAATCTATCAAGTTGCCGTTGTGTTCCAGCAAATGTCGGAGATTTATCTTGCAGCCAGGCTACCGGTCGACCGGTAAATATTATTGTTAAAGTTGCGATTGTTTTTATTTGGCATAATAAATGAATGTCGAGTTTTTCCAAAGTTGTTGTGTACTACCACAAACCGTTTTAATGAATAATTCAACTACCGTACATCAGCTAAGGGAAAGATAGAAAATAAAAGAAATATTATAACATTAATAGTTTATCTGCATGAGACTCTACTTGATCGAGATCGATCGTGTCTGCACAGTGAAATGTAAATACATACGTATAACTGAAAAGGACGCGACATGGTGAATTGTATGGCAAATTATGTATGGCAAAATGGCACATGCATTTGGTGAGCATTATGCAACCTGCAGTGATGTGGGGGTAGCCATCTCTTCCAATCTCATACGGTGCCATTGCCGGAGATATCGTCTTCAATTAAAACAATTTAAAAAAACACTACAGCGTTCTGCTATCTACCTATGGGAGTCAGATACCCCGTAAGTAGATGGGAGTCATATACCCCACATCATCGCTCTGTCTCTTTTGCTTGCGCCTGCCTCAATTCTCGCCAGTTAATGTAAAGCGCGCGTCCCTTCCAGTTTGATTAGAGTTCACTGTGTCTGCATTAAAATACTACAACATCTACGTTTGACACTACCTACTGACATTAGAATGAAACTATTTGTAAAATCGTGGATGGCTATGGTTTTATATTAATGCAGACACGACCGATCTCGATCAAATAGAATTTGCTCATGCAGCTAAACTATTAATTTTACCAAAACATGTAGTAGACATTAGTTATTCAGAATTTCTACTTTAATTTATTATTTAACTTTTTTGACGAACATACAGAAATGGCGGTCATTTGCAGAATCCTTGAAAAATGCTTAGTAGAGTAAACATTCAGTTCCTTTGGACCCTTTTGTACCAAAGGCTTTACAGGTCTAAGTTTGGTCATGTAACTTGTGAATATGATTTATTCTAAATACGTTTAGTAGTTTCTCCGGAATCGTAGCCACAAAAATCGAGTACGCACACGCACACGCTTATGATAAAGTAATACGGGTTGCACCGGCGCCTCCGCATTTTGCAAAACTGGCTGTATGACTCATTTTTCGGTTTTCTATTGACTGTTCACGAAAATTTTCTTATGTAAGACCATACAATTTGAATAATGTTGTAGAGTAAAAGGTTCAAGGCCCTGGGTTCCATCCTCGGTCGGGCGAAAATCGCCTGTTTGATAGACAGGGAACAAAACTTTTGCATTCCGCCTTCCATCTTACGAGTAAGTAAAGGCGTGTGCGTGGTGTGCTGACTCGTGTTCTGTCATGTTGAAAACGTGCACGCTAAAGAACACCAAAATTATAGTCAGCATAATATTTTGCAAATTATGATCTTATATTCACATTCAGAAACTTGATGAGACGCATGATATGGCATATAGCACAAATATATCATTCCAGTTGCTCGAATGTAATTTACAAATTTATTGGATGAAAGAGAAAACTGAAGCAGCGACGGTAGCGACATATCTTAGCTACTGTCGCTGCTTCACTAAAATAAATACCATCAGAGAGTTGAAGAGTAATGACGACAAAATAAAACCAAGGAGGTGGAGATGATACGAAGAAAAACATGGCGAAGAAGTCACTCATGCTGTGAATTGTCTTCACGTTTCGGGAGCTATCTAACAATGAATATTACTCAATTATTAAACAACTAGAGCGACGTCATACAATTCTTAAAGTAAAGTTAAATTAAAACTTGATCCTTGAAGACCGCCTACTTTAAAAATTGTATCACGTCGCGTAACTTGTTTGGGAGCACCAAAAGTACCAAAACAAGATTTCTTGACATTTTGAGCCCAATTTCACAAATATTGCATGACTGAGAACTTTGGTTGACGGAGAAACCGCTATCAAAATAATCGTTCATTCGTTTTGGGATCAAAAACCATATTGTACTAAACAAATGAATATTCTCAATGAATGTATCCATTAGTTTGCTGGTGTGATGAACATTTAAGAAATGAAACAAGATTTCTTCTGCGGCTTCTGCATACTATTTGATTTTATTTACTACTTGGTAATTAATTTCGTGGTTTTACGCCCATCTTCAGATCAGCTACAATTAATATAAAACTAGAATTAATACGTGTGATATTTGGAGGTTAGAAAATTCGTTGTGACTTACCATTAGTGACATTAAAGAAATACTGAAGGATGTTGAAACATTATACAGGGTGAGCCACTAGAGTTGCCTTGGTAGCAGGTATCTTTAGAGAAGAAAAAAATATTTAATACAAAAGTTATTTGGCCTATCGTTTTCTACACCGTAAAGTTATATTTATTGATACTGGTTGTTGCATTTAGGGGTTGCAGAAAAGAATGTACTTTTTTAAATAGCATCTCCTGTATAATTCACATTTTGGCATTGACATTGACATTGACGTAAAGCTAATAGTTCCTGCGAAAGGTTTTATTTTATGATTAAAATGGTCCGTTTTTGAAAACTAAGTAATAACGTAAATTTTGAAGATATTTTCTTACAACTTTGGCAAAATTGAAACAAATAGGAAGGTAACAGTTCCCAAAGAAATTTGATACGCTATACAGGCTGTTCCTAGCACGTAGTCAATTTTGATATTCTTTAAATGTCTTTTCTATCCTGTTTTTAAATGGAACACCATGTATACTATTTTCTGGTTGCATTTACCATTAAGTTGTCTTTAACTAATGTTAAGTATGGCATATACTTATTTCTACCCGTTAATATACCAATATCGTGCTTTCATATTACAGCCTGCATAATTTGGTTCCTTTTTTCATGAATTTTGTATTTATAAATGTTATTAAGTTTAAAATGTAATTTTTTATGAACTTACATTTATATAGCACAGTTTTTGTCGGGTTGCATACATTGTGAAAGGTACATTTTCTCAGCAACCATGTAACAAGAATATTTGGACGATTTGCCGCTGAATATTCCCCGAAACATAATTTACCATCATGACGGAGCCCCAGTTCCATTTAAAAAACTCAAAAGAAAACTATTTAGAGAATATCAAAATTGACTACGAGCTAGGAACCTGTCTAGTGAATCACATTTATTTTGGTACTATCACCTCCATATTAGTTTTGGTTATTTCCTGATAAAGGAAATATTGTAAGAAAACATGTGTAAAATGTCATTATTTTTAAGTTTTCGTAGACCTGCAATGGCCATTTTTTAAATACAAAATTAATATCGCAGCAAAAACTAGCCATCAATATCACCTGATACAATTGATAAGACAATATTTTTCGCAATCATATATTATAACTTATAGTATTGTTACGTAGCTCTTACTGGTGGACGGCTCTAGATCAGGACGGAGATGTAAATAGAAGTCGCACTGTTGTTTACATACTTCACAAAGTAAGTAAATAACACTGCGACTTTTATTTACATCTCCGTACGCATATTGCTGACCACACAAAATTCCAATACTACGGTTGATTGCACTTCGTGAAACACGATAGTTGAGCGTATATATATATATATACTCAGGTGCTGCAAACTACTGATTCTCTTCCCATCCCATGCTGTGGCTTTTATATTGAATTTGGAAAGACGTCATGACCTGTTTTAGGCCCCCAAAAAGCCTGAGTTGGAATTTTTGGTTGCACTCGGCCTTTGATATTAAAAATGTTAATTTGCACGTTTTGAACCCGTGCCACATTGGAATGTCTGTGTGCCGATTTAAAAATGCATGACGTCTGAATGTTCGATCGAGCAAAATTATGTCCCAGACGGGTTATGTGACCCGGCCTCAGTTACACAATGTAATTAATCTATACTTCGCAACAACCCCCTCCTCGCAAACAATTGCTCGACCCAGAGCAACGAAAAGAAAAAAAAACGAATAAGAAAATTCTTTAGGCGTGCTGAAGTTAGAATATCACCATCCGCAAAATATAAAAAAAAATTAACCGATTTTGCCCATTGAACTTATCCTTATTTTTTTAATAGATATGCTTGTATACCAAATTTCAGATCAATAACTTCAAAATTACGGCAGTTATCGTGTACACAGACGAGACGGACAGACAGAGGGACGTATGTGCCAAACTCAATATACCCTCACCGCAGTAAATGTGGGGGGTATAATGAGCAGCCTCGGAAAAATACGAAAAATATCCTTAGAAAAAAGTTCAATGTCGTCGGTATCGTATGCGATTTACCCTGTATTCGTCCATCTGGTGTAGTTCTTGTATCCTCCTGCGAACCTTCTTCTTCTAGAATTGCGATTGTCATCTACCTAAGGCACACCATTACTGTCGGCTTTGCCCGTATACCCAGATTCTTTTTTCATCATCTCCTGTTGCTTCTTAGAATTCTTAATTCTTGTCCTTCTACTTGGACTAATCGGGACCCCTTGTTCGTAGCGCCAAATCCCCTCCAGTCTTCATTGCCAGCTTCCTCTGGCTGTATCCGCAACCCCAAAAGTCGCATATAACTCAATTATGCTGGTATGGTACTCCGGTGCGTCATGTGGCGACTGCTTCTTGTAGATGACCACCCTCCGTATATTTATCTCTTCATAATCCCGGACCAGGCAACTTCATCTATGAAAGAGAGAACGGGCAAATGCATATTCTTCCTTACAGTGGCTGCATAACCCTTCAATAATTAAACTAAAAAATAAAATCACCAGGTACTAACTTATTTCTAACACGAAGAGTAGTGCATTATTTGACCGTAACGCTATCCATCCATAGTTGTTAATTGCTGTTCTTGGAACGGCATATTTCTCATTGGGGGAGAGAGAAATTTTACAAACCCTTCCTGCAGATTGACCACCAACACAAGTCGCCTTGACTGCGACTAGCTTCAGACATGCTTCCTCTTTGTTGCGCTGGATTTTTTCAGATGATTCCACCCTGACCAACATGTGCCGTTCCAGATCTTCCTTGGGACCATTTTGCTCTTCTTTGTAGCTATTAATGGGGAACGGCTCTTTGTCAGGATGGAGATGTAAACAAAAGTAGCACTGGTTTTGCTGTTTTAAAATTGATTGTATATGATCTACTTGCTCATATTTTTAAACAATTAATGGTTCGCGAGCAGCATTGATTTAGTCCTGGCCGGTCGACGAAACTAATTTAGTGGCTTTTCCCGATTTCGTGCTGGGTGAGATGGATGGCGGGGGCCAAATAGATACAATTTACACCGATTTTACTATGGCCTCTAGTTGGCTCAAGTCGGTGTTTGTGGCTCTCTGCTCTGTTGGCTCTCGTCATATCTCAGCGGAAGGACTCAGTGTGTTAATGGCTATAAGTCTGGATGTGTGATCGTTACGTCTGATATCCCTCAGGGAACCCACCTTGGCCCGCTGCTGTTCAGTGTTTTTGTGACCGATGTTAATATGTGCTTTGACACTTCTCGGCTTGTCATGTATGCCGATGATATCAAAATTTTTTCAGTTGATCGTTTTTCAACATTCTGTATTACAAATAAATTATCACTAAACATCAAAAGGTCCCAATAGTAAAACTTATATAGTTACGTTTTTACTTTATCATACGCTGTATGATCAAGTATTACGATCAAGTATCGTGCCGAAAAAGAAAATTGTGATTTTAGCGGGAATAGGTCTTTTTGGGTCCCCTGATCATTTTTTACCAAGAAACAAAAATAAATGTGTGTGTGTGTATGTATGTCTCTGTGTGTGTAAACCATTTTTATAGCGACGATTCCGGGGAAACTACTAAAGGTATCGGGACAAAAGTTCATATTTAGAAGTTTATGACCAAACTTAGAGCTGAAAAGCTTTTGCTTCAAAAGGGTCCAAAGGAACTGGATGTTTCCTCTAAGCATTTTTCAACGATTTTGCAAATGAGCTGCCATTTCTGCAATTTCGTCAAAACAGTTAAATAATAAGTTAAAGGAGAGGAAGTTTTGTATATTTTATTTTTTCGAATTCGTGTCTGCATTAAAACGTAGATTTCACAATTATTTTCATTCTGACAGTAGGTAGTGTCAAAGGCTGGTTTTTTGACAATACCTACTGTCAATATTATCGATGTACGTATTAGGGATTATACGGAGCTTGTATTATAGTGCCAATGTTTAGTCTCGGTTCCAACAGTGTGAGACGGAGATATATATTTTGTCTATCGATGTGTTGCCCGGGATCAAACTGCGCATGCGTGGCCAGCAGTTATTAGGACCGTCGACAGATGGCGCTATTGTAGCTTAAAGTACGCGGTCGGTATTACAGCGGTCGCTAGCCGGTAATATTCGGCATCCCTAACGCCAAACCAGTGACAGCCCATAGATAACCTGATACATGTGGCAGCTCACTAACGCCAAACCACTGACAGCCCATAGATAGTGTCCAGTGACACTACGTCGGATGAGATAGGGATATGTGTCGCAATGCTTGGAACAGCCTGCTGTTAGCAACATTCTTTGTATCATTTTGTATTTATATGATACCTCTGTCAAATCTGTCAAAAGCTGGCCAACTTGTTTTGTTTTAATGCAGACACGATCGATCTCGATCATATAGAATCTCAAGCAGCTAAACTATTAATTTTTCATATTGTATGATAAAGTCATGTGCCTGGCCACCTTGCTCGAAATCTGGCAAAATATCAAATAAAGAAACACACATCAGACTTTGAATAGCCGTTTATTGTAATCACACACAGCGTGTTCGATAGTTCATATGATTAATGGATGATTTTCTTTTGCACTGGATATAAATTTGGGTCCTTCGTTGCCTTATCTATTTGTTTTATTTGATATACGTATAAACCTTATACAGAATAATTTTGATAAAACTAAAGTTAAATTAAGCCACAAATGTTATGTGCAAATTGTTTAGATAACCCATACACATTATTTAACACACACTAAAAGTTACAGAAGGTTTCGTTAAACAAACTTCTGACTGACAAATTTAATTCCAAGATGTCAGTCACAGTTCTTACTCAATCGCCAACGCGTCCACTTTTATTTATTGAAAGTATCTACACACCTGAATGAAATTCCCAAAATATAAAAATACGTTGTGCTCCGCTGGAATGGCTTCGGAGAACGCTAGAACGGTTAAAAATAAAACGTACAAAATACTTTCAGCGTCTATTTTTCTATAAACCATCCAATAAATCAACGCAGGATTACGCCGTGGAAAGTTGCGTTCGACGTGTTTACTTATTATAGGGAGAACATCTATAGGAGGCGTTCGTAGTAGTTGTCTAGTCTTGTGACTTAAGTGCGTAAGCACACCTGCTTTTATTCACGCCCGTAATGATTAAAAATAGTCGAGCACAACACAAACAAAAAAGAAACCGAAATTAACTTTTTTAAAGCTGTTCACGAAATCGTTAATCTATTAATCGTTAATGAATGAAGGTTAACAATTTAACTTTTAAGTTGACTTTAAATATTAGTCATTAATTTCCGTCACTTTCTGTTAATTTGGAAAAAGAAACTTTCATAAAGGAGGAGGTTGCGGTAAGAGGGGAGGGGGGGGGGGTCGAGAAGGGTCGCACTCCACACGATGGAAATAAGGGCTGTAGCACCGAGTGGGTCCGATACGACGACTTGTTTTTAATAGGTGAGTTGATATTTGAGATCAACTACTTCAAAATTACAGCAGTTATCGTGTAGGTACACAGACGGACAGACGCAGACGGACAGACAGACGGACATAGCTAAATCGAATCAGTTTTACGGTAGTTACGATATGATTAAACGCATTCTCACTCTTTCTACGGCATGCTAACTATTGACACTAACGTTGGACGTATGGCTCGGCTAGCTAAGACACACGATCTCGGATGCTAATATGTATACTAGTGCGCAGAAGAAAGACAGAACTACAGTACGTGCGTCATTGGGTAGGTCGGATCTCCAGCGGCGTCACTGACTCAGGGTAACTGATTCAGGGTAACTATCAGTTGTGCTGGTATTACTTTAAAATGCCGGGAAATTATTTAAATCCTCAAACGAACCAGGTTGTGGCCAATTTTTTAGGCTATTTTAAAGCGGAAAGGGAAAATATGGATCCCGTAATTTCCCTTAATGCAATTCAGCAATTAATTTATTGTCCATTCGTCCTATTACGAACATTGTTACATTATTTTCTAGAGAGTTGTCGAGGCATTAAAAATAAGGCTAACGACATTATCTAATTTTAAAAATGCCAGGGAGGCAAACGAGTCATTCTGTATCAGAAGAAAATCTCGAACTCTGAGGAAACCAAAAACTGAAGAGGGTGCAAAAATGCAAGTTCGCAACTTATTGTCTAACCTTTTCGTACGCTATTGCATTACCATACTGTTTCTTTAGACAACATTTAGCAATATTTAATTCTAGGAATTCATGTTACCATTACATTCTTAAAGGAAGAGCTGCGTGAAAAGCCGCTTTTGAATTTTAGTTATTGCTTCCTACGAACACTTCTTTTTCACCTTTTATTTAAGTTTAAAAATAACGATAACCGAAGGGCTTTAATGGCGACACACACCCGCCATAGCAACTATGAGAGGTGAATTTCTTAGAATGTACATGAAAAATAAAAATTCTCCAGTTAGCTGCACTCTTATGTTACTGGATTTTTTCAAAGGTTGGTCGAAGGAAGTCGTGGCAGGGTAATAGTGTTAAAACTGTTCGGAAAGCTCGGGGATTTAACGGGAAACGTTTTACTATTTTACATGCTGAACACAAGTGTGGTTTTGTAAAAAATGCAAGTTTAATATACACTACAAAATCAAATTAATTCTTGCTGTGTGCTGTGTTGCGTAAGGATTTTCTTCTGCAGTTTGCCATCTTGATGTTTCTCTCATCATTCTGCCTACAAATGTGTTTCGCATAAATTTTGTTTTATTAACATTTTGTTTTGGCCAACCATATTCACAAATAAGTGTACGTTCAGTTGCATATACTACAAACTTTCGTTCAGTACCCTTACAGACGAGCCGGCTCGTTCAGTTCGAATCGCAAATAGAAGTAAGTTTTGGTTTGCGTTTCGCAGAAAATAGTATTTTTTCATAGACGGTAGAATTTGACGACCCTGTATGTGTATGCAGACGTGCTTTTCCTTTTGCAAAATTTATTCGACTACGCCACTGGCCGAATGACAACAGTCGATTGCACCAGACGACTGTCACTTTCGACAACACGCAAAGTTAAATTGATTCAACTATATGTGTGGCGGTTGCTATCGTTTTACCCTAGTCGTCAAAGCAGCCGATAACAAAAAAAAAAACAATAACTTGTCATGTGAGACGAGATGACACGGGTCCTATTTAATGTACGTATAGTCTATATCAGCCACGCCTCCTTCAGGGTGTTACAAATGTTGTGTCAAACTCAATATACCGCCACCACATTAAATGTGGGGGTATAAAGACGGTTTTACTAAAATCTAGCGTTTTAATAAATCCTACATGCATTTATACCGGGTGACCCACGCCATAGGTACTTCCGTTTATTTTTGTTGTCTATAAAGCTGGTGTAATGATGTTTGGGAATTTGTTAATAGACAAAAAAAATGGTATTCTTTGGGATACTCTTAAGGTTAATGTGACCCGGTTTTTCCGGAAATGACGTCATCATAGAAATTTTAAATGGCACCCTCTATTCTTTGTGTGATATTTTCAATCAGGAGGACATTCTGAAACAAAAACATATCGAGATTGATCGTCAATATTTATCACCAAGGCAATGCAAAAATACCTTTTTTATGTATTAATCTAGGTGGCTAGGAATCGGCGAAAATAGTCGAACAATGTCAAATAAACAAATCGATTTTGGCCGACATTGCATCGTTGGTGCCCTCTAGCGTGATTTATTTGGTTTTTGGCCAATGAGTCATCTTTTTCACGGGTACCCAATCGCCACACCTTGATTATTCGATAGAAAACATCTTTCCGATTACAATGATATAGTCGAGCCAAAACCCAGTCTTTTGCAGGAATTATCTGGAAAAATAATGATAACGTTAAATACCAATTTAAGACGCATACTTTGGTTGCTTTGGTATGTGCTTCGGTATGTGAGTTCGGCCTTTTTAATGTGTAGTGTTGTAATTGTTTGTTCCATTATTTGTTGTAGTTTGCAACTGACGACGGGGTGACCCGAAACCGGTCTTGTGATATTTCTATTTAATAAATTTCATCATTCCTGAAGAACTTTTCTTTTATACAATTAGAAACGCAAACTTCTACTTAAACGATGTATAGACATTTCTTGTAAAGAATTAAACGATCTAGAAATTTAGTTATAATGCTCATTCATTATTGTCTGATCTATAGAATGCAAGTATTGTTAAAAAAACCAACGCAGCGAGTTGGTCTTTGACAGTGAATAACTAGCGACGCGACACGATATCGATGGGAGCTTTTTATACGTTATATGTAATGCCCAGCCGAAGGAGTACCTACACAAAAAAACCAGCTGGGATTGAATTTTTTCGAATTGAAGTCCTTCTGTTACGTTCTAGAGTCTAGACAGACCTAGATTAATTCGTCTTTCTTCCTCTTTTGTCAATGGGAATACGCCTGTGTTTACGACTGCTTTGCATCCTCCATACGGACTAAATATAAACATAAACGCCTTCAAGTAGTACTTAGAATGCCCCTCGTGTAAATTAGCTGCTCGTTAATGCATTTCAATGGTCTACTCAACACCACTGGTCAACGATGGTCCTTATGCAATTCCGTTGCATACCGCAGCTACTACTAATCGTGATTGGCATATTAAAATATCTTGCCTGCGTAGCTTGCTACATATCTACATTGTACTTTTAAATTAATTCCTAAAATATAACGATAACTACACTGCGGGACATAAAAGCGGACACCTAGTATTTTGATACAATTCGATGTTAAATACCTTTTCTAATCTTTGATAATTTTAGTGATTGTTTCAGGACATCATAAATAAATTCATAAAGATTATCGCCCGCCTTTGCAATTTTGTGATGTTTTAGCGGTCTAAGATCAGAAATCCCTGTGGAGAAATTAAGAGGCTGGTTCAACTTAACTTCAGAACTGTTCTGGTGGTCCCCTATAGGTCCAATTATTCCAAATCTACAGTGCCCGTGTGGGTTTATTATTGAATAATGATAGCATCTTATAAGATTACAACAATCTAAATTAACTCTTCATGGTCGGACTGGCTTCATATTTATTATACCCATGCCCAATTTTAAACAATTGCTGCTTAAAATAGACGTATAATTGGATGTCTTGATTTCAGGAATAACATTTCAATTATGTTTTTTGTGTCCTGTCCGCCGTAGTTTCACTTTATATCAATGTAATATTTATGAAAATTCAATAAATAATAAAAAGTCACGGCTTTAAACTACGTCGTATTTCTCCCAATTTGTCCATCGATGTTCGAGTCTAGACAGTATGGCCATCTACGATGTTCTCGAGAACTAGACGTCATTAGACCTACAAATCAGATTTAATCTGTAAATATAGAAAATTTGGGAACACCGCGCAAAGAAGTATTCCAATCGAAATTAGAAGATTAAAGATAAAAATGGATAAACATTCTACTATTATATCAGACATTAATCAGGTTTGTGCCTAAAGAACTACACTATTATTTTATTAAAAACTCCATGTCAATTGTTAGGTTAACTAGCAGAATATACATATAAACAGTGCTGTTCTATCTATTCTATTATCAGAGAATTCTAAGCTCTAAGTATGGTATGATACAGAAGGTCATTACGGGTTTTGTACTTCGATTCAAATTACATTACGGAGAATCAAAATCTTTACGTACTTCTTTGTCGATCGAAGAGGATTTCTAGACAAGAGATGTGATTACTAACTTTCATTATTTCTTGAACCGACAATAAAATCACTGAGGTATGCTGAAGATTATCGATCTTTTATCAAATTTCTTGTTAATATTACTGGAAGACGTCTCCATAATATTCTACGAGAAATGTTGTATAATGACTATAATGAGACTTAGTCGGCTTGTTCACCACTGATTCCAAATGTGTTTCCTCTCAGGTACAAGTGCATGGAGATTTTATGTTTAATATAATAAACCGCAAATTCTATTGAAATTACCCCCGAAGAACCGAACAAGCATTACGGCCCACATGCGTGTGGACTGAAGATAGCGAGGTTCAACATTTTTGTGATTTTATGTTGATATTATAATATAATACGAGTGCGTGGACGTGAAAAGGGACCAGTTGTCCGTTTCTAGTTACGCAGATAATTGAAAACTAAGTTAAACCTGTTCAAGACACACATTTTAGTTTTATTCGCTAATTAGTTTCTTCATTGTGTTTTTTATCAGATGCGTTCGTCTGAAACCCGTCTGCGGTTGGAAACGCATAAAAAATGCGTTTTAATAGCGAACAAAAAGGGACCAGTTGTCAATATCACGCTACGATCTAGCGCATTACGGTGTTGCCGCATACAGTGGCACAAACAAATGTCCGTATGATAGCAGTTTATAAACTTTTTATACAAAATATAATTACAAACATATACAATATTCCGGGACAATTGCTACACTTATATTAACTTCTCTTGTTGTTTGTTTGTTTGTCTGTTTGGTTGTTTGTCTGTTTGTTTGTTACGTTCAAATCTTGTAATCGATATTTTTCCTATTTCCCAGTGTCCAATCGACTTGAAATTTTGCTTGTGGATAGATTTTCGGCGACAATACATACAGCATTTAAAAAATTGGTAACTTTTCCAAAATATGAAGAATTGAAATTTTGCATGTGGGCAGATTTTCGGTGACAATAAACTAAATCAATAAAAAAATTGGAAAATTTTCTAAAATCTGAAAAATTTGTGCAATCGAGTAGACAGATTAACGGTTTAATGAAATAATAAATGCTTATCTAATACTAAATTTCTCTATCAAAATTGTTACAAAAGTGTTTGAGTCAGCGTAACTTTCAAATATGCGCGAAGTTATTAACTTTTAAACTTATCAAAAGTTTGAAGCGTCATAGCGCAAAAGTTTTCTTTTTGCATCACCAACTATTTTTTTCAACTCCTCTTTATCGTAATCGGCCTAAAATGTTGGAGTATCTTTGCCATACCTGATTCTTCTAAAAACAGTCATAACTCAATTTCGGTCAACTGGTCCCTTATCATATCCAGGCTATAAGTATAATATAAAGTTTATGTTGTCTAATTGTCTTTTATAAATAATATATGAATTACAAATTGGTAAATAAAGAATAATTTATTAAGTGTTATTATACAGGATCTCCCACGACGAGCTGCCATTAGAAGTATGAAGAGAACCAAAGAAATGAGAGATTTAAAGGTTGTGGACTTATATTGTTGGACACGATCGTTTCAACTAAAATATTTTCAGTTTTCGGTAACTTTCGGTAACTACCGGAAAAGTTGTCAACATTTATATATCAAATGGAACATCCCTGTATTTCATCGCCTTTTTGAAATCTCCATTAAATTTTGGATCAATGTTATGTTTCATTCCCTATACCTACCATGAGTTATTTTTGAGATAGGTATTAATTATTTTCATTAAAAAATTATAGGTTGCACAGGTACTTTTAAATATTTACAAATTATCCCCTTTGAGAAATCTGTTGTGAAGGTAACATATTATCGACACATCGATAATGCTTCTAAAAGCTATACAGGGTGTCCAAACTATAAGATCAAAGTTTAAGTCGAGAAAAGTACTAAAAGTCGATTTTTTCAAATGGCCTTGACTCTAATGGATTTTCTCATTTTCAGTCATATAAAAGATGGGGGTTTATGAGGCCCCAATAATTGATAAGGAGAACATGAAATATAGATTTGCTATAAAAGCCTCCATTTTGTCATCAACTGTGTATATTTAAAATAAAACGCTGTGGGTTTGTTGATGAGGTTTTTATTGAGGGATCTTGCAGAAATCAGGGACGCTACCAAAAATAATGTTAAAAAGCATTGCAGCATGTTTAGTGGATAGCGGCAATGTTTTTGAACAGTTACGGAAATAGAATTGCGCAGTTGTAGGCTTATAATTTTAGAAATACTAAAATAATTATAATGAATAATGACCTAGAATCACTTGTTTAATAAAGTCCTTTTTATACCAAATTGTTCAGTTGCTTTCAAACGCAATCTAGATTTGGCAATGTTTGCAATTTCTACTGTGATAATAAAAAAATCGATTTCGCTAGGTACTAGTACATTTTAGGTATAGGACATTATACACAAAGAAAGTTGATCGTAAATTTTCCATAGAATTTAGAAATGTATTCATATGTTAGGGTTGCCATTTAAAAAAATCTACTTTTAGTACTTTTCTCGAATTCAACTTTGATCTTATAATTCGAACAGCCTGTATAACCTTTAGACGAATTCTACCGATGTGTCGATAATACCTTCACAACACTTTTGCCAGACAATTTGTTTCCAACGGTCACAGGGGATAATTTATAAGTAATCGAAAGTAACCGTGCAGCTAGCATTTTTTGAATGGAGAAAATTAATATCTCAAAAATGACACATGTTAGGTATAGGGAATATAACATAAAATTGATCTATAATTTAATAGAGGAATACAGGGTGTTCCATTTGAAATATAAAAGTTGACATATCCGGTGTGACCGGAAGTAACCAAAATCTCAACATATTTTAATTAAAACGATCGCATTCAGAAATATAAGTTCAAAAAATTTCATTCTCTCATCTCATTTGGTTCTTCATATTCTTCTAATGGCAGCTCGTCCTGGGAGACCTTGTATACACTACTATAACACACAACGATTTCAGCCACGAGGGTTGGATATCAGTAGATTCCAAGAGACCTAGCATTCCAGTGATTAACGGGCAGAGTGTACGTGTGAAGTTGGACACCATCGGTGAAACGTATTAGAACGCCATATTCGTGACGGATGCGATGGCTACGTACGGTAATATGAAACATTTTAACGTAAACGATCCACACAGTTCAGACTCATAAGAGAAACGCGTCCGTTTTTTTTTTATTATTTCGTCGCATACCGCATGAAACAAGACAGTAGAAACCGCGCCGTTTCTTTGAGCAATTGTGGGCCCCAGTAAAGCGTCGGAGAAAAGTTCTGATGACTTACTGAAAGTTTAACTGGACATTTTTCACCGCAGAATTCGCAAATTGTAAGTTTAAAATTTGACCGCCGGGATCAGGCCACGGGCGAAATGATTGCCGTTTATCTCAAGAACTACGGCGATTGGCGGAAACTTGTGAGTTTGGGGACCTGGAAACGATGTTGCGAGATCGGCTGGTGTATGGAATTCGTGACGAGGGGTTAGAAAGGCGGCAAATTGCGGAACCAAGCATTACATTCAAAAACGCCCAAGATAACTGTAGCGACGCTCGGAATTACACCCCATTCCACAACGGGTAAATCGCCAGCTGAGGTGTTGATGAACAGAAGATTGACATGCTTACTAGATGAATTGCGTCCGGAGTAAAGAAGAAATCCTCTATCATTTATAGTCGATGATACTGTGTATGCCAGATCGTACAACACCAGGAACAAATGGCAACAAGCTATGGTATCTAAGGTGACTGGTCCCGTAAGTTATAGGTTAACAACACCTGATGTCAAAGAAATTAAATGCCATACCGACCAGCTGCGAAACTGAGAGGCCAGAGAAGAACCACACACAGAGGTTGACATGGGAGCAGAAGAAGCTGTCCAGGAACCGGAGCCAGTTCCTGTAAACGAAGAGCCACCACCGATGAGTACTCCGAGACCCATGCGCCAACGAAGACCACCAAGCCATTTGGAAAATTATGTGCCTATCTAGGAAGGTGGAGAGTGGGTTTTGTGCACACAGAAAAGTGATTGTTTGGAACGAGAAAACATAATTTCTTGAATTTATTTACTAGACTCACATGCATTTTTACTTGGATGTAGAACGTTAGGTATATACAAGACATGCCACATACTCAATTTAAGTAAAATAACCTCTCAGATAAATACTGTCGACAAATTAATTCTTTCTTTATAAGAACCAATATTGTATTGAAAGAAGTAATTGAATTTTTTTTCCCAAACATTCGAATTTTCCAACGAAGTAATGGTAAATCCATCCAAGTGCATAGTTACTTGATCCAAGAAAATATAAGGCATTTAATATAAGTTGTTCACTGAATAAAAACCTACCAATTATTTAACTGAAGTGATTCTCAATTCTTTCAAGTATCCCTTTCTCTGGGAGCGAAGGAGCGAAACCTAGTACGAAAACAACAACGAAGTACCCGTAGGGGATGTGCCTTCTGATTAGTGTACAGTCAACGTTTCAACACGGAATAGTTTGATGTAAAGCCCGCAACAGTTTAGAACGAGTAAGTTAATATAACATACTTATCTTGTTAATTAGCAATAGAAAACGTATTTGTGCCAAATCTTTAAAACTCTTACGTTAAGTAGCTAAAGATATTTACCGGGAATAAAAATATACACTTCATTGAAGACTGTTTACTTACTTCACCAGAGTAACAACTTTCTTAAATCTAGTAATTATTGCAAGAAATAAAGTTTCTTGGTTGAAGTCACCAATCTCTCGCGTATATACGAACCTACCAATTACTTCATCCAAGTAATTCTCTCTTCGTTCGAGAGATCACTTTTCTGTGTGATATGCTAAGACGTTCGTGTGCGCTAGGGTTGCCGAGAAAATGTTGATGAATACGAATCGGAAGGATTTGACATTTGAATAAATTTGAACCGACTATTGTAGAAACGTAAAGTAAAATTGTATATTTTTCCTACATGAATCTCGATCAACAAACCAGGATAATAAGAAACAATCCACAGACCCACCAAAATGAACAGAAGAAGACCATATACGACATCATAAAACACCTACAAAATATTTAAGTATCATCATACCAAATGCAAAACCCCGGTGAAGGACTCCGGTCGATGGCCGTTTCCAGGATGAATATATACAAAATGATATGTACATATTATTACACAACTACATTTTATAATTAGGTTGGAAATAAACTTTTTCTACTCTACTATTTCGGCACAAGATCGCTTCGAAATTGTAACTTATTTAATAACTAGATGCTAAGTATAATCGCGGAAATCGTGAAGCGCTCTGATGTCTACGACAAAACTCACGCAGGCGTTTCCTTTTCTGTTCGAATATTATGTTTTGAATTTACAACGCAAACAACAAGCCGCTAAACAACTAACTAGTTCAGCTTTCTCAAGCGATCTGGAAGAACTTTTGGAAATTAAAAAAACACAATTTCATCAACACGTCGCGCTTCACTTTGAGAAAAAGGAAATATGACAGACATATTTCTGTCTACGAAGAAACTTACGCAAGCGTTTCCTTTGTGTTCGAATATTTGATTTTAAATTTATAACGTAAACAACAAGCCGCTCAACAACTAACTAGTGCAACATTCTCAAGTGAGCTGGAAGAAGTTTTGGAAAATAAAATAACTCAATTTCATCAACACGTCGCGCTTCACTTCGAGAAAAAGGAAATATCACAGACATATCAGATATATTTATGATATGCTATCCGAATGTGGGCATCGCATTTCGAGTATATACGATATTGGCGGACGGAGTATGTGAAAGTTAACGATCTTTTTCTAAGATGGCATGAATGAAAAGACAAAAGAGGGCTGCATTGCCTCAAGAGCGCTTAAATACGTTATGGTTATGCCAAATTACTTTCTAATATTAGTTTGCCAAAAAAAATTTGTTTGATGACCTAATAAATAAATTTGCAAATTCTAAAATTATTAAATAAATTTGTTAAAACATTATAAAATAGTCCAAGACATTTTTTTTTATTTACTACCTTCCTACCTTTCGTTTTTAATTATTTTCTTAGACTTTGTGCCTAGGGGAGGACTATGCTGAATCCACTCTTATGCTATAATAAGACTTGTTGCTGAAGGCTGGCCACTACTATCGGTTGCAAAGGTAGGTATTAAGCCCTGTGTTTGAATGCTCATAACTGTGAACCGACCGAACAAACAAAAAACAAATAAAGTGCACTATATTCCCGAATTATATCCGCATATTATGTATGAGTATCAACATTTTTGTAACCAACGGTTTAAACATAAGTGCGCGAGAAGTGTAAAACGGTACCAGATTTTTGCGGTTTTATAATACTGGTAGACTTTAAGATTTTTTTTTCTCCTAGACCGCTTAGAAAAAATGTCAATTTTTATTTATTGGCATCGACACTTTTTTTCATTTTTCTTGTTGATTATGGTTGATCTGATAATTTTGTTAGTGGTAGCATACATATAATTTTACATCAGAAAATTACTAAGAAAAATATGGGGGTTCATTTAAAGAAAATGTCGATGATGTCATAAACCAGGAACAATTGAAGGTGAAAATTGAAATTAAAGGTCGAAAATTGAACCATAAAAAATCTTTATTTTGATAGTTAATAATCAAAGAGATTTTGTAAAATACCAACCCTTTCAGAGATTTTCTTATGTTTCCAAACTTTACGCGCTCACTGTAAACATAAAGTAAATATAAAAACTAACAACTGCCACTAAAATGTTGAACAGCGTAGGCCTAATACTCAAATGGCTTAAATTCAAATAATAGGTAATTTATTTTACAGTAGAGAAAAAAAGGTTCAGATTTGTATAGAACCAGATGGAGACCAGGTGCATTATTTATTAGGGATGCAAAAACTTACTTATTATGATACTTATTATTATAATTATGTGTCCTTTAATCGATGAGAAATTTTCTAATCGAATTATATAACAAAAAAATTATTGTGCAAAAATTGGAGCTTGGCTATTTTCGTACTACAATTTATTCTGAATCTATTTCCAAACAAGAGAAGTTATAGGAATTCCCACTAGAGACAGGGCCACCCTAACGGTTAGGGCCTAACCACAGGGCTAAATGGGCTATAGCCCTGGGGTGCCAACCTTTTAGGGGCGGCAATATTTGGTCTTATTGGTTGTTGGTGTGTATTATTCTACTAGTATAGTTAAGGTGACCAGACATCCCGCTTTTAGCGGGACATTCCCGACTTATAGAAAAATTATGAAAGCTGGCCAATAGTTACAAAAGTTTGTCAAAATAACCATTCCTTTCTTAAATTCTGCCGGTCAGTGTATTTTTTCCTTGGCATATTATGTTGAATTGTACAAGGTCGTTAGATTAGAACATTTGTTTGTTATTGTCTTACCTTAAAATTTGTTTTATTAACCATAAGAATATAATGCACCTTTCTTAGTATTCTTGCTATATTTAATAGTAAGAAGTCGTAATAAGTCTAAAGAATAATAAAAAGTAGTAATAAATCTATGACTTATATATTTTTGAAATGAAATGCTTTGTCCGCAAGTATACCTCTTCCTTTCAATGCGGGATTGAGCATCCTCCTACCACCTGCTCATAAAATAGCTCTTTTCCAGAGTACTTTGCATTACATGGGTTGCAAATTGTATAATGCGCTGCTGGCTCATTGGAGAGCAATGAAGAGCACAAGTAGATTTAAGTATACGTTAAAAGAATTTTTATTTTCTGTTAATTCTTATAATGTCGCTGAATTTTTTACGGCTTGCCGAAGTAATTTATGATTTTTCTTTGTGTTTGACCTGTTTCAGATTTGCATTTTTGTCTTATTCTGAAGGAAAGCATGATTGTGAGACATAATTACAGGCTAGGAACTATACGGTGCACGAAAAATAATAAATCCAAAAATGTACATAGTGTGTGTCCGTATCGCTTGTTGGTCCACTCTTGGTATTAATGTTACAACTTGACGTTTATACGCCTGAAGATGGTCACTATTAACCGAAATCGAAATCCGAAAATATCCTCTTAATACATCAGTCTACATAAAACATTCGTGTTTTATTATACTCATAAATATATTTTGTTTAGACAAATATGTATTGATCACAAGCACGACAATTTAAAGGAATGTGTGATGATGTTTACTAAAAGAAAAATCTATGTACCCAACCAAACTAAAAAACTATACTAAAATATTTTTGGGTCAAATATTTATCAAAATCTTAGAATTTTTCGATTTTTGAGGACGATATTTTGGGTTGACGCTAGTAATTGGTTTTAATAACTACCCGCCCCCCCCCCCTCGCCCGCTACTGTTCCGCTTTTGAACAATAAAATTCTGGTCACCTTACGTATAGTTCTAGTATAGATTAACAATGAAATACGTTCGGGTTGCCGTATTTTGCTTATCAAAATATATGAGACTTCAAGTGAAAATGTATGAGACCATGGAAAAATATATGAGATACTGATCTACTTGATCACAGTTTCTTTGTTGTTAATTGTTAATAATGATAACTACACCTTTTATTTCGGTGTTCCAAATCTGTTGTGGTTTTATTTTTATGGGCTAGTTATTAGGCACTATTATTTTTTGAAATGTTAATAAGTTATTACTCAATTATTAACTGTTCTTACGTATTGATTTTGTTTAAAACTCATGTCAATGTTTAAGTTTATGTATGATCTTTAAAAATACTTGATTTATGAATTCCAAAATAAAGTTGTTTCGTTTTATCCAATTTTCAAAGAAATATTAAATTAACATTTTCTAACGTGGCCATAGCACTGCAGACTGCGCATTTTAAAAGTTATGCCACTACAAATTGCAGCCGCGAAAGACAACAAATTATATGCGACCTTCTTTGGTGGCAGAGCAAATTAAATGATTTGAGTATATTATCTATAGAGTGTTTTATTTAGTAACTTAAATAAGTGTGATATCAATTTAGAAACGAAAAGGCAAGGACAATAAATATACCGGGTGATTCAATTTCGAGCCTCACCATGGGGATCTCGCTTATTAGCGGAGATAGAGCCTATGTTTAAATTTGGCAAAGTTTCGTATTTTTGTGTTAATCAATTATCTGAAAAGAAATTAAAACTATCATTTTTCATTTTGATGATATCCAAAAAAAAAACTGAAATGTTAAGATACCGTTTTTATTTTTTTATTCAAAACCAAATGTAGCTAGACATTTGAAACAAAAACATTCTACAGGTACTTTTTAATAAGGAATTTAGTGTCATTTCTTAATTTGAAATAACATCAAATATGGCGGCGTAACCATGGCCAACTTTTGTTGTTCTTATGGGCGCCATGTTGCATTTTGAAATTTTCTAATAGTCGGGTTTTTTCTCATTTCCGCAATATATAATGTTACCATTATTTTTTAAAATAATGGTGTAATAATCAAAAAACCTTCAGGCACCGAACTGGAGCTTGGTTACCGCCGGAGTTGTTGCCAAGCAACGCCAACAAAATCCACTTGGATCAAGCGGCGCCCTCGGCGTTAGGTTTGCCATTTAACCAAATAAACTTTAATTGTGGTTGATTGTGGATGTAAAATGCCGTTTACCAATAACGAAAAGCGTGATATAATAAGGGTTTATTATTGTTCTCTTAGAAATGTCGCATCGTACAATATTCCCAACATTGGACGGAAGTTTAGCTGACCATGGATCGTTTAGTAAACCATGCAATTCTTATAATCCTCATAGAAATGTTGAAACTGGTCAAAGTGGTATTTTCGAAATGGTAAACGTTAAATTACCATAATTTGCAATGATTCAACTACTGGTTTTTCGATAAATGACGATCCTCGGATTTTTAAGCGGGAAGTAGCCCTTAATTTGGAATTGCCTCAAACACGTGTTTGCTGAGGGAAATATTTAAGTAGGTTTGAGGACATCAGTGTATCAATCAGGACCCAATTACAAATAAATATGTATCAACAAGAGTTACTACTCATAATTAAGTTATACCTTATACAAAGCCATCAGATGACGAGGATAGACGTCCATGTGACACAAAACATTTAGAACAACAACAATTAATTACATGTGTGTACGTTCACGTAGTTACATTATGACTAGTGATGCTCCACAGCGAACGGCCAGATGGACACATGCGTTTACCCAAACACGAGAAAATTGTTACCAACAGTACGGTACACCTTAACAGAGACAAAAATATATCAAAAACAAATTGATGACATATCATGGAGAGACTCTTTTGATTTCTTAATGCCCAACTTAATAACAAACGAGTAGATATTACGTGAATTGTGAACATCGTTCTTAAAATTAACAGTGTCTTGCGTGGACTTAATATGATACATTTCAAGAAACAAACGACAATAGTATTTTAACTTTCTAAGTTTGGGTCCCCTGTGACTCGTACGCTTCGTGCGCAATTTGCTTCACCTGCTCCCCGGTAGCTGCGCCACTGATTCTGGACTCATTTATTAATTTCAATGTATCAAAAAATTACAGTAGTTGAAATATTACCAAAAAAAAAAAATCTGATGTGGCCAGGCACATGACTTTATCATACAATATATAAAATTAATACTTTATCTGCATGAAAATCTATTCTATTGAGATAAATCGTAGGTATTGTCAAAGCATCAGCATTTAACTACCTACACTACGTCATTAGAATAATAGTTATTTATGTCACAAATGCCGAAAGTACGGAATAGCGCGACGAGCGGTGATGCGGCGCGTCACCGAAGGCGGAGTGTCACCGTCGCATGTGAGCGAGTCGCGCTATCTAGTTTTTGGCAGGTGCGATATCAACGTTTATTGTGTTGCTTTTTAAGATAAACGTATTTAAATAGTTATTTAACCAACAAGTATATTAAAAAGAGCGATTAATGATCGAGACTGTTTAACGCGCGAGCGAAGCGAGCGCGTTAATTGTCGAGATCATTAATCGCTGTTTAATATTCGAGTTGGTTACAAAATTTTTCCGTCGATCGTATTCTTCTAGCGTCGTCTACATACATTTTTCTTCGCCGATGTCTTATTAGGTTATATGACTATTTATGTAACTTGACACTGACAGTTCTAGAGAGCGGTATGTTTTGATTGGAAGGTTTCATTTCACATATGTTGGATTGGCCAATCAAACGACCTCATTGCGTCTTGTGATTGGCTATAACAAATCATGCATTAATAGAAATCGTGCATTAATGGAGTACTTTAATAAACGATTTCCTATTCACTAAACTGACTCATAAATAAACGATCGACGGAAAAAAAAAATAAATGATTTCTGTATAGTAAATGCTAGGACGGTACCACTTTGATGAAACGTCAAGTTTAAAGGTGCATTCCGATTGGTAGGTAATGGTAGCTAATGGCGGTGGTAGAATACGAAATTATAGTATTTATTACATATCGTGATAATGACACATATTAGTTTGCATGTACATAAACATGAGTCACTAGCAATTTTCTATTGGAAATACTATAACGGCGTCTGCTACCACTGCCATTATCACTAATGAAAACGCACCATAAAAAGGTAATTCAAATTCTGGCAGATTTATATTTGTTCATGACACATCCTACCAACATACTAAAATAAAACTACACTCATCGCTATACTTTATTTATAATTTTCTCAATTTATCGTTTTTAGAATTAGATATAAAGACGGGTTGATATTTCTTAACAACAAACAATCAAATTGCTGATCTTATTTTATTTGAAATTTGTATTTTATAATTTGCCGCACTACAGCGGCAACGTTCCATAGTGGTTCTCCAACCTCTGATGAGATCAGCTGTTTTCGAATGTGACAACACAAAAAAATATTTGTCAAAATCCTGGCTACTATGTAATTTCATATCAATGCAGATGCGACCGATCTCGATCAAATAGAATTTGCTCTTGAAGCTAAACTATTAATTTTACCAAAAAGTGTCATAGGCATAAATTATTCAAAATTTCCGCTACTGTAATTTATTATTTATCTATTTTGACGAAATTACAGAAATGACGAAAATCGTTGAAAATTGCTAAGAGTAAATAGCCAGTTCCTTTGGACCATTTTGAACCAAAAGCTTTTCAGCTCTAAGTTTGGTCATAAAACTACTAAATACGCACTTTCGTCCCGATACCTTTAGTAGTTTTTCCGGAATCGTCGTCACAAAAATCGTTTACACACGCACACACACACACACACAGACATTTTTTTGTACCTTGGTCAAAAATGTTCAGGGGACCCATAGAGACCTATTTCCGCTAAAAACCCAATCTTTTTTTTCGGCATGATTGCAATACTTTACATACTGCGTATGATAAAGTAATAAATACTACCGAACTCATTTTATTTTTTATATCGATATTTTTATCTTAATTAATTATTATTTACACTTTATAATGTTAAAGGTACTGTTTATGTTCTTCGTTTTCGCATTGTTTGGCATGTATTCTCTTTTCATTCATTTTGTTAATCTGTGAATCTGCTGTAACGGAAAATGAATGTACTAAGCTCCAGCAAAAATTCAGCAATCAAAGAATTTGCTGCTATTTGCGCGTTTTTTCACATCAATTTCTTTGATTATTTGATTCCAGCTATATTGGCGTTTCTTATTATTCACATATTCCTGTGAAATTACAGGAGAATTACAGGACAGTTTACAGAATATTTTAGAATTGACTCACAAAAAGTACCGTCATTTCACAGTAGAACTGATTCTTAATTAATGAAGTGCGCTCCTTTGCAGTTACCTTACAGAGTTTCCTCAGTACATAATCTTTTACTCTGAATGACATATGAACAGCGGCGGCGCGCCGCGGGGCCTGGGGGGGCACGTGCCCCCCCAGGTTGTCGAACCCAACTATAATTATTTCCTGTTTTTGACAAAATTTTATTGTTAGAGACTTTTACTATAAAATATTACTATGAAATTTTACGTTAGTCGACAGTCACCTAAAGAAAATGAGTACGCTTGTTGCTAATGACGGGTCATACAAGACATTAGACAATGGTGTGTTTATCTTGTTCTACACTAGATAAAAAAAAACGCCTTTTAAAACATTATTAGCGGTATTTACAATGGCTGGACTTCCCTGCCTCCGTATAAACGTTTTGCGAAAAATGAAGAATAGTTGGAAAAACTCGTTTAACGTCAGGTTGTTAATTAAACGTAATGGAACAATATTTTTAGAGCCATCGTCTTGTTTCACAGAGACAGATTTTTTCAGGTAATTGATACCTCACAACACAATCATAGGAATAGTCTCTTACAATGTTAACTGTGTCTTCTGATAAAGTTTTACCTGTTTGAAATTCACTACAAAAAACCACGAAGTTTAATTAATGATGATTTCTCAGAGGGTACGTAAATTTTTGGTCTTTTGTTGGTTGTGTCTAACACAAACATTTTTGCATTTAGTATCATGGAACTATTATTTCTTCAGGTTCTTCAAATATCATAATTGATTTGCCCTTAATTTTCCTTGATAATTATAGTGTTTCATATTGATATTGCTGGTTTGCCATAATAGGGGTACAACTAAAAAAATCTGATGTGGCCAGGCACATGACTTTATCATACCATATATTAATGAAAAAAAAATATAAAATATCTTCGTCGATAAACCTTTTCCATATATTAATAGTTTAGCTGCATGAGATTCTATTTGATCGAGATCGGCCACGTCTGCATTAAAATAAAACTACTAGAACTAGACAGATATTTTGGTTGTATTTACAGTATGTAATGTCAAAACATCAGCATTTGACACTACCTACTGTCATTAGAATCACAATATCGGACAAATCCTGGCTAACTAGTTTTAATACTAGTGTTTTAATGCAGTACGAGCGATCCCGATGAAATAGAATTTACTCATGCGGCTAAAATATTTATTTTACCCAAAAAAATCATACTCATAAATTATTCAGAATTTCCTCTACATTAATTTATTATTTAACTATTTCGACGAACTTCCAGAAATAGCGGCTTATTTGCAAAATATTTCAAAAATGCTAAGACTAAACCTCCTTGTCATACTACATATGATAAAGTAAAAAGGTTATTGGTTCTGATGATTAATATATTATATTGGTTTCTAGCATACTACATTTTCGGGTTTTACCCCGTCTTCACTGCTAACTACAACAGTTCATAAAGAATTATACTCAATATTCCAAATAAGTTTTAATGTTACCATACCGTCTTACAATCTGTCTTGTATTTATTCGCGAAAACATAAGAACATTGCTATCCGCAGTCGAAATACACATTGCCACCAAGATGTTTTATTATTGTTGCACTGTGCGTGCGCGCGTGTTTCTCATCGCATTCTCCATGTTGCGTGTTGAATTGACGTTTCGCAACCGCTGACGTTCTGAATACTGTCAAAAGTCTCAAAATATCCTGGCTACCTGCTATTAATGCAGACACGATTTCGATCCAATAGAATTTGCTCCTGCAGCTAAACTATTAATATTACCAAAAAATGTTATAAACATAAATTATACAAAATGTCCTTTACTTCAATTTATGATTTAACTTTTTTGAAGATTTTACAGAAATGGCGGCTAATTTCTAAAATCCTTGAAAAAGGCTTAGAGTAAACACACTGTTCCTTTGGACCCTTTTGAACCAAAAGCTTTTCAACTCTAAGTTTGATCATGAAACTTCTAAATATGAAGTTCCGTGCCGATATCTTTAGTAGTTTCTCCGGAATCGAATTAACAAAAATTGAGTACACACACATAGACATTTTTTTGTACCTTGGTCACATATGTTCAGGGGACCCAAAAGGACATATTTCCGGTAAAATGTAAAAAAATACTTTCGGCAGGATTACAATACTTTACATACTGCGTATGATAAAGTAAAAAAAAACGCAACCTTTTGTACAGTATGATAAAAGTAAATATACGACCAACATACTTCATCACACAACCCTCAAAAATTTGGCGTTGCTCGTAATACTTTACAAAACATAAACAATTTTAAAATTTACTCGCGGTAGCTACACTGGCAAAAAATAATGCGATATTATTGTTACCTATCTTAAATTAGTAGGTAATGTTATGTATAATCACGTGGTGACTTTTGTTTTAGATATTTAGATATGCGCACTGTCTAATGTACCCGCCAATTCTAAAAAAAATATTTTTTAAACCACCTGATTGTTTAAGCCAATCTTACGCCATCATCTCGCGTTATCGTTAAAATAAAAAGTCCGAATTTTGTCAAAATCCAGCTCAACTTTTATCTATATTTGCGGATAATTAGTAGCACCCATAAATAATAATAATTTGCGTTTTAATCTAAATGTAACACGTATGTACAACTTTATGCAGCATAACAGGTAGGTACGGTGGGTCACATAGTATCACGTCTTGTTCACAAGTTTACAATTTTAAATTAATCATTATTTAATTTATGGGACGTATTAAATATTGTAATAAAATAAAGTAGGTACTTGTTCATTTATGCACGTTTTATTTCCACAGCAAACAAGCGACAACCACCAAATTCTCGTCAACGATGTGTAAGGATATTTTTGGACTGATTTGCCAACAAAATAGACTACCTATGTATTACGTCCGCAAACTGCGTTCTACCAGTGTTTAAAATCACATCATTAATTTCAACTGTTTTATAGCGGAAGTCTAACGTAAACTAATCCTGGAAAACTAATCACTTTTCACAACTTGTTAACTGAAGTTCCAGTTTTCAACGCGCTACGTTTGCTGGAAGAGCCGATCAACAAGTGGAGCACTGCTGAAGCCAAACACTCCGCGACAGCTATTTTGAATCTAAAAACAATCGGTTGTCCACTGCCAAACAACCGCAATCAAAGCAATCATTTATTTTACAATTTTATTATTTTTGTCACAACTCGGTTAAGCGTCAAACAGCATTGTCTGTCCTTGGATGGATCCCGTATTATTTTTATATACCCTTCGCATTAGCGTTCCAATTATCATCTTCTGCCGTCGCACCGAACATCCCACGTACACAAGCAAAACAGAAATAAATAATAATAACATACATTCAACATCAATCAAGAAAGTCATGTAAAGGATAAAATATATGGCAAGCAGTATCCAAGTAGGTAGTATAACATCGCAGATAGAATAGGAGAAAACATCAAGTTACCTTTTCCAAAAGAACGACTTTTTTCTAGAGCGCCACCACTAGTCTCGGGGCAATTTTTCGGTACTATCAACCAATTAAACTATTGCACAGGTTTCGGTGCGTGAAATTTTGTGTACATGTGACGGTAGCGCGCCGCACCGACGAAAGCGAAAATTATATCCTCGATCCCGGCCGTAATAGCGAATGAACTAAACGCGGCCCGCAACTTCTCTCGTCGAAAGATTGAAATGCGCGCGTCTGCGCAAAAAAATACACTCGTATAATTCGATCGACAAAACAGATACCATTACGGCCCGATAAAACAGAAAACTAACTTTCGGATCCAGATTAGAAATTACCAATCCTACCATCCAATAGATGTCAGTGCTAATGTATTTCGACAAAATAAAATAGAAATAACGCACTGTTGTTTTGTTTTCTTTCAAATAATTAACTATGATTCACAATAACAGCGCGTTGTTTACATAATTTCAACGATTATTGGATCATATCATCATGTAACACACTTCTAATTCAAATAATTATTTATCTCGTTGTCCAATAACTACAAATAAAGATCTGAATAATAATGCGGGTGTTATTTCATATTATGCGGTTGCTCAGTCCGCTATTCTTACAAATTAAAGTTGGACATTTCTATCTAAATCAAATAGGTACAATACATAGTGCGCAACGTGATAACTGATAACAAATGTATCACGCAAGTCCTTCAATGGAAACAAAAACTTTATAGGAATGTGGGCTTAGTTCAACATTAATGAGCAATGATCTCAGTATTTTTACGATTTAAGTGATATTATTTTAGTGTTATTCTGATGGGTAGTAATAGTATTTGAAAGTGTGACAATGAGTGTTTACGATAAATACATGCATGTAGGTTATATTAACTTTGGTTTTATTATGTTGAATTTGAACAATTGTAAATTAATTCCTTCAGGTTAAACCTCGCCCCCCGCCAGATTTAGATGCCAATGCCATGGGTTTCTGGGTCGGTTGGAGTAAAATGTCTAATTTGGATATAATGCGAGAGACAGCAATGAAAGGGGCCCAATTCGAACTTGCTAGTACGTTCCTATCATCTAAAAACAAATGGGATCCGTCCGAAGCAAGACGCTGGTTAACAAATGAGGTAATTTCAACATAATATTACAGAATAAATTGAAATAAACAAATAAATGTTTAAGATTGATGCGTGGGCATTGGATTTGTTGGATCGTAATCAAATATTTAAAGCAATGCACATTTATCAGAATACCAGAAGGGACCCATACGCAGAGGTGATGAGAATTTTCTTTGAAACAAAAAGCCAGAAGTTGCGTGAGAACTTGTTCATTCACTTGGACAAAAATGACAAACTCACTGGGGATAAATTAAAGATCTGGAATTTGTTTAAAGTTATTGAGGAGCAAGGGTATTTTGATAAGAATAATGTCAGCGCCTGTATTAATTACGTTATGCAGCAGTCCGATGATTGGAAGTCTACTATAGCCACAAAAATATTTTTCGAAACCAATGGTAAGTGTCTCAAAAATATTTATATCCAAATAAATGAGTTGTATATACATGTAGAAATTGTAATCATTTTATATATGTGAAGTTAAGTGCCTATTGTAAATAAAAAAAAATTATTTATTTATCTGTAATGTTACAGTTGCTTTTTGTGTTTTGGTTCATCTGATATGAGCTCTAAATAGTATATTATAATACAAGTTTTATAAGACAAAAATTGGCGCACGAGTAGTGGAACGAGTGCGCCAATACGTCTTATAAAACGAGTGTTATATACTATTTTTTCTACTTTGCGACATTAAATTTACATATATTTCGAAAGTTGCGGTTGTCATCTTACAATCTAGAGTAGTTTCATATTCAACAGTTGGCAGTTGTAGTAAAATCGATAAATACGACAGACGCGAGCCAATAGCGATTGAGATGTCAGCCTGATTTGACACTTGACGTCAATATCATCAATCTTGGAAAACTAAAAGTTACCAAATGTTTGTGACCTAGTGTTTTCATAACGACACCGAAACCGGTTTCGTTATGAGTTCATAACGAACGCAAAGTAGAAAATATTTTCTACTTTGCGTTCGTCATAAACTCATAACGAAACTGCTTTCGGTGTGGTTATGAAAACACTAGATCACAAACTTTTAGTAATTTTTAGTTTTCCAAGATTGGTTATTGACATCAAGTGTCAAATAATGCCGACATCTCAATCGCTATTGGCTCGCGTCAATCGTATTTGTGAATTTTATTACAACTACCAACTGTTGAATATGAAACTACTATAGATTGTAAGACAATAATCGCAATTTTCGAAATTTATGTAAATTTAACGTCACAAAATAAAAAAAAATAGTACATAACACATATAACGCTATACTCGTCGTACCCAAAACAACTCGTGCGCAAACTTTTAGTCTTATAAAACTTGTATTATAATATACTATTAAAAAACTGCAATTGAGTGTGCAATGTGGTACCTAATCAGCTAAAAAAAAAACATGAAATTGTTTAGATTACGTAAGTTATTGAACGTTGAAGTTTTCAAAAATATAATATACATACAATGAATAATAATAATAAATATTGGGAAAATTGGCAATAAATAATATCTTATTATTTTATTTCTTCATTATTAAGCTAAATTTATTAATTTTTATACATAATAGGTAGATTAAGGGCCGGGTCTACAGTTGCACGTCTAATATTGGAATAGCTATTCCCGGAATGACTGCTCTTGCGCCGGCTTCCTATTGTTTTAGCCATCTGTGTTTCCATGGTAATAACAGCTTATTCCAAGTATTATACTATTCCAACATTATCCGTGCGATTGTAGACCCGACCCTTAATAGCATTTAAAATCTATATTTGCTTAATTATCCATTTTAGACACTAGATTAGCAAATTACGTTGACTCACTCAAGGCTTGGTTACTTCTACTGAAAGAGAATCCTCAGCTCATAGACTACTGGATCAACGTGCAGTACAACAGAAGAGTTCCGATTAGATTCTACAACTACAATCATCCTACAATAGAACGCTTAAATCGAATATTTCTGAATCTACAAATCACCGACAAAATGCTAGATTGCATACCGAAACATAATATCCCAGAGAAAACCCAACAAATGATTTTTGGCGAATTGAGTAAATTTGGAATATTCAGAAGCGCGGATAGAAAAGATTTAAAGGCTATACTGACGCATGTGATTCGAATCAATAATATGGATAATCTTAGGGGGACTTTGTGCAAAACATCTGCTAATGTCAATTTACAAAGTTTTTCGAAATTATTGATTGAGTATTGTTTAGAAAATAATTTGCATCCGGTTCTGCACGAAGGAATCGAGAATTTTATAGAGTTCTCATACGAGGAAATTGACCAGTATTTAGAAGTTATGTCTACGAGTTATATTATGTGCAATTCTTGGACTTTAAGTTCATTTCGAAATAGTTTAATAGAAACCTCGAGATATTTATCAAAAAATAGGCTATCAGAATATTTCAAAACAAATCAGTTCATTTTACTTTCGATTTTATTATTTTCAAACGATTTTTCATTATTTAATTTATTATCGACTAACGCAGAAGTTACCATGGAATATTTTACATTGACCTCAGAATCCGCTAGAAAAATACTAAAAGCATTTGATAACTTAATGATCATATATGATAAACTAATGGGAAATTTTCACAGAAACTCACTCACACATCTGGACTTATTAGAAAAGCACGGAACTATAACTATAAGGAGCTTATACGAGCACAAATTCTCGACTATCCCAAAATTACATTTTAATAATTTTACTCTTTCGGAAAAGTACGGTTACAAGAAAGAAATTGACTACCGATTTTTTATCAAAGCTTTCCGTCCGTGTCATGCTTATAAAATTTTCACATCAATGCAATTGGAATGTAACCTCAATCAATGCTACATAACGTCGTGCGATAAAGTTGAACGATACGCAATGAAAAAAATCCTGTCTCATGAGGTTGTTTCCAGTTGTATTACGTTCATTGAAATGCAAAACGGAAAATCTTACGGTTTACGGATGTACCTAACCACAGCAGAAATAATTTATAAATCGAAGGTATTAGATAAAGTACAAATAAACATCTTATTTGCTGACAGCGATATGAACTGCGAAGAAATTTATAATTATCTACAAGCAGCGCTTGTCAAATCAATGAAAAGGATTAACCCTAACCTCTCCGGAGAAGATTTTGTCGGTATTGTTAAACATTTTGATGTTCTAGTAAAATTTTCAACGTTACATAACCTAAATCCACCCGACTTAATCTTAAAACTTTGCGCCGAACAAGACCTCTGGTTAGAATTTTTAATTTTTATTCAAATATACAACTACCCATTTTCTACAGTCCTCAAGGCAATCCATTACTTTAAAACTGCGTCAGTTTCCGAACATTTAGAACATTGTTTTAAGAACGACATACATGAGGACGAAGACGGTGAAATGAATAAGCCGGAGAGACAGTCGAAAAAATATTTTTTTTCTAAGATTGGAATTAGATTATCGGACAATTATTCTGGTTCGGATGTTAGTTCGTTGTCTAGTTACGGTAGCATGCCAAACTCTTTGGAGAGCGATATTTTGGAAACGGAGATTTTGAACACTAAGATGGATTTGCTGTTATTGTTTCTGAGGTGTCACAATAGTATGGATCCACCAAAGGCGTTCCAATTTGCTTGCCGATACTACAGGAGGCCGTTGCTTGCCGTTTTTGCTACATGCTACGAGGTAAACATCATTTTTATTATATCTAAAAACTACTTGTTACAAACTACACTTTCACAGGTAAGATTTTCAGACTACTGAAGCAGATTTATTTATTTTATAAGTTTTATTTTCCTTTCGTTTTTGGTCGGTTTGTTGTCTGTTGCGCCGTTGAAGTCTCTGCAATAAATATTATGTTATTGTGATTTTATAATTCAATCTAAATAAATTTGTAGATTTTAAAACGATAAGCTAATTCATTTATACACAAAATTCTTTAGTTTTTTTGTTAAGGCACTTCAAATATTATCATAATTAATTTAAAATTGAATGGTGATAAATTATTTTCTTATGTTAATTATAAATTAGCACACATATGTTTTTTTGTTGATATTACTACAAGCAAATGTTACTGCATAAATAATTGATACCAAGTAACCATTCACCAATTATTTATGTAATACTATACTACTGTCTTTATGTTTCTAGCCTGACTCAATGGTTATAAACTGGATGACATGGCTTGAAGTGGAATGTAACGTCAGCATAACGCATTTCAATTACGATTCGGCTGTGATTGAATCAGAATCGGTGTTGAAATGTTTCCGCAATATTCTAATGGATGGCTACTTTAAAACATTGTACCAGAGCTTCTTCATATTTATAAATGTACGTAGCTATCGACTGGAGATCATTTAACGATATTATTAACGATATCCTATTTAGGAAAACCCATTGAGGTATTTTATGGAATTTGTCAATGGTTGTCGCGAGTTTGACTTCAGTGAAAAGTTAGTAAACGAAAAGCTAACGTATTTCTTCAAGAAGATGAACGCCACTCGAAGGAACAGTTTTGTGACGGAAATGATGTCGGATATCCATTTTGTTAATAATAAGGCATGGATTCAGAGTACAGCAATTTTTTTGTTGGCTATGACGTTAGAGTATGGTTTTAACACGTTTTACGATAAAATACTTTTTTTGAGATTCCTTGTTGAGATAAATATCGATCAGTACTTTGCAAATGTTGCTTGCCCAAATTTTCAGTCTATCTTAAAGATACTAGAACATTTATTTACGAATAGCTGCAAGCTAACTTTTGATTTATCAGCGATACATAACAAGAAACGTTTCCAAGAGGAAATTGATAACTTCATCGCAGATTTAATACGAAAGAAGGAATTTAACGTGGCCATTAATATTGCGGAAATATCAGATCTTCCTGTTGAAAATATAGTTATTCAACAAGCAGAGTACGAATTCCAGCAAAAGAAAACACATTACTGGTTAGAAATTGAAGACATCTTCAGATCCTCAAAAGTTTCACCATCCTTAGCAGTAGATTTTTTTATCAGCATCTCTGAGAGAGCAATAAATTTCGACAAATATGGCATGCTTGAAGTTACCCACAGTTGGTGTAGAACCCACAAACTAAAAATTAAACATTCTGTTGAGAAAAAGGTATGGTTGGCGTTTCTCGATCTGGAGCATTGCTTAAATCATGTCCCCTTACCTGACACCACTTATATGATCCACTATAAGAATTATGCGAAGAAACTCGAAAATATTCCGGTCAAACCGTTTGTGTTGAATGAGAGGCAAACTCTTAACCTAAAAAATACAATGGAGGCGTTGCTGTCTAATGGGGACTTGAAGAGGGCTCTGAAAGTGGAGAAAATTTTTGGATATACTTGTCATGATCTCGAGATTTTGAAATTTTGTTTGATGCTGGCAGAGGAAACTGTGCTACCGGCTGATTTGACATCACAGCAGAAAACCTTACTGACCAAGAGAAGAGTTGGCGTTGGATATCTGCATATGAAGAGAACTTCTACACGGTTATTCAGCAGCTCATCAGGTCATTATTTAAATAAAGATCGAGTTGAAATATTCATAAAGTGACCTTTTTTATATTATTTTAGCTACTAGTAGTCCAAATACGTCCAAAATAGAGAACATTGATGAAGACGAACCTAGCCCATCGGAGTCGGAAAATGAAACGCTAATAATTCTAAAAATACTGTCAGAGAATGTGATCTATGGGGTATCAGTTGCCATGAAAATACTAAGGAGTTACCGAAGTGCATTAAACATGAACACAACGTATCGGGCAGTTGTCAGCTGCGTTGACCCGAAAAGATTACTACAAGAAGCACTTGCTGGTAATTGTAAAAACAAATTGGAAGTATTCATGGATTTCACCGAGATATTCGGTCTTTCAAAGCAAGAGGTAAAACTATCAATTGTTTGTTCTTATATTTGAAAAATAAGGAAAAGATTACTAAAAATGAAATAATACAGTAGGGTCCCAATTATCCAAGTCTTGGCTAACTAAGGGTCCCGATTATCCGAGGTGCTAGGCGCCTCGGATAATCCGGACAAAAGAATATCAGATGCATAAAGTGGGAAATACTTTGTACTATTTGTCCTGCAATCTGCTTTAATCGAGTTTTCGCTTATCCGAGATGTGGTTGGTCCACATTAACTCAGATAATCAGGAATCTACTGTATAATAAATTAATGATATTAAATACACTCATACCTGACTATACAGCATTCACTATAACGGCCTTCTGGCCAGGTCTTGGTAAACTTGCCCAGGAACAGCATCAACCATACCGTCAAGAACATAGGCAAGTTTTAAAATTGACACATTTTGCATACGTTTAAACAAAAAACACCTTTATCTTTAATATAGCAGGTGTGTATATGCAGTCAACAGGTGCTTTGATTTTTTAGTTTTGTGAAATGAAATGAAATTCACTGTTTGAACAGTAAAGAACAATCTTTCATTTCATTGTCTTTAATGTGATATATTTTATGTGAGTATGGAGCAAAATCGTGAGCTCAGTATAGAACCAAACTGAAGTGGTTTTGAACGTTACTACTAGCACTTTACACAACAATTCCTGTACTTCAAGTAACTTCATTTGTTGTAAACATAGAACTTGCCGAAATTGTGGGTAGGATATGTAGCCGTAACGTTTAACTGGTTTCTTGCAGAACCATTAGTTAAAAAAAGCTTATGTAGTAAGAGCAATTTATAGGAAACTTTAAATTGTAATAATATATCGGATTTTTTAAAGAAAGAATTCTACTTTACTGTACATTTCCAATCAAAATATATAAACCTAAAAACCTTTCTCATGACATACAGTTGGGTTTGTGAATAAAAACGAGTCAATTAGATCAAACATTCACCATAAATTTGTCAAACATTGGAAAAATTACCCTAATTCTAATGAATACACATATTCAAAATGACACCTGAACAATATTTATTTTCCAGATTGCGGACCTTATATGCGCAGAACTAGTAGAAGCGATCATGAACTATTCGAAAAGCATAATTGATATCTGTGTCCTTTGGGGCGTCAACATCGACTCAAACTTTCACATAATCCTTCAATTATTGACAGGAGACTGCAGCATCCTTGGGATGAAACTTTTTGCATTGGCAAGCGCTACTCATCAATCTCAAATACTAAAACATAGAAGAATCATTATGGACGATTCCATCCTAATTGTGGAGCTTTTAATAAAAGCTCATGATTGCTTCACAGCCGATTGCAACATGGAAGGAATCTCGCTGGTCCTCAAGCGATGCCAGACTGTATTTGCAAGTTTATTCCAATCCGAAAACTGGAAATTAGTAATCCGAGTGTTCACAGGGATCAAGCGTTATTCAGAATTAGGTTATGTTTTTCCCGTTTTGAAGGACTTCGGGCAGTTTGAGTTATTGCTGAGGAAGGGAAGCAGGAAAGATTTGGCGTTGAAAACTGCGCTATTAGATTATCTGAATCGGTACTGTCCTGACGACGTCGATTTGTATAAGGTCGTCGCATTGCACTTCTTCTTATTTTCGGAGATCGCTGACTTGTGGGAGAGAGAAAGTGCAGTGCTGATTAAGAGGTTGATTCAAGTTGCTAAGCTTGATGTGGTATATAATAAGCCCAACTCTGATGAAGATGCTTTTACTTATTTCCGGACTGATGATGATACGAAAAAAATTTTTAAGAAGGTATGTTTGCGTCTTGTTTAGGAGGAGGTTCTCATGTAATGAGTAGCAAAAATATTTTTTTTTTCATATTTTGAAACCTTGAACTGTATAAAATCAGCCCCAAAACGGTTATTTGATTCTCGCAAGTTTTACGGTTTTATAGCCTGTGGTATTCTCCGGTCAAAAATTCATTAAAGGGGCGCAAAGATATTCTATTCAAATGACAATATTCGGTAACGCTTTAAATTAGGAATGTGAAATTTGGATACAGTGCAGAGAACGTATAGATCTAGGTGCTAATGTTGATTAAATTATTATATTTCAATGAATTCATATAGAAAAGGGGCTTTAAAAAGTATCATGTTTCTAGAGTTCTAGAGTTTTTTAAACCGATACAACCAACGCGTTTTCCTAAACACACGATCTTTCAAACTGGCTTGCGCGATTACGTTTGAATCGATTAACGGATCGAGTGATTCTTTTTTTCCCTTAGAGAAAATACTTTTTATTGGAGGCTGAACCTCATAATAAGTGAAACTTTTAAATAATTATATTATTAATAACGATTTGAAACCGAAAAAAAGCTGTAAAAAATCGATCTTAAAATTCAAACAGCAGCCATATTGTCAATTTTCAACTTTTTTACCTAAATGTTGGTTTAGCCTCCAACTAATTCCATCCAGTTTCACAGCGCTATTGAAATTATGATTTCTGCTTATTTTTGTCGGAGCTATTGTGCAAGTCGTTGAGACAAGCATGCCGCACGGTACCTGATACTTCCCACAACAGTATCCACTTCTTGCATATAGTTTTTTGTGACGCTTGTCCATTTGTACACTAAAGTATGATAAATATATGGAAAAGAAAAAATATTGATATCTCCTACAATTTGTTTGAAAAGCTGTCTCAAACTTGAGCTACTTTTTAAGTCTTTACATGTGAACCTCCCCTTAAGGAGAAGTGTCTCATATAGAGACCTAGCTCAACTTTGGGACAGTTTTTCAAACAAATTTTAATAGATATCAATATTTTGTGGATAGTGGATACTGGTGTAAGAAGTCTCAAGTCCTACGCGGCGGGCTTTTCACAACAACGTGCACGATAGCGCTTATAAAAATAAACAGAAATATCGACCGGAAAGTACCATATGCAATAAAACCGTAAAACGAGTAAAGCGAGAATAGAAAATCTGTTTCGGAGCTTATTTTATACACTTTAATGTTTCAAAATATGAAAGAAAACAATTTTGATTTTTCAACCGATTACATGAGAACCTCCTTTAAGTAGAGTTTACGCCAGGTAATCCACATCATAGGGGAAACTGTTTAACATTTTTATTTAATTATGAAGTTAAATGAAGACAATATTGTACAGTGGTAATAGAAAAGAAATTTTGGTTTTGTTTTTTGGGCAAAATGTATTTGTTTTTAAGAAACCACCGTTTGGTTTGTCCATGTTAAAATATTAATAAATAAACTCTTCAGATAGAGGCGTACAAAATTCTACTTCCCATGTTAGTTGGTGGGACGAATAAAACTATAAAGATAAGAGTAAATTTTGTAAATCTCTTTCTTAATAGCAGTTTTTAAAAACAAATTTACTTTTGGAAACAATTAATTATAGTTATAGTTAGTATCTTTTAACTTAGAATCAATAAGCCAGACACATTAAAATTCCCAAATAATGCAAAAAAAAATTTCATACTAATATAGAACAAACAAAAGAAAGTTAATTTGTAGGCATTCTTCATAAGTAACTTAAGAACAGCCTCTATGGTATGGGTCGCCTACAAAGTATACACAAAATATACCTTAGTTAAAATTTATAATAGTGGGTAATCATCCTGTATAACTTTATTACTTTTAGATTACTCATAACTACCGACATGCAACAGAATATCACCTTAGTGGCTCAAAACTATCAAAAGCGATGAAAGCTTCTCAGCAAGCACAGCTATCAGCACTTCAACTCTCTTTATTCAAAGATTTAGAACCTGACCAACCATGTACATGCATTTTCAAACTATCGAATAACCAGATAACCTCATTGTTATTAGGAGAATTTGGGTAATGATTTTTTAAAATTTGTTTTTCTACGTTTCTAATACTTTTTTCTTTATAGTTTTTATCAGGCGTTAATTATAATTAAAGCATATGGGTATAAGGAGGATTGGGCGACAATCTTATTCGAACAGTACATAAATAAAAAGAAGGTGAATTATCTCGAAAATTATTTAGCAACTTATCAAATGACGGACTCCTTGCTTCATGACATATCTCGAAAATTTATGGCAGTCCCAAATCCAACTCAGGCAATGGTTGAAAATATGAAGCATTTATTGAACGGTTTTCGTTCAATTCATACAAAATATAGGATAGCTAGTGAGTTAGGTTTTATGGAAATAGTGGAGGAGTTACTCGAAGGAAATCGGTTATGCTTTTTGAAAGACACGGTCTGGAAGAGTGGATATCGTTATACCGAAGATTAGTTTTCATCTATTTTTTTAATTTGTGTTTTATGATTTATGTATTTTAAGATTTTGATGTTTTTATATTTGTTTTTGTTAAAGTTGTTTATATAATGTGATATGTGTAAGCCATGAGTTTTATGTGATATCATTGAAATTGTTCTGTGATTTATAATTTAGTCCATTGGTGCGTAAAGATTTTTTATTGTCGGGGGCAATTATTGAAACTGATGACTTCCACGTGATTTTGTAGTATAGCTTTTCAAGTATTTATAATATGAGCACAGAATTAGCTTTTCAAGTATTTATAATATGAGCACAGAATTAGAAGTACTAATAGAATATATATTTTAATTATTTGATTGTGTTTTGAATTATTTTGTCTTTCCTCGAAAAATAACTATTGCCCGTACTAACGTCTAATGCCTACCATATTGTTGAACCATATTTAACGTTTTAATTCCATTAGGACGGCACTTTTTTTTGTCTCCAGCTGAAAAGTTTATTAAGTTTAGAAATAGCACTTCAAATTACAAGCTGAAAAAGTTTATTAAATTTAGAAATTATACTACAAATACAATGTAGGTACTTGATAATGTTAAATATGGTTTGACGCAATAGGATTAGCATTTTTATGTAATATAATAGTTGGTTTACAAAGAGTTTTGAAATTAACATCTAATATAAAAAAAACAACATTAATTTGAAAGCTCTTTGTAAAACAAAAAAAAAAAAAAATTAAAAATGCTAAAATCATATTTAACAACAAAAAAGGAACGAAGTTGGGCTTTTATTGCGTCAAAACAGGAATTTATTCAGATTTAGTAATTGTCCAATGTGTTTTAATGACTTTTTGGAAGTCTTCCATTTTTATTCTTGTGCTCGTTATATGATTGGTCATCTGCAGTATCCACCTAAAGCAGCGTTGCCCAACCATTTTACTCTTGCGGAACTCTTTAAATAGGGTTGGAACCTGGCGGAACCCCAATAAAAAAATATACAATGTCCTTTCCAAATTCCAAGGCATTTCAAGTATTTTTTTGCGTACAGAAAAACGTGTAACGTATTTCAAGACCAGATACAACCAGATACAAGTCCGGAAAGAAAAGTATTTTTCCAGTAAAATTTAAAAAATACCCGTAAAATTAATGTGATACTGTTCTAATTTCATAGGAATATGTTTGTGGAATAGGTGAATTCTGTAAAATCAATATAGAAATTTAGATGGTATCCAATAACCAGCGATGTACAGTTAACTCTTCTTTTACAGATTTTTTGGTAGTTTATTACATTCATTTTCTGTAACATTGCAGATCCTTCTCTCTAGGTATAAACTTAATGTGTTCTTTATAGTTCCTCCAAACAGTGGCGGATTTAAAGGCCGAGGCGCGCCCCTAGGCAGTATATGCCTGAGCGCCCCTCCCAAGACCTTAAATAATGCAAATAGAAAAGTCTCAAAAAAGAGCTGTCAAGTTTACCGAATTGTTTCAAAAATCTATTATCGCTCTTGTTTTTCTTTCGCTAATTTTCAAAATTTAGCACTATGTACTTTTTTCTTCTCACTGATGTATGCTTTTATTTCCATACGCGTATTGTCAGCACCGGCCGTGGTGGCGTGTCCAAAGTGTGCGAGGCAGACAGGCACCGTAATAAAAGGGCGCTCAAGGCTTGATTTTTCAGTTCTAGTTTAAACCGTGAAGTGGGCTCCCATGGCCCACGGCCCAGGGGGAGAAATTTTGTTTTAGAATCGTTTAACTCACTAAAGCCTACAAATGACTAAACTTTCATCCGATGGGTGGTCCACTGAAATTAGTCAAATAAAGCCATTCACACGGCTCATTCAAACGCATTACAAATATTTTATTACAAATGATATGCAAAAAGTCCCATCGATATCGTGTCTGCACAGCGAGTTATTCATGGTCAAATATAACCGACTTTTGTTATTTAACAATATCTTGCCTTCTATTGGTTGGACGCCAATCAAAAAAAAAATTCTCTCCAAAACATGACTACGGAAATACAGTAATAATTTTCAATACCTATTACATATGCATTTTCAAGTTTGTGCATTAAAAATATACGTTAGAGTGACCATTGAACCTTTGTTAATAAAAAAAATATCGAAAATATGAGACATTACGAAATTTCTAGATCTTTTAATTATTTACATAAAAGCATTGTTTAAGTACGACTTGGCGTTTTCAAGTTCTGCGTCTGAAAATACCTCAATGTAAGAATAATGAGTGATCCATTTAAAATAAATCAGCACATTTTTGAGACGCGAATTGTTGTTCCCTGTATAATATGTATAATGTGATTGTTGCCACTTGTTTTAGACTTTTTCAGCCGTATGTCATAAAAACGGTTAGTCGAATAAAGAAGGTGAATAAATCTTGTAAGTATTGTATTGAATTAGAACATCTATCACTTTCAATCTAACCTTTATTGGCGTCAGACCAATACCATACCAACGAAGATAATGTCACACACGACTTTACCCATTTTCCAAAATCGCTTCTTGGCAACGTCTTCCTTTCTATTGTTTCGCGCGAGTGAAAGTTACAATAATATTGCTAGATCTTTTAATCACCTACAATAAATGTCATATGCATTTTTCCGCACAAGCAACCATTCTTACCGAATTCTACTGAAAGGCATCACCCATATGAAAGAGCAGTAGGCACACATTGTTTACAGGGTGTCACCTTCCGCATCTTGAAAATTTCCAATGGAATTTAATAGAGCATCATACATACGCTGATCTAGTGCTGGTCTATGATATTTTATGCTAATATACTGCTGTTCGGACTATCAATGGTAGGCCATCGTTTTGCCGATAAACGTTGTTTTTGAATTGAAAGGAATTTAAAACTGTATGAAGAAATCAACGATATGTTTAATGTTGCTATTATCCAAATAACGAGATTGTATAAATTTTGGTTGTGATGTAGTGTATTGTAAAACCAATCTTTCTTCGTGGGGAGGTATGTGTACAGATGGATAGATTTTTAGAGTTTTTAATTTCATATTGTGGTTTGAACTGTACAGAACAGCGTCAGCGCGCCCGGGCCGACGCTGTTTTTTTGGAGGTGCAATCGGCCAGTCGGTATATCGACTATAGTCGATACCAACTTTGCACTTTTAGTAGACGCCGCAATTATTTTGTTTAAGTTAAAAGTTTGAAGATACGCCGCCGCGCGCTGCTTTTTACATAGTCGACTTTTTTATGCTCGGGAATACTTGCGATTGCGCCCTTTTCCAGTGCGCGCCCTTAGGCACGTGCCTAACGTTCTTTATGGGAAATCCGCCACTGCCTTCAAATTTACTAAAAGAAGGAAGAAGAAAATACATTTCAAATAATGCGAAAACGAAGAATACGAAGAGTATATTCTACAACATACAAAAATTAAGAATTACTCTGATTGAAAAGTTTCAGATGGACCTGTTGATAACAAGTTAATATTCCTTAAGAAGTTAAGAGCCATTTAAAATACAGTTTTATTAATATTTTGTTATTTTTTTACGGTATTAAAAAAATAAATAAGTTCTCCTGAAACATTTTAGTCAGAACAATAATTATTCTGAGAGAAGTGTGGGTATAAACACCCAAGTAGAAGATGTTTGTACACACTAATTTTGTCTATAACAAATGACCTCTATATTTTCTCTTACAGTTTAATAAATAAGAAAAAGCTTGCTCATACATACACAATGTTGAAAACTGAACTGATACAATGGAATTTATAACTCGACGTGAAAATTAAATGCAAAAACATACCAAATTATAAATTAAAATATGTGAAGCATTTTAAAAATGTATTTCATTGTCAAAGATAGTACTTCCTTCAATTTAATTTAATTATTTTTTGTTTAATTAAATGCAGTCACGAAATTTTAAATTACACTTTAGTTTCCTGTCCGCAGAAATTTTCGTCTATAATTGCAAAATCGCTCCGTATATTTATTGATTTATTTCTATGAAAGGGGCCGACAGAATTTCCGTCATAGAAGCTTAGTACTTGTCTGGTGATAGGTTAGTTATCTTATCTATAATGTAAGGTAAGATCATATTGAAATCCACCACCTACAACGCTGTTCTTCTCCTAAAGTACCATTATGAGCAGCAGATGTTATAGGTTTATTTTGTCACACATTTGGAAAGGCAAAAATATTGAAAACAAATAATGGTAGAGTTTGACCAATAACTTTGCCAGATTGTTCTAGAGGTTATTTGGATAATGAATAGTCTAGAATGTTGCTTATTGGATATAATATCGAAATAATAGTGGTTTATTGGGTTAGAAGGGCTCCAAATCAAATTTATTCATGGATTGACCTTGTTTATTGATCCAATATTTCAAATAATAATCCCATGCTAAAATAATAGTTAAAAATAACACTGAATGATGTGCCCATAAATCGGCGACCGCCACCGCTATTTGTTACTATTTTTCCGCGGACCCCTGACGATATCTCGCGGAACCCTAGGGTTCCGCGGAACATCGGTTGGGAAACGCTGATCGAGAGTAATGTTCGTATTAAAAAAAACGGCAAACCAGGTTTCAATCGACCTCCTGTAGGTCATCCATGTCCATTATCCTGCCTTCTTTTCTAGAGCACTTGCAGCTTCTTTCCTTCACATATAAGTTAAAAATCTTTGCCAATAAAAAAAAATCTGGCTGCATTTGGAGTTAAGAGGTCTAGGGGTTAACATGGCCTGGGCCAAAAGTCACATTTTTCAGGATTTTGTAGCAGATGGGAAAGGTAATCCATGTTTCCATAATTAAAAAGTATATGCATCTGGAGATTGATAATGTAAACGCACCCAACTAACTTCTTTTCTGCCAGTGTGGCTTGAGAATGAGGAAAACAGTGATAATTGATAAACGACTTGTAGATGTCTTCTTAACATTTCTGGGGGACTAGCTGTTGCTGGCAAAGATGACATATGGTAATTATATCCTCAATATCTAAAAGATAAAATTCGAATCTGTTATTTCCTGTCTAACACGCTTCTATAGTGGTGAAATAATAATGAATTTCATTTTCGTATCAGATGATGATGTTGGTGATCTTTTCTTTTGCTTGTCTACTCTTCTGTACGAAAATTGTAAGGTTTTGAAGGTGAAAGGTTTAAGGACTTATTTCCTATAAATAAAAATCACATAGGAAATATTACCACTATAATTATTATGCAATAATGTTAGGAAAAGGCAAGACATGACAAAGAATAATTTTATGTCACTAGATTAAATTCAACATTCTTGGGACAATATTCCTTTTCATTTCTTCGTTAAACTGCTTCAAAGATTACTTTTCAAAGCCAATTTTTTGACATAACTAAGTTTCTGTACAAATTTTATTCATAATTGGTACAATAAATTAGAAAGGTTTTACAACGGTATTGGGTTTTGTCGTTACACCATTAGTGCGCAAAGCCAGGGTGTCATTACAAAATAGATTGGAAACTTTTTTATTGCAGGCAGAAATATTTTGAACAATTCTTTCTGAAATATAGAGCCGTATGTGATATTTTTGTACCTTTACAATTTTTGATAGAAGGAAAAATAAATGAAATGTGACCGTGAAACTTGATTTAGAGTTTTATAGATCGTAAAACTTTATTTAGATTGTGTAATAAAATTAAACTATTTCTAAATTATTACTTTTCACATACAATGAATCCTTACCAAGGAAAATTTTTACATTTGTATGAAAAATATTATTTACAAACAATTTCGTTCAATTACACAATTTTCCTCTAAACCATACGAGATATAAAAAATTGCAAGAAATAAAAAATATATATTCTAAATAATAATCTAACCTTATATTTACTTTAGAGTTGATTGGTGATAAATCAAGAATTTAGGATAGGGTTGAATTCTAGTCTTATCTATAAATTCATACTATAAAACTGAATGAAAAACTACTATAAAAAGTTAGCAGACACCTGGTGATGTCTGATGAGTGTTAAAAATTATGCTTAAATTTCAGAGAACAATCTTATTGAATTCCTTCAGCCCACCATGCATATTGTAGAATATCAACAACCTCATGGTAGGAGACTTTATTTTAAGCAAAATGGTTTATCTTATATTATTTATTATTATTATGTATATTATATTATACACTGTATATTATATTATGCACTTTTTTGTAGTATCCATTGCAGACATTTTCTTATCTTTTATTTTCGGAAGAACGTCTTACTTGCGCAATTCATCTCAGTCCAGACAGTCCTTCAATCATCGTGGCTTTCAATTATGACTGGCTATAATAATCACCAATGCAAGATATTTTGTCAACCAAATACAAGAACAAGAACGAACCCTGCTATAAAAACTAGTAAAGTAAGATTTCAGTTATAACAAAGCAACTTAGTTAAGAATAATTACACTATTTACTTGGTGGGCAAATACTTATGACTGGTAGTGTATGTACATATGTTCCGTTAATTCTTTTAATTATCTTTTCAATAATTCAATTAAATATATGTATTGTTCTATACGTAATAATTATTAAACACACCACTTATATACAGCTATAGCTCCAGATGTGCGCAGTGAGGTGTAAATTTAGGTATATAAGGGAGATTTCCTTGGTAGGTCATCAGTATGCAGTTAGCTGAAGAAGCGAGCAACATGGTTCGCGAAACGTCAGCATTAACAAATCTTGACACACGGCATAACCCGGAAGCGGTTTATTTTCTAAATGATTCTGAAAGCCTACGTACTGACTTCAGTTATATACAATTAAAATTATACGTCCATGAATACAAATTTAGTACTAATTTAGTAAAATAATAGCCATTACCATATATGAATGTTTTTACAAATCTTTATATTGCCCTTCCAAATTTTGCTACCCCATAATTCGTGCGCCAAAGCAGTCTACTTTAACTGCTCCACGGTAGCAACGCCACTGGTTTGTTTACTTTGCTGCTTGGCAGTTGGCAATAATGTGGAGGAACTTCTGTTTATGTTCTTTATTGATAAATGAAGTATCTGTAATGCTAAATTGTAGTTGGTGCACTAGGAAGAATCAATCGTAAACAGAATTAAAAAACCGCCTTGAATACAAAATATGGCAAAATCTGAGGTACATTTACGGGGGAAAAAGTTTAAAATCTTGGTGCGTTGTTTGTGAAATTTCTAAATCTACGTGTAATTCGGTACGTCTTTAAGTTCTGGCCTTGCTCCTTAAAAAAGCAAACATTTTTATTAAATTGTCATTGCCGAGCAAAACCTGAAATTTAACTGTCCTTAACTAACGTCGAAAAGTCCTCCTTTCGAATAATCAGTCACGTGATCAGATACTTCTGACCAGTGGCGGACTGGCCAGGTGGTGCCAGGTTGCCCGATGGCAAGTGGGCCCCCCCTTGAGTGGGCCCCCCTGAAGACAACATGTTGAAAATATTATTAATATATTTATTTATACTGCAACAGGCACGGGCGCGCGCAGAAAAAATATCAGGCAATAAGAGGGCCCCCCCACCTATTTGCAATAAATGTATGTCTGCATATTAACAGATATACACAGAGTAAAAACAAACCCTTCGCACGCTATTGGTGCCGGTGCGGTGGCATCTCGCGCGTCGCGCCGTCACTGCCAGGAAAGAATTTTTTACTATTTCACTTTGATTGACAAGGTTCTGGCAAAAATATTATTCGTCCGTAATTGCAATACCAATACGTCACAAAGTACAGAATTGTTATCGTATCACGTGGTAGTCTTTTTACCAAGAAAAATAAAAAAAAGTCGAATGCTATGATGAACAATTAAGTTTAAAGCTTAAAGCGAATAATTGATATACAGGAAAACATTGTGTAAAATGAATAAAATTTTACTTGGGTACCAAAATGAATCGCTTATACAGAATGTTCTTTATACATAATGCAATCAAAATAAAATAAAATTTATTTATAAATTAAAATATGTAAGTTAAAACAAAATAATCTAAACAAAACATGAAAATACAAAAAAATATTAGAAACAATGTTGCGCAGTTTTGTGTTTATCAATGATATAAAAAGTGATAGTGATAGTTGATTTGACTTTCGAAGCTATAATATCGATGTACAGAGTGCTATAAAAGTTATAGATAATTATTCGCCCTACAGCCAGAAAATATTTTCATGCTTACCTACAGGCTGTCCCACAACAACGTACCAACAAACTTATGTTTATTTATAGGAACACTAGGTATATTATTGCTATTTTTAATGAAGATTTTTAACCTAATTGTTTTGACATCAACTTGTATTAGGCTATTATGAACTGTTTCTGAGATATTGTGAAATGATTGGCATTTTCCGAAAATCATTCTAAGGCAGGACCGCGTTTACCAGTAGGCAAAATAGGCATGTGCCTAGGGCCCGGCGAAAGGGGGGCCCGTAAGCGGCCCCATTCGACCTAAATACTGTAGAGGCTAGGGCCCACTAATTGTATAATAAATAAATCGACTTAGAATTAGAATTCGAAGTTATATATAATTTTCGAAAATTATATAACATTAATTATTATTACTTTATACCAATAATGATACAATTTATTACAACCCAAATTCAATTGCATATCGTCCATATCGATACTTCGGGGCAGTGTTCAGAAATAGGTTCAGGAAGTCGGCGGACCTCTATGCATGATTTCGGTAGTTTTTTTTTTCGTGGATTATTTTTCCAATGTCTTTAGTAGACGAACCTCCGCAACATCACATTTTTGAAAAAACTAAGTTAAATATTTAAAAAAATAAGTTTAGCATAACTTCCTTAAAAAAATAATTGCACTTGATAGAATTCCGTTAATTTGTGCATGCTAAATTTTTTAATAGGACACGGTGCATTTTTGATAGTTCATTTAACAGTAATGAAATAACACTTCATTTAGTTAGTGATGCCGTCTCCTTTGCATTGAAGTTCCAAAATTCAAGATTACATTTCAAGCTACCTAAGAATGCAGAGGTTGCTGCTATTTGATACAATTTTTGAGATTTTTGGCTAAAATCTAAAAAAAAACTATCGTAATGATCTGTTTTTCCTTGCGAGACACAAAAATGCTGTAACAATGTCGAGTATTCCCAAAACCGCACCGCAATGTACCAAACGCTTTATTTTTAATGTGACAAACAGCAGGCTTTTATATATTTTGGGGAATTCAGATGATGTCAATGAAAATAATTCTTAAAACTTTCGTAAAGAAAATAAAATAATATGTAAAACCCATTTTTGGGAACTGGCGACTTTTCATACATTTGTAGACAAGCGTACATTCAACAATATTCATGTATGCACAAATGTAATAACGAAAATTCAAAATCCTGTTTATTGTTGTATGTGGAAATTGCTTTGGTCAGCAAAAAATGCGTTTGCCCGAATTTAACTCTTGCATCTATTCAAATAAACGAGCAAAAAATAAATTTCTTCCTCAATATGTCTCCAGAGTAACAAATCAAACTCGACTAAATCAGGCGATCTAGTTTTTCAAAGCGTTGGACCACCATGAACAATTTAATGCCTTTGATAAATATTATTTAAAGAATTTTACATTTATGCATAAATTACTAATTCTGTAACTTTGACGAAAATAAATATCACAAATTATACGTTTGTATAAATCAAAATTGCAGTATGCTATTACTAAAAGCTGCATGAAAAGAAGAAATATATAATTGAGAGATTGTTGAATTTCATCGAACACTCTGGATATTTAATATTAATTTATGAATATTGTGCATAAGTTACAAATGCCACATTAGATGGTTAATAACCTTTTAGCTGTTGACGATAGACCACCGAGTTAGACATTTTAGCAATGATTCGTATTTTTAAGCTGAGAAATTATCTGTAGAGAAAAGAGCCAGATGCAAAATTCCGCACGTCTGATGTTATTCTCACGATGCAAAGTATGACTTGTGTGGGGTTTCTACGGTTTCAATTTCTTTGTTCGTAATGATCTCCAAACACGTGTTTGCGGCAACTCCAAATTAGAGGCTACTTCCCGCGTAAAAATCTTATTTAAAGATCTTCATTTATCTAAAAACCAGTAGTTGAAGCATTGCAAATTATGGTAATCTAACGTTTATCGTTTTCAACATTTCCATGAGGATTATAAGGATTGCGGGTTTTACTAAACGATCCATGCTCCGCTACATTTCTGTCCGATGTTAGCAATATTGTACGATGGGGCCATTTCTGTGAGAACAATAATAAACCCTTAACATATCACGCCTTTCGTTATTGGTAAACGGCATTTTTTCTATTAAAATTTGTTTACACCAAAAGACTTATTTTTAATATTTATTCGAACATTCTATTTCATAATATTTTTGTAAGTTTTTCTTTGTAACTATGGCATTTTTCACTTTTTTCCCCGCAATTTTTATCCAGTATAGTAAATGACACACAGAGTATAACGTTTCATATAGACCTATTATGTTTTCAATTTAGAACAAAGTTACAACCGTTTGAGTTATTAACAAAACCGCATTTCAACCGAATCAAACTTCTTAAGCAATTGAGAAAACCAAAAAGTCCATAATAATACTTTTTCCTCCATATGACATGAACAGTTTTCTAAAAAAAAAAATTAATAAAAAGCTTCATATGAATTATTTTGTTCATTTACTTATTCAATTTGTTGATTTGGTTTTAAATATTTTTCATTCAATTGATTTTCTTTCTATCGTTGTAACGTGTAGTGGGTGTGTTCAAACGGCTGAAACTTTTCAAGGAATTGAGAAAACAAATAAGCCCTTATACAAAATTTATTCAGAATGAGATTTGCTTTCTAAAAATAATTGTGCGGGCAAAAAGTTGATACCTGTATATGTATGTACCGTCAGCATGAACAAAAAAAAGTGGGCCCCCATAGGTTCCTGGCAACCAATATTTTTGGACCCAGTCCGCCACTGCTTCTGACAGTTATACTATACTATAAAATAAAAGACGTAGAAACTATTTTTCGAGACACGAAAAAAAGTTTCTAAATAAAGAGACTCTACTCCATATTTCTACGTCTTTTATTTTATTCTTCAACCAAAGTGTGGAAAAGGTGGACCACTTCGTGTATACCATACTATACTATATTTTCCAAAAAATACACAATTTTAAATCAGCAAAGAAAGCGAGTTTTCTAACGTGTTTCTATCTCATGTTTTTGAAAACCGGTCAGATACATATGTAAACATAAAAGTGATTTTGGCAATATTGGCGTGAAATGCAGTTACGCCCAATCCAAAAACAAAAACGGAAAAACCGAATTTGAAACGCAACTCTCCAACCCAGATTAGTATTTAGTTTGAACACATCTATTGAACACGCATCGCTTTCCATTCACAAATCAGATTTATCAATATTTTTCGGTTTCGAAAATTTTGATTTAAGGCACAACTAAAGGTCAGTAATGGATATTTAGATCATTAAGATTCGTCCGTGTTCAAAATTTTTTGAAAATAGCCAATGTGTTCATTTTTACTGAATTTATTCCATTGTTAGATGATTCCAATGTAAAGTGCCTCCTTTTTTATTTTTTAATGTGGTCCCTTATGCGAGTAGAAACACAAAGCATGTACTATACGTCCACCTAAACATCTTAATTTTAAATAATGACTTGATTTTCAGTTTTATATGAAATATAAGTAACTAAAAGTGCGTTCTAGTACTTTATATGTGTCTTTTCACAACAAATAAACAAAAAACACCGTTTTGTCACTTCTTTAGCTTTATGAATTTCATACCTTCCTTTTGTTACGTTTTTCGGAATAAACTAACTTTCAAGATGGCGGAGCAACTAGTTGTCTATTTTTACGTGAACATACTTTGTTTCCATATTCTTTGTTTGGAAATTTTACGTGAAAAACTATCGTCCACAATTTGATCCGTCAAAAAATCGAATGCAAACCATCGTAATTTTGTTAGGATCGAATATCTACAGTCTACACTTTGATTACACTTCCACTAAAACACCATGTGTAAAAATAATCAATTTTCATAAAATTGATATGAACTATATTATTCATCTTTCTTTATCAAATTCGAGCTAATATTGTCGTCACATATTAGTTATTAATCCGATATTAACAATCTTTTATTACGTATGCTCGATGAATACGATTCTAAAATATTATATATGTACTGCCATTTTTGTGTTTTTTTTTTCGGTTTTAATTATTAACTCTCCTCGATAGTTGTTGGAGTGCAACCAGTATTGTGGCCTCACTATTGCTTATAAATTTGTTATTCTGAATTATACTTGTATTTACTCTAATTGTTCCGCCAACAAAGAATCACTCGCAGTTTCATCACATTTCTACAAATAATTTTAAAGCTATGTGTGTGTTTAGCTACCTAGAAATTTTCTATCGAAACAACTATCGACATGGGCTCACAAAATGTTTTAATAACATCATAGTATAGGAAAGCCAAATTTGTTGTTTAATAGAATCGCTGTTTTTATACGGTACTAGAACACCTCAGAGGGTACTTCGGTTTTTGCACCCATCAACTATTTCAAGCTTAAGTTTTTTTAACAGTGCAAATGATAGTACTGGCACTAACACTGCGCGACTGAATACAATCGCCGATATCTACACTGTAATGTGACCAATTTGCATTCGGACTCCAAAAAATGTATTTCTTTGCACACTTATGAGGTAGGTTACATTCTTGAATAATGTAGCGTTCTACGTAACAATACTAGTGATACATACATAGAATACATGGATTTGTAGTGAAAACGAAATATTTCTTCCACATAATGTATTCCATTTAACACATGTTATCTATTCTTTAGTAGTAACTGATTATAAATCTAAATTAAGTAAACACAAAATCAAAATGACGGATTCAATATGGCGGCCATCAGTTCTTAAACAGTAATAACACTACAAATGGGCAATAAATAAAATACAACGTGCATTTATTGATCAAATATTTGACCAAAACCAAAAACATTTGTCCAGCACAAAAAATATATAAGCAATAAAAAAATTACTTAGGTATTCATTAACAAAATAAATGCGCAATAAATTTATAATAATGTACAGAAGAATAAAAAATTGTGCATTTATGTATTTGAATATTCCTTTAACAATATATTTGTATACTTAAATAAAAAATTGTGCAATACAATCATTACCTCTATAAAGATATAATGAGCAGCCTAAAAAATAATTGTTAATAGAAAAAAAATATTTACAATGGTTAAATATATCAGCATTTGAAAATATTATAAGCGCATTTAATAATCTAAATTGTACCATGAGAAAATTATAATGCACCCTAGAAAGAATATAATGTGCATTAAGTTCTACAACCTGTAGCGCACATATGAGCGCGTAAAGTATGGAAACATGGGATAATTTCTCTGATACGTTGTGTCCTTTTAAAAAATCCTTGTAGACGTCGATTTTTAATTATTAAAATACAACATTTTTGAGTTATGACGTCATCACCTTTGTTTTAAATTGCGACACCATTTCTTTCTGACTGAATTTGGTAGATCATTTAATCGTGTAATTGTCAGCAAAAACAATTTATTTACAAAAAACAATCAAGTAAAAGACAATTGAAAATTGTAAAATTGCGATAAGTTTAGGGAAAATAAATTTTGTAAATTGAATGTGAAATTGCGTTTTGGGTAAGATTAATTGCCCTGAAAATCAATCTAATAAAATAGTTTAATTTCCTATCGTGCAAGGTTTTCAAAAAAGTGGGGAAAAATGTGATAATTGCGATTAGGTAAATTTGACAAATATATACCAGGTGAACCTTTTGTCCTAGAAACCTCAAAATGATCTCAGAATAAACCGTAATATTTGCACGCCTGAAATCCCAAAAGTTTCTTTCCAAATGTTTGTGAAGCAGTTACAGCAATTTTTTAAGAGGGTGCGGGCGGCTCTCATTTTATGTACACTATGTTGAAAATTATTTAAGTACCTTGCTATTTCATAATACGGAAACAAGCGGATTTAAACCTGGTTGAGACATATATTAATAAACGTATAAACTATAAAACGGTATAACCTGACGTGAAAATGCAAGCTCGAATTCGTATTCAGCGCAAATAGATCAATTGAAAACGCCTATTCGCATTCCATAAACAATAAGTAATCAATATGACCCTAATTTTCTCTAAAATTTTGTTATGTAAGGCCATACGCTTGCTAATTACCTTTAAAACAAGTAATAGATCTATCAATATCGATCCAAAAAATATGGGATAGCCATTAAAAAAGTGTCGCTGACGTCATAAGTCGAAAACAAATAGATTTTTTTTAACAAAATATGTTGGGTGGGCCATTTGAATTAATTAAGATCATATATTATTGAAAGTACGCCCTATCATTAACGTACGAATCGTCAAAATCAGATCAGCGGTAATTTTGATGTACAGTAGATCTAGTAGTACTCAATATTTATTATTTGTATATGCACAAGTTATCCATTTTAGGGTACAATATATACTTTTGTATGTAACATAGTTATATTTATTTAATGGTCAATATTTATTATTTTAATGCTCTTTTCTGCTCATATCTATTTAAATAATGCACGCCTAAATTGCACCCATTCTTAAATTACTATTAATTTAGCTGAAAATATTTGGGGGGGTTTGCGGTAGATGACTATACATTCCAACAAGAAATGAAAATGCAAAATGGCGGATTAAATATTGGCTAACATTTTTAGGTAGTTTTTATATTTTGAATTTAGTTGAAATTTAGTACTCGGGAGTTATTCGGTTGGTGATTACAAAGCTAAAATTAGAAGAGTTGAAGAACAAAATGGCGGACATTTGTTCCAAAATTACTTTTATTAGGATAACCTGGTAACAATGACAAATCCTGAAACGTATGTCTCAACCAGGTTTAAATCCTTATGAAATGGCAAGGTACTTAAATAATTTTCATTGTAAACATAAAATATAACAGAGCATTTATTCTAGGCACCAAGGGATAATATGTAAATTTGGTTTTACTTAGTATTGTTATTTAATAATTGAAATACGAATAAAATAAGTAATTTTCAAAAATTAGTAAATAAAAAGATATTGTGCCTATTGAAAATAATAAAATTATATTAATTAATAATAATCATTAATTACAAAATTATAAAAAAAACAAAAATGAGTTTCGTCATTTGTCTTTGTTTTCTTTATCTTCATCATCAACTTCACTATATTCATCTATACTTCATTTTGTACATCTTAATACTCGTAACTGTCTTGTTTATTTTCATGTTCCGTTGATACAATTTGTTGTACTAATGATTTAGGAAAATAAACTTTTTCCGGGTTGCCATGCGTAAAAATTATTAATTGCTGACGTTGCGCAAACCATGTTGCTCGCTTCCTCATAACTAACTCAATATTTGTCATTATGGCTTAGTTCAGAGTTTTAAACTGTTTTTTTTGCGTCTGCAATAATGCTGACCTGGAATCGGTCCCTTTCAATATCCAGCTCCCATGCCATACAATCCAAAAACAACATTTTAGCATTTTTATCACCAAGATTAGCAAAACTCATTTTTTTGTTTATTGCTATAATTAATTAAAATACTCAAAAATTATTTAATTTTTGTGCTGAGTTGTCTGCAGGGTTTCAAGTCGTCCTATTAAAACACAATAACAATGCATTGGATGCAATAAAAATCTAAAGGATGACGCAATTTTTTGCAAGAAAAAATCAAAACAACCTCAAGAATATCTCAAACAACAAGAAATCCTCCACCAACTTGATTCGTCTAGCGTACTAAGAAAAATTAACAGCCTAGCCGCATACGTAAATAGTATGTACTACATTCTAAAAATAAACAAAAATTAATTTTGAGGAAATATGAGGAGAAAATGTCCACATTCAAAAAGTGCAAAGTCTGACCTTTAAAATGAGCTATAATTCTAACCGTGGATATGCGGGGAGTTTTATAAAAATCTAGGCGATCTTTAAGTATATAAAATTTTTGCTTCGTCGAATACAAGTTGCGAAAAACTTGTTAAATTATTTAACTGCATAGAATATATTATAAAGCTTATCTACATACTGTAAGCCAAGGAACACTCTTCCTTTGACAAAAACCATAAAGTTATTGTCAACATGCCCACAGAAAATTATAATTGAAATGGTGTCAAACACCCAATCATACACTTTGCGCAAATCCAAACTATGAACTGATACCATTCTTACCCGGTTTAGCTAGTTATGTAGGGTTATTTTGTTTATTTTGGAAACTATAAAATATGATTTTTGGTCAGCTTTTTGGGAATTGTGCATACTGTGCGCCGGCAGCAACAGTTATGGGCACGGTTAGCAGAATTATAAAAGCAATTGTAAATTTGGCCCAAAAGTGAGCTAATGAAGTTAAAAACATCAACTTGACCTTCTGGAAACAAGGTCTATGACTAGACTCATTTAAGACGCAAAATCATTGAACATCATAATTAATTCGCTGGCCTACGAAAATAATACCAATAATACCGCCATACTTTAGTGAATCTTTTATGATAGTTTATTGAAATTAATTCAAAGCTATCAGTTTTTTATTCGCTAAGGCCCAACTTAGTTTCCCTTAAAGGTTAAGTTTGCAGCACCGTCAATAAACTGACGCTTAAAATCGCTAAGCTTCCCGTATATTAAAGCCGAACGTAGAATATATTAATTAATTTAACTCAAATATTGTCGTACCTTAGGATAGCAATCATAAACTAAACATAGACCTTTTGGTTTAAAGAATGGTTATTAAAAAGAAATCTATATTCACATGTCAAATTACTCCGAGAATTACGTACGCAGAATGATTACATGCGGTTGGATTCTGAAATATACAGAAAGTCGTTCATCATCACCATTTGGTTAGCCAAAAATGATAGCCGGTGAAAATACCACAACTTAGGAATATAAACATCATCTTTGCCTGCTCCATATCGAGTCGACACTTTTTCTTCTCTTTTCTGTAGCATGGCCGCATAGGATTTATTCTTTTACAACCGTACTCTTTGTTTGCCACAAGCAGGGCTTACTGCGAAATATTTCAATAACACCATAAAGAAATTCTTCCCTTATGCAATTCCTAAAGTCAGAATTGCGATAACATCTAGACTCTAGAGTGACAAAATTATCAAATATGCCAAAAATGTTATAAATGGCTGAACAAATAATCTTTAAGCCGTCTACACGCTACGTCAAACAAAATAACTGCATTTTGTTCCATCTAAAAATCAACGCAAATTTGAATTCGCACAAGCCGCTCTTAGTTTGCACGAACTACAGTCTTTTGCGTCCACACGTTACGTTGTACCTGTGCAACCCTGGTTTGTGCAGGTAAAACCACGTAGTCCAGTCATTCCGTCGGAAAAAAACGGGTTAGAAATGCAAATGAACCGAGAAGGCTCAAATTTTGCTATGAGGTGGGGGGCGGGGGGGTAGAAAAGCTTAACTTCAAATTGTCGACCAAGATTTCCTATGTTCATTTTAGGCCATCTTGAAATAAGTGTTTTACAATAACTCGGTTCTCCTTTGAGATACGATAATATTGAATGAATCATTTTTTTGTTCCTTTGTATGCTCTAAAATTCCTTAAGAGACCTTTCTCTGACATTTTTTAACTATCGCTCATCGTTATTGAGATAATGATCGAAAAATACAAAATTTTAGGTAGTGAAATTTGTTTTTGATATTTTCGCTTTTCTCGCGATAGATATCGAAAAGATATCTATTATTAAACTTCTAGACCATGTTCAGACCTATGATTTCGTTTTTTTTGTTTTTTTTTTAAATGAAATGCTTGCATCAAAATCTCCGAAAGTATTAAGCCTAGCACAACAAATTGACATTTGAGAATTGAAAAGTAGGTTTGGGAGAAGTTTAAAAAACCGGGTTGTCAGAACCGAAATATTATGTCAATATTTATTCTGTCAAGTCTTCTGTCAGCAGCAAACTTCTGTATTTTTTGACAGAAAATATCAAAGATCCTTTAATATTTTAAAATAATATCTACAACTCACATATAATAAGTTCATTGCATACGTATCTATGACTATATAATCCCCATCATTATACGCGATAATGATTATAGTGACACTAGCGTTGTATAATAATGACAGTTCGTTCAAATAATGACATCATTATTTGAACGAACTCTCATCATTATACAACGCTAGTATCAAAGTCGGTCAAAACCTACGTGGATGATAGATATTTTACAGTTCGCCTGGCCAGCATAGACAAACATTTAAACTATTTTGCATAAAATGGAATTTATGAGTCGTAGATAAAACGTCGTCGTTGACACGCACATAACGGATATAAATCGCTAGAACAATTACACGCTCGCCTACGGCTCGCCTGTAAACTTCATGCTCGTGATTTATATCCTTAATTATGTGCTCGCCAAATAATATAATATTTTTGTTTAGCATGTACCCAAATCTTCATCCAAATTTCATCTTTAAGCTTAATATTTAGATATTGTTGCAAGCATTTCATGGCGAATTTTTCAATCACTGATGATTTTTAGTATTATTGTCATAGGCGGGAGTGTCTACTCAAATATAAAATGTCTAGATTACTATGTCGTCAGCCAATTCTGAAGCATTAAAATCGGTGGAAGCACCATCTGTTAAGACGTTTTCCATATCTTTGCAATGTGCCAGTAATTCATTTGTACTTATATACTACTATATTACTATAATATTTTCTTTAAGTTTGTGTATATCGTATAAAAACTCAAAAGAGTCGTTATGATTATTTTATATTTCTCTTTTGAAGTTGTATAGGTTCGCCTACACTACAGTTTTATTTCGTTGGTTATTTTTTCAGTATCTAAGATAACGTCAAAGCATTCATCCGAGCTTAATTCTTTTAAAAAAGTTGATGAGCTATTTTATTTAAGCTATTCTATTATTGTCTGCTGTGTATCTTTAAATATAGGAATGGCTTTAAGCCTGGAATTGGTTGAATTTGATTTTATTTTCCTATTCCAGGTTAGAATAAACACGTTCCTGGATTTCGTTATTATTTAGTTATTTAGTTAGTTATTTAGTTATTAGGAGGTAGTAGCGTAAGCAGCATAGTAGGATGTTGTACTAAGTCAGTTATATGTTTTTTGTTGATATTTTCTGTATTTGTGGTTAAAATAAGGAGCACAAGAGCCAGTAGGCAACAAAACGGAAAAGCGAAGAGAGAAATGTTGGGAGTTGTCGCTTCAGGCGATGCCGTGCAGCATTGGTAATGAGTTCTTCCCTCCTCTTGGCTTAAAAAAGGCTGGAAGCGTTGACCAAAAAAATGTCCTACTGTTAGTCGAAGAGCTAGCAACGGTTTTGTTACGTTATTTATTGTCAGTGCGCTTGTATATCTGGCGGGGTGTTTCCACCAGAATTTAAGGTGGCGTTTAAATCGGAAATGCAGCTATAATTTTCAATCGGCTAATACATATGCATGTTTAAGTTAGAGTTAGAGTGTACCATTGCTAACAATAAAAACACATTTTAGAAAATAAAGTTTTTCCGGGTTATGCCATGCCGGGTGTCAAGATTTGTAATTGCTGACGTTTCGCGAACCATGTTGTTCTCTTCTTCAGAGCTAACTGAATACTGATGACTTACCAAGGAAATCTCCCTTATATACCTAAATTTACACCTCACTGTACACATCTGGAGCTGCCCCTCCCATGTGCTATTCCACCTGACCGCGTAAGGATCGACTTCCAGACCCTACTAATGTCAGTTCCCTCCTCGCGATTAATGTTGTCAGGATGTTTGTAAATTTCGATGGCTTCTCTAATAAGCCTTCGATGATAATTACCCACCCTTCCCAACATCTTCACGTCATCGAAATTCATTGTGTGTCCCGACGCGTGACAGTGTTGAGCTACAGCGGACAGTTGCATCTTTCGTAGCCTCTACTGTGCTCCTTGACTCGACATTCGATACTTCGTCCTGTCTGTCCTACATAGCATTTTCCACACTCACATGTTGTATTTTTTACCGCTTCGTTCTTCAGGAGTGGTTGATATCCTTAGGCGAAAGATCCGTTACATTAGCTGGTGCTCTGTACCTTACCGTGATACATGATTTCTTCAGTAATCTACCGATTCTTTCTGATACGCCACTTACGTATGGTAAGCAAGCGAACCCCTTTGACTCTTGCGGCTCCTCTGAGACTTACGGTTTTCTTTGTGAGTTAGCGTTCAAGTACCGATCGGTATGTGTCTTCTTACGGTAGACTGTACGTCCAAGCGTACCCGTTAACGTTCTGTATACCAGCACACCCAAGAATGGCATATCTGACCCAATCTTTGGGTTTGTAAGGACCTGACCTAATGGCTTCTTCTTCAAATAATTCCATGGAGAAATTGGCGATTACCGGCGAAAGAGTTAGTCCCATGCACCCTCTACCTGCTCATACATGTCTCCTGCCCACTTAAAGTATGTGGTGGAAAGACAATACTCTACAAGATCCGGTACATCGGTTGTTAGACCTAGGGGGACAAGTGTTGTCCGAACACCTTCGACTGCCTCCTTAACCGAAACACACGTAAACAGTGGTATTATGTCGAAACTTACGAGTATATCCTGCGGGTCAATGACAACTTCCTTCAGAATCTGAATAAAATGTCAGAGTTCTTGACAAGAGATGTAGTTTGTCCTATAATCGATTGGATGGTTTTCGACAAGTATTTTGCCAAGAAATAGGTTGGGGAGCCTATTGCGCTGACGATTGATCTCAAAGGTACGTTATCCTTGTGGATGTTTGGCAAACCGTAGATCCTAGGTACCCTAGGGGTTTGATCAAAAAGGCTTCTTAGTTCCTGTTCGGGGATCGATGATCATTTAACCAATTCATTCACTCGCGTTCCTATCTTATCTGTTGGGTCCTTGGCAATTTCACGGTACGTATTTGAATCCAATAGATCGTTCATCTTCCTGTTGTAGTCCTTGTTCAATATCACCGTTGCATTCCCTTTTGTCCGCTGGTAGTACTGTGATTTCCTTGTTAGCCTTGATGGTCTCCAGAGAGTACTTTTCTTCGTTGGTAATATTGCTCTTCGGCGGGGTAGCTTTCCTAATGTATATATCTATTTATCTATAAGCGGCATCTGCAACATACGTCCCGCTACCTGGTTTTATCCTACCTGCAAAAACTTTTCATCTGTTTTATCTGGATACTCAAATTTCCAAAATCAAATATCCAGTATACTATAGAAGTATACTAAGTACAAGCATACAAGTATACCTTCTTTATAATACAGACAAGTTTGGATATTATTAAACCAATCCAACGCTGTGAGAAGGCAAAACCTTTGTCTGTTCCGGTGACTGGCTTTATGTTAAGTTAATTCATTGGCCGTAAGTTTGGTTATTAGTAATTGTAGTTAGCGTTTTTACAGCATTGGTGATTGGTTGGTATGAGAATGTCGATAAGAGCGAAACCGGTAGCAAACTGATTTAAATTAAAATAAATAATAATATTGGAAATATCATCAAATAAATAATAAGCTTCTGTTGGTAGAAATATTGGAAATACCATGAAAGATTTTTTAATGCTGATAATGATGAAAAATAGATATTTCAAGTAGGGTCCCTCAAAGTGGTTAAAACGACGAAGTGATAATACGAACAATTTACGGAGCTTTTAAGTACAAACAACGGCTTATTCATAATTGTGATGCTTTTGTGACCTGTTTCCCTTTCAAATCTATTTTTTATCATTTTCATCACTAGTTATAATTCACCCCGTAGTGAGTTCACAGGGATACAAAATATTTTTAAGTTGTCAGGTTTTCATAATTTACGCAGAATCCTATTATCTTTCTGTTTTACTAAATATTTGCTTTGGGGTTGTATTTATTTTTGATTGTCAACAAAATAATCAATAAATATCTAAGAAACTCCTTAAAAAATTTGTTGTAATCCAGGGTCATTTACCTTGATGGACAAATGTTCATGTCTGGTCCGCCATTCTAGTAGCGATCATTATTTATAACCCACTTTAAAACTGTTTCGAATTTCTTTTTGTGGAAATATAATAATTTAAACCCATTTGCGCAGCGAATTTTAAAGATATTAGGTGGTGGTTAGGAATATAAAAGTAGGAGCAGTTTCCCTCCTAAGCAATTTACATCTGAAATTTACGAGTTTCTCGCGTTGTTGCTCGATTTCTATCGCGCGTCTTTTTCCCTGGGCGCGATCGCAACAATCGGCTCGGAATAATGATTCCGAGAAGTAAAATTAATGCTAATATCCCATTGTGAACGGGGCATTTGCTCTATTGCTTTCACATCTGAGCGTTCTAAACAAGCAATAATGGGTTTATATTTACGATTTCTGTTACGGATGCGGAGCAATTACAATAATACGATCGTAGAGCGCGGTATTTTTAGCGGGCAAATTAACCGCACGCTACTCTTTAAATGTGCAACACTTCGAGTTTACCGCACTGCCATGACTACCAGTCCAGGGAAAATCTCCACTTCCATGGTCTACAATCTATATCATGTCTGCAAACTTTGGGCTGGGTCGTGTGTAGCGTTTTGAATGCATTACATCGCAGCAATCAAAATACATCAGGCTCGTATATAATGAATTGAAGGTCTTGTCGTCTTTAAGCTCCATTTACATCAAACTATATTGGATCACTCATCAAGTACTTTACGTAACGTTCACATATGTAAACTATCATTAATTTTTTACGTTTATGATTAATATGTTTGTCAAAATATGATTAAAATCCAGTCTATTATGTAAATATTGATAATTTTTAACAGTACAGGTTGAGGTTTTTGCGGATAAGCAGAATGTCTGATAGGGGGAACTAGGGGAAAAGCTATTACAGATAGCATTTATTTAAATTATTATAATAATTAATTTTATGCATTTATTTAAAACTCTGTTCAACGTATCCGAAAACGCGTTTTAAATAAAAGCGTTATTTATTGTTCAAAATTAACTTCTTAGATAAACTGGGAGTTATTTAAAAACATATTTAAATAAAATATGTAAGTAATAAAATACAAATAAGCAAAAATACAAACCTAATAGTGTCGCATGCCGCATGTGGTGTATAATTATACACTGTGGGCAAAAAAAAAACAATACTAATTTTTAATCACTCGTATTTCCAATAATATTTAGTTAATTCAAATAGTTCTTTAAAAAACGAATTGCTTGTAGTGTGAATATTGAAATCAAACCATATTCGCAATAACAGAACGTTTCAATCCAAAGTTATGTTGCTTTATGTTTGGCTTTGCAATATTTCTGATAATATCGGGTCAATTTAATGTGAAATGAAAGGCGTATTAAAATCAATGGGTAATGACATTTGTCTTGTTTTGGTAAAAGAGGCCACTAGAGATCTTATAGCATCGTATACAGGGTGATTTTTTCTTACACAGGTGAAATGTTTAAACAATGTTTTTTTATTGTTTTTAGTAAAAACCAGTGGAATGTTACGTTTGTAACAAAAACATTGCAACGGCAAGAAAAATGTACTTGAGTTATCTTTAAAAATCGTGGAGAAACCATGGGGTGTTGGGTTGTGGGTGTTTATGAATTTATCATTTTAGGTGGTCTTTTCGTCAGTTTCAATTATGATGTATAACAATTGTTGTTTAGCTTTAAATTTTAGACGTATGTTAGTTTCCCGTTCTTTTGTTTGTTTTTGCGAAGATTGAATCGGAGCTGGAATAAACGTTTTTTGAGTATGTCACATCACTTCAAACCCAGTCTATTTTTTTTATTTTTATGTCATGTTTAAATAAAGAGCACTTCCAACATCAGCCTGAAGCCAGCCTGAATGCATTGTGTGTTGTTCTGTTTTTAGATATTTTTTATTTGAAGATGTAATTTTTACGTGAAAAACGAACAGCGAAGACCTGACCGTCCGTCCGACAAGTGGAAGCAAACTGCCATAATTTTAGTTCAATAAAAAGCGATGTTGATTTTAGTTCAAAATCGCAAAAGCAAAATTGTGTGTTTTCGTCGCAAAAACATAAAAATTTGCAAAAAATCTACAGCCCAATAATTATTGTAGTACAATATGGAAGCAGGTAAGAAAAATCCTTCAAAAATTTCAAAATCAAACATGGCGCCCATAATAAAACTAAACGTTGGCCATAGTTTCTCCACCATCTGTAAAGACAACTCAAGTTCGCAATTGGACTTTTCGTGCCTATGCAATGGAATCGTTTTTTCATCGTCCGCTTCAACTGCTTTTTTGAGTATAAACAGCAAAAAAACGAATATACGAAAAAAATCACCCCCTTATACGATGCTAAAAAATCTCTACTATTCCTTTTGACCAAAAGAAAACAGATGTCATTACTTACTAATTTCATTACACCTTTCTTTTCACATTAAAGTGATCCGATATTATCAGAAATGTTGCATTGCCAATAAAGCAACATTACATTGGATTAAAACGTTCAATTATTGCAAATATGGTATCTTTACAATATTCACAATATAAGCAATTACTTTATCAAAGAAATGCTTAAATTTAATTAATATCTTTGGACATATGAGCAATTGAAAATTTGTACCGTTTTCTTTGGCCCACAGTGTATAATCTTCTTGTAAATATTTTATTTATTTTAAAATTATGCAAACATAAAATTTAGCTCTAAGACAACTTTTTATGATTAGTATATCGTTTATTTTTCCTATGGGCTTTAATAAATCATACATTTGTTTTATTCTGTCCCAAAGCGCATTATAGAGAAGATATGCCTTTGTTCTTGAACTCATTATTTAAGACAGCAGGTTTATCTTTTACTGGCAAAGTTGGTAATGCAAATTTTGTGCCCAAAAAACGCATGCTATAAAATAATTCCATTTAGTTTGGACGGGCAACTTTAGTCCAATAAACGTGTTTTTGTGAAATTGTGCACGTTTTTACTATCTCTGTTAGCTCTATTTATACTTCTATTATCTATATTAATATATCTATTTTATAAAATCCATATTTAACGATGAAATGAAATTTATTTCTGTTGTCCTTTTATTGTTTGCTTTATTATCTGTAAGAACAGCCAAAAATGTTACACGCCTAATTCACTTAATATGTACTTGTCTAATATCATTTGCCAGGTAGGTTGGTAGATGACAATGACAATTACTTGTCCACTTATAAAACACGGGCAAAGGTGTATTTGTAATATAATTAGAAATTAAATCATTTCAAGAGTGAGACCCATACATCTAATTTGTCATTAGACAGCGTCTAAACGTAGCTGAGACAACTGATATCGACAGTGGTTCATACGTGGAATGCATTGTTTGAAATCATCTTTAATTTTATCTAAATTATCTAAATTACCAGATGTATTACCAACATGAAAATCTGCTTTCGATAATTTTACGTAATAGTACCTAAATTACCGGTAATACTACATTAATGGGTATATTACCCATTAATGTTAATATTTAATAATGTTAATATTTAACATTTAACATCACTAGTCAGGCCTACATCTAACAAATCTTTTAGTGCAATCCTTAGATTGACTGAATAGTTGAATTTATCAGAACTAAAGTAAATTGTGGTGGAAAGTAAAGAACTTAAGAAGCAGGTCACGTGAGCGCGCATGTGCGTGAGTCTTTAGCGCAATTTGCGTGATTAAAAATCCATAAATTTTCTTCGCTAATTGTTACTGACGCAAATATATTCATATATGATAATTATTATGTTGATATCTGGAGTATTATTTATACAACGCACTACTAAAGTGGGTTTATTCGAACCGGCAAGACGCTCGTGTTTATTGTTGTTAGTATTGTCCGCTACTAATTGCACGATAAATGAATAGTTCGCTGCTTTAGAATTAGACAACGGTAGTGATGGATAATAATAAGGGTCATTGTTTAACGAACACATTTTTAGTTTCATTTCAACGCGTTTAGAGTTACAATAACAGCGATATTATTGTTACGTCGCGTCGTGCAGAATGGTTACATTTACAATATGCAATTATTGTCTATTATTGCGTTTTTAAAACCACTATTATTTTAATCAGGTGTACGCACTTTGAAACACATCTGGAAAATGTTATCAGAAACAAATTTGGTCATAAAAAAATGCCAGTTTTCGTAGAAGGCATTTGATGCTTTTAGTTTGACTATTGATATGATACTCATAGAATAGAAAGTTATCATATATAACAAGGTAATCCAGCTAATGAGTCCGCTCCTTGACATGCGTCTTCCCGGGAACAATTCTTTTCAGAGACCGGTTCAAACTAACTTCAGTTCATCACAAAGGGCGTAATAATTGAATAATGATAAATTTTTTTTAATACAATCTGAATTAACTATTCTTGGGGGTTATGGCTCCATATGTATTGTACCCATGCGAAATTTGAAATAATTGCTGTTTAAAGATTGACAGGTATAATTTGATGATGGGTAATATCGTGACTTCAGGAGTAACATTTCAATTACGTATTCCAATAAATGAAAAGAAGTAAAGCCACATCTTCCAGCTATCGGCGTCGTAGTTTGCTAGCCATCTTCGAGTCTAGACAGTTACGACATCTACGATGTTCTTGCGAACCAGATGTGATCAGACGAAGATTGTAATAGATGAATCTCTATCTACCAAATTCGACAAAAACGTCCGTTACATACTCGAAAAATGGCAATTTTTATTTACTGAACATGCAGATATCGAGAGCTCTACCCTACAAATCAGATTTAATCTGAACATATGGAAAACTTGGGAAAACCGCTTGAAGAAGTATTCCAATCAAAATCAAAGATTACATAAAAATCGTACATATCATAATAAATATCATAACCCCAATACAATTGTTAGGTTTGCAGAATATACATACAAACAGTGCCGTTTTATCCATTCTACTACCAAAGAATTAAAGCGCTGGTATGGTAGATATGATGCAGAAGCTTATTACAAGTTTTGTAATTGAATTCAAATTTCATTACGGAGAATATCACAATACCTTACGTACAATTTTGTTGATCGAAAAAGATTATTGGACAAGAGATGCTAATTTTCATAGTTTCCATGAATCGGAATTAAAATAAATATGCTGAAGATTACAGATCTTTATCAATTTCTTTGGCAAGACTACAAGAAGACCTCTGCATAATTATTATATGAAAAATGTTGTATAACTGTTTGACTGTATGACTGACTTACCCGTTATTACGTTAATAACTATTATGAATATGTTAATAATACTAATTTATTATCTATGAACTTATTCTATTTCCACTACTTACAATTACAAAAATACATACATTATTACACATTTAAAAAAATACTAAACAACTAAACATCGAAGGAATTGTTAAATATCTATTACTCTTGTTTCTGTATGTTTGTTTTCGTCCCGTTCTATGCATAAATACATTCTTCTAAAAACATCTTTGACAAAAATCGGAGGAATGTTCTTGATACAATGTTGTATAGTTTCCTCTAAATGAATGGTCGATGTTTGTATAATTTATTTTTTACGTAACCCCAAAAAAGAAATCTAAAAGGGTAAAGTCGGGGGATCTAGGTGGCCAGGATCTTAACTCCGAATTTCTACCTATCCAGCGATGGCCAAATTTATGATTTAAAAAGTTCTAGACAGAGTTTATATTGTATATGGGCTCACAATCAAGCTGGAACCAAATTGGCGCCCGTTGAATTAATGGCAAATTGTCTAAAAAAGGTGACAACCCTATGTTCAGGAACAGAAGATATAATTCCCCATTTAAATTTTGACGAAAAGAAAGGCCAAATATTTGGTTTTTCAAAATACCACACAGCACATTAGTGTTAAAATGGTTGTGATCTCGGCATTCTCTTGTAAAGATCGGGTTTTCATGTGCTCACGACCAGCAATTTTGTGAAGAATGGTACTGTTCTTTGACGTAAATGTCGCCTCGTCTGTCCAAAGACTTTAAAAAAAAATCTGTCCTCTTCCATTTTCCCCGCAAACCAGATGGCAAACTCATACCGGATGTCAAATGTCTCTTTCTTTTAGGGTACTTATAAATTTTGGTTTATAAGAGTGTAACTTACGTTATTTCATGTACTGTTGATTTACTGCATTGGCTGTGTGCAGCAATTTATGGAACAGAAGTCGTTTTATGCTCGATTACTTCTTGCAACACCTGCAAAACTTGTTTCCTCATTTTCAGCAACATATTTTTTGTGGGGTTTCTTGAAGCTATTTTCAACAGATTGTTTGAACTGTTTGACTGTTTGAAACTGAACTGTTTCGAAACTGTTTAAATTTTTTCATAATGCTGGAAATGGCTGAATGGGCAATTTGGTTGTGTGGATGTGTTTCATTGAAAATAGCAGCAACATCTCGGTGCGGTCTATTTTCTCCATGTTGTTGTTGTAAAACAATTACAACTTTTTGTTTGGTTTAAGCATTGTTTAATTAAGCAGTAAGCATTAATAAGCATTGTTTTAAAAGTTACACCACATAAACTAATTTGTATTAATGTATTTTTTCTAATTCTAAGGAGTAATAAAATAAGTTCATAGATAATAAACTATTATTATAAATTATTAAGATATTCATAATAGTTATTAACTTAATAACGGGTAAGTCAGTCATAATTAATTCAAGATACAATATATGTTTCATGCTTTAGTTATTTTTATTAAAATATCAGTGAAAATAAAACTTCATAAGTGGTAGTACAGCGCGTACCACCACTTGAGAATCGCTCGCTGTAGATGGATAACATCTATTATCAACCTCTATTATCTATTATCAAATTATTATGAGCAACCTATCCACAGTCATTAATATTAACCGAATAAAGGGTAAGTCACGTTCCTGAATTAGTGTATGATATATTACAGGGTGAAATACTAATAACAACTTCGCACCAAGAAAATGAGTAATTTTGTGCTAGGTCTAAACAAACATTAGTTATCAAACCAAAATAACAAAAAATTAAAAAAAAATTTACTAAAATTGCTTCAAAATTGATTAAGAAGAACCTTTTAGTATCACCAGCATTTACTAAAATTCACAAGCGTAATAATCAAGAAAAGAACTGAAATTATTTTTTAAGGTAGGTGGCTCTGACTTCATATTTGAACATGATTTTTTCTTCTAAACAATATTTCCAAATAAAGTTTATCGATAATCATGAAAATAAAGGTACTTTACTCTTATCACAAATTCATTTATTCCGAATCGCTCGGTATATGAAACCGAAAGTTACATATTTGACGGTTGTAGTTTTAGTTTCATACGAGCCGCCAACTTTTATAAAGAATAATATTTTCTGATAAATACAATATAAAAATTTTTTCCATATGGTGCGGACTTTCATATACCGGGTGATTCACCATGCGGATCTCGCTTATTAGTGGAGATACAGCCTATGTTTAAATTTGGCAAACTTTCGTATTTTTGTGCTAATCAATTATCTGAAAAGAAATTTAAGCTATCATTTCTCATTTTGAAGGTATCTACAAAAAACTGAAATGTTAAGATATCGTTTTTAATTTTTTATTCAAAACCAAATGTAACTAGACATTTAAAGAAAAAAAAAACATTCTCCAGATACCTTTTAACAAGGAATGCAGTGTCATTTCTTAATTTGAAATAACATCAAAGATGGCGGCGTAACCATGGCCAACTTTTGTTTTTCTTATGGGCGCCATGTTGACTTCAAACAATAAAGCGTGATATAATAAGGGTTTATTATTGTTCTCTTAGAAATGTCGCATCGTACAATATTCTTAACATTGGACGGAAATTTAGCGGACCATGGATTATAACCATGGATTCTTATAATCCTCATTGAAATGTTAAAACTGATCAAAGAGGTATTTTAGAAGTGGTAAACGTTAAATTACCATAATTTGCAATGCCACAACTACTGGTTTTTAGATAAATGACGACCCTCGGATTTATAAGCGGAAAGTAGCCCTTAATTTGGAATTGCCGCAAACACGTGTTTGCAGACCATTACGAATAAGAAATTGACACCGTACAAACCCCACACAAGTCAAACTTTGCAGTTGTACGAAATTATTTAAATCAACAATTTCCAAATCGCTCGATTGGTAATGGTGGAGTGGTGGATCCCCTGATTTAAGTCTTCTGGACTATTTTCTTTGGGGAACTGTGAACGACGAAATTTATCACGATATTCGCAGCAATATCGACGATCTGCGGGATCGAATAACAAATGCGGAATGCTGTTCCGGGAAGAACAGTTAGAGGATAACAACATGTAGAAAACCGGGCACGCTTTTATGCCTTCAAGAAAATAGTGGCCAATTTGAACATTTACTTAAAAAGTAATTTTGTGTGTTTTTTTGTTATTAAACCATTGTTTTAAAAAATAATGCTAACACGTTATATGGAAAATGTCTAGATTTAATTTAATTCTTAACTACGGTTTTCGTTATTGGTGAACGGCATTTTACATCCACAATCAACCACAATTAAGGTTTATTTGGTTAAATGGCAAACCTTACGCTGAGGGCGCCGCTTGATCCAAGTGCATTTTCTTGGAGTTGCTTGGCAACGACTGCGGCGGTCTGTAACCAAGCTCCAGTTCAAATAATGGTAACATCTTATACATTGCCGAAATGAGAAAAAACACGACTATCGGAAAATGCCAAAATTCAACATGGCGTCCATAAAAAAACAAAAGGTGGCCATGGTTACGCCGCCATCTTTGATGTTATTTCAAATTAAGAAACGACACTGCATTCCTTGTTAAAAAGTACCTGTAGAATGTTTTTGTTTCAAATGTCTAGTTACATTTGGTTTTGAATAAAAAATTAAAAACGATATCTTATCATTTAATTTTTTTTGTGGATATCTTCAAAATGAAAAATGATAGCTTAAATTTCTTTTCTGATAATTGATTAGCACACAAATACGAAACTTTGCCAAATTTAAACATAGGCTACTCCACTATTAAGCGAGATCCCCATGGCGAATCACCCGGTATATACATTTATATATTTCGAAATATTATACACACCGCCATTCGTCTAATTTACCCTCTTTGCATGTCCAACGTTCCGCTGCTAACCAACGCGGAAAGAACGTTAAAGTGTTTAAACTCGAAACCAATTAGGGAAGGTACCAGCAACAAAACTCCAGGAAGACCAGGAAGCTAACACTTCCAAAAAGCCCATCAGCGTACGATGAATTACGGACGCAGCATCATCATCACTTGATGGCTGTGAGCCATATTATCCGGCACGAGTTCCCGATGCTATCTAAAGTGTCAATAAAACAAACTTCACGCCGGTCCTCGCGCCCCAGCAACGGCGGTGGACGAAAATTAATGGAAATTTCTCTTATATCGTCTCACCGGTTGACAAGCGAAACTATCAATCAGCCGAAACCGCGCGCAAATTACAGAATTCCGCATGCAAAAACTGCTGCTCCGACTGCTGGCGGTTCCTCCTCGTCTCTACGATGGCGCTCTCTTGTACAATCTGACAGCCAACCGTGCCGCAGTTTCGAGGATGTCGAGGATTGCCAGTAACTCTGGATCAACGATCCTCTCTCTTCCCTTTGTAACACTATCTCTCTCACTCGTTCGAAAGGCGACCTGGTTAAGAGGACGAAGGGTGGCTACGTAGACGCAACTGCGACGTGACGAATAAAGCTTAATATCAGCGCCCAGAAGCATCGTTAATCTTGTTCTGCCTACACAGAATGTAATTATCGTATATATAGATGGAAAAGGAGGGAATGTGTATTGAGAGAAGCGGTCCAATTCCGTGGAAAAAGGGGTGTTAACGCCACGAGACGAAAAAAAAAACGGTTTTATTGACGGACGTTTTTGTTGCCTCTAGTTTTCCTAAGATTAATTGACGTCAGGAAGAGGATAACGCTCTGGCCTAATGATCCGTCCACAGGGTCATATCAACTCTAGATCGATTAAGTAGGAGTTGTATCATTGTAAATAGTTACGACAATAGAGCTATCTGCTTTTTGTGGTAAGAAATACAAACTGGTTTTCTGGTGCCCTAATGGCGGATTATTAAACAAAAACGATAGACAAGTTTCTTGGCTTCTGATTAACTTATTGTTTGATTCACTAAGTTTATAAAACATCATTTTGGTACAAAGTTGCTACTATTGGTAATGTTCATGTATGTATTGTACCGCCGCGCCGTGCTATTGACGTTTTAAACAGAAAATACCCTGTAAATTGTACTGGAGAATTGGCTAAAAAAAGTGTATTGAATTAAGACCCAGTTCTAACTGTGCAAAAACGCGTTTTCTATTAACGGAGTTATTTATGGTTAAAAAGTGATGAAATTATCAGTGCCAATTCTTAGATAAATAGGTCAAAAATAATTTTTTGGTAAGATGAAAATGAATTTTACTTCTACATCTTTTTCTTTTTTCAAATACAATACCCCTAGCCAAAGTCACAATACAATAATTTTTTTTTTATGTAGGTACAATTTCAGCCCAAACATTATAACTTTTACTCTAACCGAAAATGCGCTAATTGTCAGATATGTAAACAACGGCCATATTTCGGCTGTTACGTATGGCCAGCTCATCGCAGACGCCATAAGCTTTAATCGATACCGAAAACACGATAGAAAAACATCGAATCTAAATATGTATTTTGTTTCGGAGTTCGACGTTTTTACAACGGAGCTTTAAGTCTTGTTTTTAGAAAATCATTGCAAAGACGATACATTTTGGTCTCAAAATCTAAACTGAATTCGGAAATTATGCCATCACAGTAAAATTCTACGGAAAAAGCACAACCGAGTCACATTTAGCTTTGATTGTTTGGGAAACTGTTCCCGTCAGGGCCGGCGGAAGAGCCGGACGACCCGGGCGCTTGCCCTGAGCACCCAGTGCAAAGAGTGCCAGATCGCAAAAATTTATATATTCAAAAATACTAATCTAAAGAAATAATAATCGCCACTTTGTGCATAGCACAAAATCCCTGTTGTCGAATGTATTTTTGTCGACCATTATCTCCAGCTCTCGACACCAATGGCTGCGTTCAGAGCAGCACGCACACAGAGAAATGGTTGTCTAATACACAATAATAATAATAATAATAATACAGAATAATACAATAAAATGCAATATTAGAAATAAAACAAAATCGTAAAGTACGTTAAAAAACTGCGTAATTCTATTTCAGTAACTGTTCAAAAACGTTGCCGTTTTCCGCTAAACATGCTTTAATTCTTTTTAACATATTATTGTTGGTGATAGAGTTAGCTGATAGAGTTAGCATATAATCCACTGAAACTAGAGTTTGCTAATAGCGTTATCATATAATCCACTGAAAGCAGCTCGATCTCGATCTTTCATATTTTCCTTATCAGTTATTGGGTCCTCAATAGTTGGGTGGTTTCAAATGGACGGTGCTTCAGCGCACACAACTGTTGCAGTACGAGGCTTGCTTAACGAGATGTTCGACGATCGGTGGATTTATCTTAATGGGCCATACAAATATCCACCGCGTTCCCGCGACCTGACTCCAATGGATTTTTTTCATTTGGGGATGTATTAAAGACGTAGTTTATGAGGACCCAATAATTGATAAGGAGAACGTGACCGATAGAGTTCGAGGTGCTTTCAATTGTTTATGTGCTAACTCAATCAGGGACGCCACCAACAATAATATGTTAGAAAGAATTAAAACATGTTTAGCGGAAAAAGGCAACGTTTTTGAACAGCTACTGAAATAGAATTAAGCAGCTATTTTTATGTATTTAGTTTTATTTTTAATATTGTGTTTTATAGCAGGCTTATAATTTTATAAATACTAAATTAATTATAACGAAAAACGTGCTAAAACAACTTGTTCAATAAAGTTCTGTTTATTCGAAATTGTTCAGTTGTTGCACTTGAAACATAAAAGTTATCACCATTTCCGGTGTAACCGGAAGTAACAAAAAACGCAAAATATTTTAATTGAGACGATCGTGTCCAACAATATAAGCCCACAAATTTTCAATCTCTTATTTCATTTGGTTCTCCATATACTTCTAATGGCAACTCGTGAGAGACCTGTATATAGCTAAAAATTCATTCGCACAAAGATTTGAGCAGCTGCGAAAATACAACGTAGTGTTTATCTTTATCTTTTCGTATGATAATTAATAGTGAAATCAATACCAAAGAATTATCGAAAAACCTTTTAAGTTGAATCAAACAAGGCATTCACAACAGATTTATTTTACAATCTGATGTATAGCTAAAAATTCATTAGCACAAAGATTTTAGCAGTTGCAAAACTACAACATCTTTTCGTACGATATTTATAGTGAAATCAATAACAAGGAATTATGGAAAAAACGCAACGATTTCCAACTGTTTTTAACAGCTGCGAATCACCGAGTTCTGATGGTCTACAGCTTCATCAGGAGCTTACATTATTGTCTTCACTAGTAGCACCAGCCCTGTAAGTTCACAACTGATAAATTGTCTAAATTTTATAAGTACTATTTACTATTTATTTATTTATTTCTATCTATTTATTTATATACTATCTAATCGATAATTTTCCTCATACATTTGTGACGTTGCGTATTTTTTAAAATTGCCCATTACCGTCGCATCAGGGGAACAAAGTTTCTCTAAATTCATATTAGCATAAAATTATTTGCAGTCAATGTCACAATATCGCTTAGTTAGCTGGGATGATGTGGATGGAGTATATTAAAACATTAAAGACGTTACCAACGAAAAGATTCGAAAAGAAGTATTTTATTTTAATATACATTCCTTATACAACCGTACATATACGTACATATATGTATGTACGTATAAGTAATAATATGATGGTTTATTTTATAAATTTTCCGTAAATTATTATATACTAATTATTAAACAACTAATAATATGTCTGTATTTGTTTTACTAATTAATTTTAACAAATAATAATATTAGTAATAAAGCGCACCAAACGAGGTACTTGCCCGGTCCAAATATTATTTTAGGAGATTGTCATGGAAACGCGTGAGTGAAAAAAATCACCTCCGCGTTTCCTTGACAACCAGCTTGATTGAGGTAATGAATTACTTTCTGCTCTGATCCAAGTTAGAAACTGGGTACTTCAGTGGTAGGATTGAACAAATGTTATTACATTTGTTCAATCCTACCACTGAGGTACCCAGAACATGTTTATTTTTACTTTATTATACGCAGTATGAAGAAGTATTGTGATCGTGCGTCCCCTGATCATTTTTGACTAACGTACAAAAAATATCTGTGTGTGTGTGTGTGTATGTGTGTACTCGATTTTTGTGGCGACGATTCAGGAGAAACTGCTGAAGGTATCGGGACGAAAGCTCATATTTAGACGTTTTACGACTCTTTTGGTTCAAAAGGGTCCAGGAACTGGCTATTTTCTCTAAGCTTTTTTCAAGGATTTTGCAAATGAGCCGCTATTTCTGTAATTTCGTCAAAATAGTTAAATAATAAATTAAAGTAGAGGAAATTTTGTATAATTTATGTCTATAACTTTTTTTGGTAAAATAAATAGTTTAGCTGCAGGAGCAAATTCTATTTGATCGAAATCGTGTTTCCATTAATACTAGGTATAGCCAGGATATTTTGAAACTTTTGACAGTATTCAGAACGTCAGCGTTTGCGAAACGTTAATTCAACACGCAAATGCATGGAGAATTGCCATTAGGAGGAGAAACATGTGCGCGCTTACATACGCTAGGTGAAACAATATTTCAACAATATTTTCAACAATATTTTGTCGCACTAGAGCGGCAAAGTTCCATAGCGGCACTCCAACCTCGAACAAATCAGCTGTTTTCGAGTGTGACAGCACAGAAAAGGTCACCGTATAATCATGTAGGACATGAAATAACATAATTGTGTTTTGGATCATATAACATTGTAAAAAAAGATCTGGTGGAAAGAAGAATTACTACAATAAATGAACTATAAAACTATAAGTGAAAGTTTCAAAATTAGGGAGATAAGGACCCAGTAGATAAGGAAAACTATCGCCATCTCACCTAAAAATGTGCGCCACTTCGACAATTTTCAAATAATAATATTTTTAATTTGGTGATGGTATTTTCAAAACTAAAATGGTTATGTCGCAGGGCTAAATAGCGCAGTACATCAATTATAAAAATTTCTGAAATGTCTGTAAATAATTAAAGTATATAAACTATATAAGTTCTACAAATTCTGAGTTTTGAATGGTATTTGAAGCAAACGTGCTTCCAAGACGTTTACACGTATTTCTATCTCGTATCGAGGCTCTTTTGTCCTGTGCGTTGTATTCGTTCCAGTAGTGTGTAATTTTTATCTCTTTATAGTGTAATCTTCTTAACTATATTGCATCAAATTGTGATCAAATTGCAATCAAATAAATACAGGCTTGGATTCTGTGAAACACATTTGTTAGAGATATCAATCTGTTTTCCAGGTACTACTGGATTTATGGTGTAACATGAAAATATTAGGACTAGCTATGTTCATACAAAACAACAGGTTGTACTGATAATTTTTACAGCCACCCGGATATCATAATGATCCAAACTATAATTGAACAGTGGCCCTGTTCCAACCTACCGCTCATCTCTACATCCTTTAAGAACTGCTTCTAATTTACTTTTCGTTGATCGTGATATATACCCTGCGATTAATGTTGGGTATGGACTCATCATTTTTTCTTTCAAATTAATAACCTTCCCTTTTAATTGATCCATGAGTAAAAACAAGAGAAGCGGAGAGAGAAGACGAGAGAGCGAATTTTGAGTGTATATTATGCGGGGTAGCGTTGATGAGTTTGAGCAGTGCGGAGGCAGAGGGAGCTTGCCCATGCCGAGAGTCTACGGAGCGGCCAGCCAGTGCCGAAGAGCCGGCGAGCGAAGAAACGATTAGTGGGTGATTTAATAATGTATATTCTTTATAAACCGTGTAATCTTTTCTAAATTACACATCATTTATATGGGAGGCGGGCTCCGAGCCGCTCGCCGTTTTTATGATTAATTGATGAATACCTGGTGCTAATGGCTCTTGATATCTTCCACTTTATTTTCTCTTTACACTTTACACACAACGACGACGACGTATGGTACAACTAAAACAGCGACTCCCAACCAGAGTGCACCACCATTGTCTTCAAACCATTACCTTCGGCTTCCGAACCAGGTGATCGAACAATGTTGTCAATTATTTTCGGATGAAAAGGAACGTGTATATTACACATACTACAGTAGTGAAACTTATACTCATTGAAATGAAAACTTCTACATCAATAAGTGGTAGTAGAAATTTTTAGGGTGCCGTAATAAAAGTAAAAAGAAAACCCTTATGGGATTACTGGTTTGTCCGGCTGTCTGTTTAATGTCCATCACAGTCGAACTTCTCAACACTGAATACAGATATTACACTAAAATTTGCCATGTTTATACAGCTTACATACAGTGTGTTCAGAAAAGACCGCATCATATGAAAAAAAAACTTATGCATTTCTCAGAAAACTTAGTTCGTTATAAAAATTGGCAGCGTGTATGAAACCAAAACGACAACCGTTAAATATGTAAATTTCGGTTCCATATACCTAGCGATTCAGAATATATATACCTTAGTTTCCTTAGTTTCGATTAACTTTATTTGGAAATTTTGTTTAGTAGTAAAAATTATATTCAAATATGAAGTCACAGCCACCTGTCTTAAAAAACGTTTTGTTCGTTTCTTTTTTTGTTATGACAAATATTAGTAAATGCCAGTGATACTAAAAGGTTCTTTTTAATCTATTTTTAGAAATTTTAATACATTTTTAACATACATTATTATTTTGGTATGACAACTAATGCTTATTTAGAACTACCGCAAAGTTACACATTTCCTTGATGCGAAGTTGATTTTTCGCCCTGTAGATAATAATAGATCATACCATAACGAATACAGGAGCGTGACTTACCTTTTATTCAATTAATATTAATGACTGGATATGTTTATAATAATGTTTATATAATAATGTAGTTATCCATCTACAGCAAGCGATTATCTCGGTGTTGCTGATACTTTCAATGAAAACATCCGGACAACCAAATCGATTATTCAACCATTTCTAGGATACCCAGAAAATTCTAGCAGACTGGGTATAGACCCAGTCTCAATAGTGAAAATCTCTTTAAGAAACACCACAACAAATATGTTGCCGAAAATAAGGAAGCAAGTTAACCAGTGTTGCAAGCAGTAATCGATCATAGAACGACTTCGGCTCGACAAATTGCTTCTCACCCCAATGCAGTAATTCAACAGCACATAACATACTAAAACTCAACAAATGTCTATCACCTTTATAAACCAACATTTGTAAGTACACTAAAGGCAAGAGACTATGGCATCTGGTATGACTTTATTATCGTTACTTGGAGATGTTGTTTAGACGTAAAATTTATATTGAAATTTGAAGTCAGACGCACCTATCTTGAAATCCAATTTTTTGTTTTTTTAACATTTGTTATAAATATTAGTAAATGTTGTAGTACCAGTGAATCCAGTGATAGGTACTAAAAGCTTCTTCTTAATCTATTTTATTAAAGTTTGATTAAATTATTTACATTTTTAGTGATTTTGGTATTATAAGTAATGTTTATTTATAACTATCGCACACCATCTACTTTTCTGGGTGCAAAGTTGATATTTTTCATCTTTGACATCATCATGTCTCTGTGTAGTGTCTCTCCCGAGAACTTATTCTTCGAGAAAAATCATACGCAACATAATTTAGAAAATTTCGTGGAATGTTTTGTATGCAATGTTGTATAGGTTCCTCTAAATGGCCAGGTCATTGTATGTATACTTTCTTCTTGATGTAACAAAAATAAATCTAGGGGTAAAGTCGGGGAATCTAGGTGGCCACACACAGAAAAATAAATACTTCACTCAAAGCAATGTGCTTCCATGCAAGTATTAGTTTGATTAGTTTGCTATACCGCAAGTAGATATTTTCTCAAGTTGAGAATATATTCATTTTGATTAAAGTACATATAAGACTTCTTAAATGAAAGAAAATGTTTCAAGCCAAGTAAATATTAACTTTCATTTAAAGCAATACCCGCAAGCATATAATTTTCTCACGTTTTGAGAATATACTTCGCTGTGAGCAGGATCTCGGCTCCTAATTTTTCTGCCAATCCAACGGTGGCCAAATTTCTGGTTTAAAAAGTACTTGACGGAGTTTATGTTGTGTTACCCGTTTAATTATCGGCATATTGCCAAATATTTGCTTCTTCAAAATAACGCACAAATACTGGTTAGTAATACCGGCAATTTGTCGGATAGCAGTCGTTCTATGCACGATTACCGTTTGCAACACTGGTAAACTTCCTTCCTTATTTTCGGTAGCATATTTTTTGTGGCGTTTCTTAAAGAAACTTTTAGCAGCCCGAGTCTTGTATTTTCTGATTATCCTAGAAATGGTTGAATGGCCAATTTGGTTGTCTGGATGTCTTCATTGAAAATATCAGTAACGTCGAGATAATCGCTTGCTGTAGATGGATAACTACTGTTATAAACATATACAAAATCATTAATTGAATGAAAGGTAAGTTATGCTCCTGTATTAGTTATTGTATGATTTATTATTATCTATACGGTGAAAAATCAACTTCACATCAAAAAAATGAGCAATTTGCGTTAGTTCTAATAAATATTAGTTGTCAAACCAAAATTATAAAATATGTTATAAATATGCTAAAATTTCTAAAAAATAGATTAAAAAGGACATTTTAGTATCACTGGCATTTACCAATATTTGTCATAAGAGAAAAAATTAAAAACAAACAAAAGGTTTTTTTAAGATAGGTGACTGTGACTTCATATTTGAATATAGTTTTTACTTCTAAACAACATTTCCAAATAAAGTTTATCGATAACAATGAAAATAATGGTACTTTACTCTTATCACAAATTCATATATTCTGAATCGCTAGGTATATGGCACTGAAATTTACATATTTGACGGTTGCCGTTTTGGTTTCATATACGCCGCCAACTTTTATAAAGAATAAAATTTTCTGAGAAATGGTTCATAAATTTTAGTAGTTTCTCCGGAATCGTCGCCACAAAATCGGGTACACACACACACAGACATTTTTTCTGCAGCATGGTCATAAAGGATCACGGGACCCACAATTTCCGCTAAAATGTTTTTTATTCGGCACGATTACAATACTTTATCATACTGCGTATGATAAAGTAAAAGAAAAACTGCATTTTAAAACATAATAACGACTTGGCAAACTTAAACATTGTGTTACAACGTATGTTGATTTGACAACCATGCCAACTGTACCGACTGCGAAATTTTGGCGTTAGAAATTAGAAAAATTTTAAAATTAATGATTGTTTCGATCGGATACACTTTATAAATTTGCATGAAACGGAAGCCTTGGCTGGAGAGAACTTCTAACATATGTTTTTATAATATTAGTTCTGTTAATAATGAGTTCGTTCATCTGATATTTACATTCTCTGACTCGTGCTATAGATTCCAGACTCCAGTAGACCATTCTTGTATTATTTGTATACCAAGCAATTTAAAATTCGAGTGACTTTAGAAGCTCCGTGATCTCCTCCCCCATGGAATAGGGAACACGTCGGGTATAGCTATTATTGTAGCTGCGCAGATAGGCCACAGTTAGCCCTTTTTACTTCCTCGAGATGGATGTCGCGAGCGCGGTCCTTAGTCATGAGCCATACCTGCCTCTATCCTAAATGGGCACGCTGAACAGACAGGGCTGGCTTCTAGCCAATGCCTTGCTGAACAGACAGGGTTGGCTGGGAGCCAATGCCCTGGGAGCAACCAACAACAAAAACATTGTGTCAATTCTTTATTGCACAATCTTAAGGCAGTACGTGTAAATAGCTGTGCTGGTCAACTCATAATTCTCAGTACCTAACTCATTGCTGTAGCTAGAGTAGAGCTTTTGCACAAAAGTGTGAGGTGGAAGGAAAGCTTCATAATCGGGAACCTTCCATCTAAATCAGAAGATCTGACAACCCTAATCCCAAAAGGTATGCCATTTGTGCACGTTGTTTCCGTAGATTACGAACCTGGGAACAAAAAATTTCCATCACGACACACCCGGGATACAACATTATTAACAGAAAGTGTCAAAATACCAAGTTATGTCGTTTTTGCAATAATTGATGCTCAGGAAATAAATAGTCGTCATATAAGTACCTACTCTCGTGAAGGCTTGATCTTTGAAACCATATGAAGTGAAAAACATGGGATCTGGGACACTTTTTTTGGCTAGTGTGTAGAGTTATTTTTGTCCCTCCCTCGACAGCAATACTTCTCACAGAGTTTTGAGTAGTTTTTGTTTTCCTGCCTAAGTTGGAGCTATTACGATTTTTTCTTGAGTAGACTCAAATGAAAACTTTGGTTGTGAAAATTAAAGCTATGATGTTTGTCGAAGTTTGCAAACCAATATTTGTAGTATAATGGTTTGCGGTAAAAAATAAAAAAAAAATTATCAAATGAGGCCCAAACTATTTATTTTTACTAATAAGTTGACCCTTTTGGCATATAGGCATTTATGTTTTACGTTGGCCTATCTTCAGAATTCTAGTTTACTTTATAATTTTAATTAGCAAAATCACTGCAAAATTTATATGCTTTCAGTCTAAAACATTAAATCTAAAAACATTAACGATAAGGTATAGCATTAATTATCGTTAGAGATATTACTTCTCAGAAATATAATCTATGTTTTCTACTTAGACAAAAATAAACTATTTCCATTACCGTAGATATCTAATCGTTTCTTATATTTTATGAGGTAAAACGAATGTTATTGTATGCATTAATATGCTCTGCTCTAGTTTACGTGATCGGGTTTATTTCGGATCAGCACAATTCGTAAGATTTTTATCTCATGTCACGACAACTCCGACGTGTAAAACTCATATGAATGTTACAAATTAGTAAGTACTTGATTGTATTTTGATGTCTGGTTAAGAGAAGTCATTGTTGGTTGAAGTGGAATTATATAATGATTAAATTTAATCAATATTCGATTAATTATGCTTGCATTTCCTGTAACAATAACAAATACTAAACTGGTAAGTAGATAAGATTTACATCCATTTTTGATTAATCGACTCATCATTTTTGAATAAAAAGACAAAGTCTAAAATAGTTACTCACTCTGAATATAATTTAAACTATGATTTTGGTATGGTGTCTATGTGCAGAAACATATATTCAGAGATACTCATTCTATGACGTTGTAACCATATATTTATTACAGATGTACTGCGGATAGAATTACGGATCGGTCCGATATCAAAACATGAAGGAGGATATAACTCATTTCTTTCCAGGAGTAGCAAAGTGCTCTACGCGCACGCGTGATTTTTTTTTTACTATTATCACCAAAAAGTTGTTGAAATATTTGAAAGTTGCTGTTATACATTGTTCATCCAAATTCTGTTTAAAAATCAATAATCTAGTATTTTTATACCCCCCAAATTTACTGTGGTGAGGGTATATTGAGTTTATCACAACATTTGTACCACCCTTAAGGAGGCGTGGCAGATATAGATAGATGTAGACTTGTATACGTATTTAATCAGCATTGAAAACCGAAAAGCTGGCCAAAACCTAAAACAATGAAAATTTGATTCGGAGAATTTTGCCTGTTGGGTTACATAAACGAATGATTACTGTATTCAGCCCTGGAAGGGGAAAGCCTAACTCTTTATACTAAGCTCGGTAACTGAGTTCAACGTTGGTCTTTCATGAAAGCGTTGGACCTAGACGAGAACATCGACCAAAGACGGTGAACTTTTAAATTGCATATCTCGGAAGTGAATAGTAATATTTAGTTTTTCCGAGATGGATTCGACTTATTGAAGTATGTAAAATTATTTTCGTTTTAATTGACTTTAAAGGAATGTTTATCGGCTTGAAATACGGTCATATTTGGTAACCTCGCGAAAACGTTATAATTTTAGAGAGCTAATTTTTCTAATAGATGAAAAGTAACATATACCACCTTATTCCACAAAGTGGGAACTTTAGAGTTTTAGCTAAATGTATTAGCTAACGAAATTCATTAGGTATTGATTTTGCTTTTTCAGGATATGTGGTTGATATGATTTTTTTTCTAATTGTGCATAGCGTGTGCACTTCGTAGAATTGGAAACTAATACCAACACCAGTCATATCATTCACGTAACCTAACTCGATTATTTTATTAAATTGATAATTAAATTGATAAAGTTTACCATCGCTTTTACAAATTTAAATTGTTCAAAAATAAAAACGCAATGTTTTGTTTGTAAGGTTTTACTTTAAAAGCAAGCTATCGATTTCGCTATCGATTATTTTCAGTTTGTTAATAATAAATGTTATTATTAATTTGTATTCAACATTTCCTGAGAATCGGCATTATGTATTATTATAGTCTTATTATTTATAAATTATAAGAATAAACATTACGTGCAGATGTTTTTATTTGTAAACTCAGACAGAAGTTGTTGCAGTCGTATTTGACGACACAAATTAGGAAATACTTTAAGGGATTGATCAATCATGGAATAGCGCCTTTTATTTTATTGTTATGTTTCGATTTTTGTTGACAATCTGTATCAGACAACAACTGCAAAATGAATTCGAAATAACAAAATATAAGAAAACAAATAAATACAACAATAACGCTATTAAAAACTAGTTTATTTTATTTTTCGATGATACTGTATTTATTTTAGTACACATTGGATATTTTAAGGTTTTATATGAAAATAAGTTTTAATTCCGTGTGCCTTTGTCACAGTGTCTAGAAGGTACCGCAATAATAGTTACCATCCATATCGAAGAGGGTTGACCTCAGTCCCGGTACTCCTATACCGTATGACTCCCTATGGTGTGTGGAATCATGCCCCGCGGGGGTGAAAGGGGTTCGCGGGTGAAAATGTCATTCTGAGTAAAAAGTTTCATGCGGACTTATTGAGTTTTTCTGTTCCTAAAGAAGATATAGAATAGAAGATAATTAATAAAAAATTTTGAAATGCCTAAATTTGTAATCATCGTGCTCCAACCCCCCCCCCCCCCCCCCCCCTATACTTATTATCTTTGAAATCTGACATAACTCACATATGTCCGCTATATTGGGTCCGCCATTTTGTTCACAGTAATTTTGCCGTTGGATTCGTAATCAGCGACTTCAACAACCACTGTAAACCAATTTTTGTCTAAATCGAAGTTTATTTCAGGTTTTGACCACCTTTTCGGGATTTTGTTCCACCGTGCGTCTGTCCGTCTATGTACACTGGCGTAATTTTGAAGTAATTGATCTGAAATTTGGTATACAAGCTTATCTCTTAGAAAGTAAGGACCAATTCGTAAATGGGCAAAATCGGTTCACTTGCTTTTTTTAATGTTTTACCGTGGGGGTATTTTAACTTCAGCACGGCTGAAGATAATTTACTTACTAGGTTTATTTATGTGGAACACAATAATTGAGGGTTAATTGATGGCATTAAAAGTTGCAAAAACATTTGTTCCTGTATGGATTAACAATCGTGGTTGGGTTTTTGTTGGTGTGTATTAAAATCTTGCATCTACATGTTTCGACGATGCGTCCTCAACTTCACACCGTTATAAGGAGATAAAAACATTAAACTTATAAAATTGCAAACATTATATTTTGGAATTATAGGTAATTATTTAACAACAAAATAACAACAAAATAAATAGATATAGTTCACTTAGTACTACGATTTGTAAAATAGATGCAGATATTTCATTTCTAAAGAATACCAAAAATCAATGTTTGTTTCCTAAATTTGTTCATATTAATTTAAATGTTAAGTCAAGATTCACAGAATTCTTAACTTTGTTTGCTAAAAGAAAATGGCTTGATTTGGAAATTAAATATCTATACGCAAAAGGAAGTAGGTTAGAGTTAGAAAAATATAATTTGCATTTAAAACTTTGTAAAGATCTTTCAGATCTCAATTACCAACAATGGTTAGTGTTTCAACAAAACATGTACGAAATCATCAATCACAAAATGGATAAGGTTAATTTCAACCATAGGAAGAAACTCTCTTTGCTATCTCAAGGAAACAGTGATGTTTTGTTGAAACAATTTCCAGCTAAGAATTTAGATTGTAACATAGTTATTAATGAATCTTCTGAGTCCTTCTCAAAAACTGAAATTAACTTTCTGAATAAAGGCTTAAAATACAACTTGCCTAATAAAAGGATGCCTACTATAGAGTTAATATCAGGAATTGAATCTTCAATTAGCCAATGTAATGACACCACAAAAGCTGCAATCAGGAGCTCTTGTAAAAATCAGCTTTTAATGAATCAACAGGACTTTAAAGTTAGTAATGAATGTAAAGATCAATACAAAATTATTGAAGGACTCAAGAAGAAGAATTGTTTTTATCTTAAGGCTTACAAAGGTAATAAGGTGGTCATCCTGGATAAAGCGGATTATTTTGATAGGATTGATAACTTAATTGCAAATGGTCCTTATAAGGAAATCAAGAAAAATCCACTGCCCAAACTAGTCCGTCAAATAAATAGTACGCTGTCCAGTTGTCCTAATCTTATCACCCGCCAAACTAGATTTAAACTCAAAGTTTCCAATCCTACTGTACCTAGATTATATGTTCTTCCCAAAATTCACAAACCTGGTAAATCAGTGAGACCTATTGTATCAGGTATTAACTCACCTACTTACCAGTTAGCGAAATGGTTATCGAATGAGTTCAACAATTTACCTGTTCCTCAACCAGGCTTCTCTGTTAATAACTCATTGGAGTTTATCAATAAGGTTAACAATGTAAAATTAGAGGATGGCGAATTGTTGATTTCATTTGATGTTGCTTCACTGTTTCCTAGTGTGCCTATTCCGGAAACTTTGGAGTTTCTTAGGGAATTATTGTGCAATAACAACTTTGACCCGTCAGAAATAGATGAATATGTAAGATTGACTGCCCTTTGTATGTCTCAAAATTGTTTTCAAATAAACGGAAAGTTTTTTGAACAACTTGAGGGAACTGCAATGGGTAACTGTCTCTCACCTTTTATTGCCAACTTGTTTATGAGCAGATTTGAAACCAATGTAAAGTCTATAGCACCATATTTCCCTAAGACTTGGGTTAGGTATGTCGACGATATTTTTGCCATTTTTGACACCAAGAACTGCAGTATTCAAGATTATCGTCTCGTTTTGAATTCTAAGTTCAACACCATTAACTTTACTGTAGAACAAGAAGTTAACGGCCAACTTCCATTTTTAGATACTCTGGTAGTCAGGAATAGCAAAAATATAATAGAAATTGACGTGTATCGGAAAGATACTAACACAATCAGGTTTATCCCTAATGATTCGCAGCATCCTTTTCAACAAAAATTGTCTTTTATTAGTTGTTTAGTAAATAGGTTATTGAAATTTCCATTGTCCGCAGATAGATATCAGCAAGAATTATTGTTTATTAAGAATGTTGTCATACATAATGGGTACCCTGAGAAAATAGTTGATAGAATGATTAAGAAGCAGAATCAAAAAATGTATGTAAACAAATATCTACTTTAAATACTTTGTCTGTAGAAAAGAAGAATTATGTTAAAATACCGTTTGATTGTGCATATACAAGGGGTTTGAGAAGTATTTTTACATCACAAAATCTCTGTTTAGCATATTCGACTCATAATAGCATAAAGAACCTTCTTGGAAACCCAAAGGATAAGGTAGATGTACTTGATAAATCTGGTATATATTGTATCAAATGTCATGACTGTGAAAAAGAATACGTAGGCTAGAAGAATACGCAGACTAGAAGAACAATTTTAACTAGGTTCAAAGAACATGTAGCTAATTTTAAATATAATCGTTTTGAAAAATCTATGGTTTAGTTGCTTTATAATTCAATGGCAAATTCTAGGTGTGATTCAGTGCTCATTTAACGACTGTAAGGACAATTTTACTGCCTGCTCATATGCATAGTACGTATGTCGTCGACATATCTATGCCATGCTTTGATATTTTATTAATAATGGATCCTCGAAACATGTAACTGCAGTGTGTTGAAATAAACCAATAAAAACCCAACCATGTTTTTTAATCAAGGTGCGTTCAATCCATAAAAATGGTTTTTGGAACTTTGGACAAACTTATTAACATCATTTGTTTATTTATGTCACCCTAACAAATTAATTGCAACTTTCTACCTACAATTTTTGCCAGATAATGCGCTCTTGCTCACGAAGTTACACAAGAAGTTCTTAAGCAACTGAAGTCTAGAAACAGAAAATGGTCCATTTTCTAGATACTAGTCTAGCATAAGACAATTCATCACAATTTCTGTTTAAAATTTTGTTGTACGTAGTAATTGCACAAATTGTGTTCTAAACGGCATAATAAATTTCGTAGGGTAAAAGGGCTATATGATATTTATAGCTTATAAGAATCCAAAAGAGACAAAATTGTTGCCTACTAACCTCTTATTTGAAAGTTGTGTTTGATCCAGCGAAATTCACTTGGCAATCGCAATTCATAAATCTAAAAAAATAAATCTGATATTATCACGCTGTTACTTGATTAGATGAGTACCTAGAACATACATTTAGTGATAAATTTTTACCCTGCCGCTGTAGTTTTTATATTTTTCATTGTACCTAAGCTGTTAAATATACGTATTTGAATTATTTGATCAAAATTGCTTCTGTGGCCCCAGCAGATATGCCCCTTGAAGGATACTAGAAAGCTAGTTCAAGGTAGTTATAAGCAGACATCGTGTATTTATTGGTTTACCAATACCAGATGATTAAAATTATTTAATTAAAATGAAAGAAAGTGTATGCAGGATATTTATATACAAAAGCGTTGTCTATGCATTTATGGTTGTTATGGATACGAATTTCAAGCATCAAAAGCTTCCTATAAGAGCTTTAAGAAGACTTGTTGGACATTCTGAAAATAAAATATGTATATGTGTCTTTTTGCTTGTTATAATAATAACTGTTTCAGTGGTAAATAATTTATTGCACTCGTTAGCCGGTGACACTATAATATATAAAAGTCGAAACATTTTTGGAACCGGTGATCTAAAGCTAAAGCACCATAATCAAATCGGCCTGCTAGTAGTGTTCAGCGCGTGTTTATACAACAGCGCTGAGTGTAATTAAGGTGCCTTCATTTATGCTGCTCTGCTCTACCGGTTAATTATTATTTATCCTATTTTTCTCCATCGGCGCACAGAATCTAATCTCATTTAATGACATTTCAGGGTTATTAACTGGGAGGTAATTAAAGCTGAAATTCAAAAAGTGATCCCCATTTATTTATCCATTCATTTCAGTGATTAGTAACACGACCGATTGACCGAAACATTGCTGGTCTGGGGCCCCGTTCCCTCTTAACTTATTTTAAAGTTCATAATTACCTCACTCACATCTTGCCACACAGTTGACGTTGGCAGAAGTGTACAGTTATAATTTCTGTCCCCTGGACAGAAATAAGTGTCTCTTTCTCTCTTCTACTTCTTCGTATCGACCGGTAATTACGACAATTTCGGAAGCATTTCAATTACAGCGAACCAGTCCGCAAAAATCGCTCCAATTACGATAAAATAAAATGTACAGGTAATAAACTCTAAAAATTGTTTGCATCTGGTGCATATCTCTGGTGGGAATTGGCACGAAATTATTGCCACTAACACGCAATATTATTATTTTCCACAAGATGACGCATCGATATTCAGTAGATTTCTATGTTGTATCACACGCAAACAAATACTACAAGCTAATCATTTTAATACTACAAGCTAATCATTCTAATGCATTAGTAGGATAGACTTTCGTCACGTATTAAAGACAATGGATGTTTCCATGACAAAAGGCCCATCTAAACTAAGTTTGAACTTAATTGTAATTTAAGACATTTTTCGAAATGTTGAGTTCTGTTGGCTTTACTTGTTTCGGTTGTTTAGCCTACGCGTCACGTAGCTGACTTGCTTACTACCGCAACGAATAGTAATAATCCGCACAGCGTTTATGGCAACAGTTCGCTATAAACTCTGTGTTTCGTAGTCGTGGAAATTCCATGATGCCGTATGTTTCATAATCGCGGATTAAAATCTGCTGCAGTGAAAACAACAACTGGTCGCCCGAGCTTAAGGCACAAGTACTTTTGTAAATTAAAAATAATTTACGTTAAACTGGCATTAAAAAGCCCAGCCTAACTCGTGTAAAGTTTCTATTATAACTAATGAAGGTAAGTAATGAAGTTAAATAATAATTCCAATTTATAAGTATAAATTAGAATTAATATACTTAATACAATTACACTGAGAAAAGTGTATAGGGACCAGTATAATAATTCTCATAATGCTTATGATAAAATATATTACCATTTATCTAGATTGTACACTTCCGCGGTCTCAGTCAATGATATATTGATTTCCGGGTGGAAACAGCGTTGAGGACTTTGAAGCAGTCGACGTTTCGCGCTCTTTTGCAAGAGGCATCTTCAGGACTAAGTTATCAAACCAACTACTAAGAAGCACTTGGTGCCTCTTAGCACTGAAGATGCCTCTTGCAACAGAGCGCGAAACGTCGATTGCTTCAGTCCTCAAGGCGGTTTCCACCCGGAAATCAATATATCATTTATATATTACTATTTGTGACAAGAATATTGCATTATAAACCTTCCAATACGCGTATCTTAAGTACAGTCTATGAATGAAATTCCGTATTTGCAGTATTCTAAAGAATTTTATTGTAAAGGTAATAAAAATGTATCGTAATTTTTAAAATGTAACCCTGTAAAATTTAAATTCTCGTTTTTTAATTTCAGTAATATCGTTTTTCTATTGAATGCTATAATAATCTATCATCAAATTTAAAATACAGGATTATAATATTTTAAATTCAAATGATAAGTATACTACACGTATTTTACCATATTGTAGCGTTTTTCGTTCGTTAAGGTGTGAATTAAAACACTCGGTATATTAAAATAGTCAACTAATTTATTTAACACTATTACAGTCTTATTACCTAATTATTAAACACGAACACTAAACACAAACACTAAAAACTAACTGTCACTTAAGGCTACTATAAACATTTATCTTCACAGTATTTATTTCTAACTATTTATGTCGATCGATAATCGCGCCAAGTACTCCGACTGCACTCAGAACTATATTGGCCGGTAGCGAGCGACGGCTCGCTTATATACCCGTATCGATCCGTGCGGGACCCTTCGCGAATCTTCTACGCTGGCACAGAACAGTCGTTACTCGCGCTCGCCGTCCGGATAGACCTCTCTGGAATGGGCCGCCTCGAGAATAACCTCGAACTTCTGGCGCCTTCGCGGCTGTTAAGATCGTCACACTGCCCCCCTCCTAAGCTCGTTTCGTCCCGAAATGATTCCAAAGATGGTGGATGTCGATATCGGCAGAAAGCTCCCTTGTTGCAGCAAGACCTCTTATGGAAGTAACAGTCCACGGTTCTCTCCAGGGGACGACGTTGAGGGCTATAACAGCACACCAGAATTTGTACGCCCGTCAACCTGAAGAGTGCTTCCAACATGCTGCGAATCATCCTCCAATCCAAGCCATCGAGTCCGCATGCCAGCTTGGGAATGGCCAGACTTCTCAGGTCCTCGGCTAGCAATTCTTCCTTTAGAGAACACAAAGTGTCCCAAACATCCCTATAGGTTGGCTTCTGACCGGACGTCTCTTTGGTAACCAAGTGGAAGATCTTTCTGCCGGTCTTTTCGTCGGTTGCCTTGAGTGCTTGTCCGACTCTGGGATTAGACCGACGCAGCTCTGGAATATTTCCAAACTTCCCGCGGAAAACCTTGGCTATCCCTCTAGACATTTGCAAGTCCTTAGCCACACAATGTGCCAGTGCGTAGCCAGCTGGAGCAGTAAACAGGTCCCGCTGCACTTCACAGGTCACACCGAACCGACTCTTTTGACCATTAGAATGACGGGCCATGAATTCGTCGAATGTCAAATCCGGCTCTGGTTGGATTCGCCGCAGCTCCGCGTCTTCGTGGTCTCCGTAGTAAGGAGCCAGTCGGTTGAAGTGAATGACTCGAGCTTTACCCCGCGGTGGCTTTTGTATCCGGTAAAGGACGTCGTTGATAGCTTCCAGAACTTTGTATGGTCCATCCCAGAATGTTTGAAGTTTTGGTGACAGTCCCTTTCGTCTCTTAGGGTCGTAAAGCCAAACCATATCACCGGCATTGTACCTGTGGTCCTTGGCATTCACATCGTATGCGTCCTTCATCCGATTACTGGCATCTTGAATGGAAATGCGAACTTGGCTATGAATGACATCCATTCTTCTTCGCAGTTGACTGGCGTAGTCCTCCCCGGCGACATCAGTTCCTGGCGGGCAACCAAACTTCAGATCGCATGGGAGACGGAGTTCTCTTCCCATAATTATCCGAGCCGGAGACTCTCCCGTGCTTTCGTGGACGGCCGATCGATAAGCCAGGAGGAACAAATGAAGAAAACCATCCCAGTCTCTTTGATGGTCGGAGACCACTTTGGCCAAATACCGATTAATGGTTCTATTCATGCGCTCCACCATTCCATCTGACTGCGGGTGTAACGCAGTAGTTCTTGTTTTCTTGATTCCGAGCGTCTTCAGATGTTCTGGAACAAACTGGATTCAAAATTTCGCCCTTGGTCCGAATGTAGCTCCAAAGGTACGCCAAATCGGCAAATCCATTCTTTCACCAAGGCGTCGGCAATTGTTGAGGCTTCCTGGTTTGGTAGAGCGTATGCCTCAACCCATTTGCTAAAGTAGTCCATCACGACCACGATGTACTTATTTCCTGCTTCGGATTCGGGAAACGGGCCGGCTACGTCAATAGCAATCCTTTCAAAGGGACTTCCCACGTTGTACTGGCGCATCAAAGCCTTCTGCTTTCTCTGCGGCCCATTACTTGCCGCACATACAACGCATTTTCTGCACCAGTCCCTTACGTCTTCCTTGCCATTGACCCAGTAAAATCTTTCCCTCACCTTTCCCAGCGTCTTTGTCACTCCGAGATGTCCTCCTGACACACCGGCATGGAGTTCCTCTAGCAATTCCGCAATCCGACATTTGGGCACAACAATTTGCCTTCTTTCCTCTTTGCCGTCGTGGTCAATTATTTTCCGCCGCAGGAGCCCATCTTCCAGAATTAGGGAGTCCCATTGTGCCCAATACGACTTGATGTTAGGAGAATACTTGGCAACTTCTCCCCCGGTTGGCTTCTTCTCTTCTTTCATCCAGTTTAGGACTATCTGGATATCGGGATCTTCCTCTTGGTCTTTTATAAGATCTCTATTTTGCCAAGTATCGTCGACTATGGTAGTTCGTAACAAATCAGCATCTGTTTTCTCTGCCCGCTGGCAATGCTTGCAGTCCTGTGGACAGGGTCTTCTTGATAGGGCATCTGCATTTCCATGGATTCTCCCTGCTCGGTGCTCGGTGTCGAAGTCAAACTCCTGTAGCCTCTCTATCCATCTTGCCACTTGTCCCTCTGGATTTTTAAACTGAAGGAGCCATTTTAAAGCTGCATGGTCTGTTCGTAGCAGGAACTTCCTTCCGTAGAGGTACTTGTAAAAGTGTTCCATCGCTTTCACAACAGCTAGCAACTCTCGGCGGGTGACGCAGTAGTTACGCTCTGGCTTGGAAAACGTTTTACTAAAATAGCCTATGACTTTTTCTTCTTGCCCATCCTGAATTTGGGACAGCACGGCTCCTATGCCCACATTGCTAGCGTCGGTGTCCAGTACAAATTTTCCTTCAGGTAGGGGATAGCTCAAGATAGGTGCGCTAATCAGAGCCCCTTTTAGGTGATCGAAAGCTTCTTGACATTCCTGGGACCATTGGAATTTTCGTTCTCCTTCGGTGAGCCTGGTTAATGGTTTTGCGATGTTGGCAAATCCATTCACATAGCGTCGGTAGTATGTGCATAATCCCAAGAAGCTGCGCAGCTCATGTTTGTCATTGGGAACTGGCCCATCTTTGACAGTCTGGATCTTTGCCTTGTCAACCGCCACTCCTTGACTGGAAACAACGTGACCCAGGTACTGCACAGCTCTTTGAAATAGATGACATTTCTTTGGGCTCAACTTCAGTGCTGAACCTCGTAGCCTCAGGAACGCTTCTTCTAGGTTTCGCATGTGGTCTTCAAACGATTTTCCTACTACAATAATGTCGTCAAGATAGACCAGACATGTCTTCCAGGACAGTCCTCTTAAAATCGTTTCCATCAGTCGTTCGAAAGTAGCAGGAGCATTGCACAGTCCAAATGGCATCACGTTAAATTGCCATAATCCAGCACCCACCGTGAAAGCTGTCTTTTCTCTATCTTCGGGGGCCAATTCAACTTGCCAGTACCCGCTCTTCAAATCCAGCGTGGAAAAGATCTTCGATCCGGCCAGGGTGTCCAAAGTGTCATCGATGCGAGGAAGAGGATAGCTGTCCTTTTTGGTCACATTATTAAGCAGCCGGTAGTCAACGCAGAATCTGGTCGAGCCGTCTTTCTTCTTTACCAGTACCACCGGTGAAGACCATGGACTGCTGGATGGTTCTATGATTCCTTCCTCGACCATACTCTCAACAATTTTGTCAGCCTCCTCTCTCTTAGCCAGCGGTAGTCTTCTAGCTGTCTGCCGAATGGGACGAGCATTTTCCGTATTAATTTTATGCTGGATTATATTGGTCCTCCCCTTCTTCCCAGTATCAAAAACATCTTGATACTTATGGATCAGATATCTCAGCCTCCTTCTTTGGTCTGGTCTTAGACCGGTGCCTGACGATGATACCAGCACTTCTAATTCTTCCGGAATGGCCTCCCGGCTGGTTTCCACGGCCGCAACCTGTCGCAGTATCGCTGAAACTCCAGAGCAGTGTCCTAACTCCGTACCCTCCTTTAATAACACAGGATAATGATTGACGTTCATTATCCTCACAGGAATACTCCTGCCAGCCCGCACAAGGGCCTTTCCGACCGCTATTCCTCGGCCAACAGCCTCGTCATGCATTACGGGTTCGAACATGACTATCTCACCATCTGTGGTCTTGCCATCAATGCAGCCGTCCAAAACTATCTCGCTCCGTTCTGGTATCAGTGTCTCCTCCGGCAGTAGGACCTGAACGCTTAAATTCTTTTGTCGGTGTAAAACAACTTCCTCGGCATCTACCCGCAGAACTCCCTGCCTAAAGCTTAACTCGAAGCCCTTGGTGTCCATTATGTCCGTCCCGATGATCACCTCATCCTCAATCTCAGCCACTATCACAGGATGGTTAAACGTGGCTTTCCCGATGGTAAACATGACGTTTGTTTCACCATGCACTTTTGCTTGATCTCCCGTTGCTGTTCGTAGACGCCATTTTGATTGCCGAACCTTTGCTGCAGGTTTTATTATGTCGGGCCTTATGATTGTCTTCGTTGCACCTGTATCCAGCAGCACAGTGCGGAGGGTTCCATCCACACACGCGTCGACGAAAACACTGTTGGCATGGTGTTGCAGTGAGGAGACCTGGGCGGTATTTGCTGGGGCTTGCTGAATACAGGTCGACGTTTGCCCCCTCGCATCGACCTTTTTTAGTTTTCCGGATTGGCGGAAGTGGGACTGACGCCTTCTGGACAGCGTCTTCTTATGTGGCCTGCCTTGCCACATTTCCAGCACTCCAACTTCCGGTCCTGGCGGCTACGTTCTCTATTGATCTCCCTGACGATCCGTTTGACTGACTCTTCGAAGTCGTCCTCTCCTGGAATCACTTGTCGCACACGAGCTTGACCTTTGTTCGTGTTCTTGGCAGCTTCGAATTCAAGGGCCCGTGTTAGTGCATCAACTAGCTTAGGTGGATGTGCTAGTAGTAAGGCTTGCTTCATTTCACCATCACGGAGTCCGTCCAGGAATGCTTGAACCGCCAAACGTTCCATGATCTTTTCCTGGGCATCTGGATATGCTAGTCGAACCAGACGTGCAATATCTGCCTCAAATGCCTGTAAGGGCTCCCCTGACTTCTGGTACCGATTTTTTAGCTGAGTGTGGTAGACATGTTCCAGGTGTGACTGGCCATAACGCGTCTCCAGGTGTCTCACCAGGTGGTCGTAGACTTCTTGCTCTTCCGGGGACATTCTTTGCAAGATAGCAGCAGCATCTCCTCTCAAAGCCAACGTAAGGGCGGTCGCCTTCTCCCTGGATGACCAACCGTTCGCTTTTGCAGCCGCTTCAAACTGACGCTGATAAACATGCCACGACGTTGAACCATCAAATTGCGGTGGTTTGAGGCGCATCAGCCCAACGGAATCCTGATTGCCACTAAGTTTGCTCTTGTTGTCCGTTGCTGAAGGTTGATAGGGCAACTCCTCGAAGGTGTTGACGTCCAACGTTGTGATTTTGTTCTGAACTTCCTGGATCTTGCCTTCCAAAATCAAAAGAATTCGCTCTTCCAGTGTAGAAGATTTTGTTAAAATTTCTTCGTGTAATTCCCTTTTTAGGTTGGCGTTGTTTTCTAACATCTCTTTTTTTAACTTGGCAGAATTCTCTTCTAGCTTTTCCCCAAGCTCGCTTTTTAAACTGGTAATAAGTTCGGCGGAATTTTCTAGCAATTTAGCCTCCAGGTCGGCGGAATTTTCTAGCAATTTAGCCTCTAGGTTGGCGGAATTTTCTAGCAATTTAGCCTCCAGGTCGGCGGAATTTTCTAACACTTTAGCCAGGTCGGCGGAATTTTCCAGCAATTTAGCCTCCAGGTCGGCGGAGTTTTCTAGCAATTTAGTCTCCAGGTCGGCGGAATTTTCTAGCAACTTGGCCTGGTTGGCCTCCAAACATTGCAGCATTTGGCCGATATCACTTGCACTAGCAAAAACAAAGTTGTCCGGGTCATGGCCTTCTTCAATTAATGCTTTACGAAGCCGCTCCTGCAAGTCCGCTTTCTTCCCCGTCGTATCGCAGTCCCTTTCTTCCAGCTCTTTCTTCAGCTCACTAACCTTTAAGTCCGCTAGTTTCGCCATTTTCACGCACGTTAATTAGTCCGATTTATTTCACTTCAATTTTATTTTCACTAATGTCCAATTCACACCCGACACCTGACACCAATGTAGCGTTTTTCGTTCGTTAAGGTGTGAATTAAAACACTCGGTATATTAAAATAGTCAACTAATTTATTTAACACTATTACAGTCTTATTACCTAATTATTAAACACGAACACTAAACACAAACACTAAAAACTAACTGTCACTTAAGGCTACTATAAACATTTATCTTCACAGTATTTATTTCTAACTATTTATGTCGATCGATAATCGCGCCAAGTACTCCGACTGCACTCAGAACTATATTGGCCGGTAGCGAGCGACGGCTCGCTTATATACCCGTATCGATCCGTGCGGGACCCTTCGCGAATCTTCTACGCTGGCACAGAACAGTCGTTACTCGCGCTCGCCGTCCGGATAGACCTCTCTGGAATGGGCCGCCTCGAGAATAACCTCGAACTTCTGGCGCCTTCGCGGCTGTTAAGATCGTCACAATATATTAAATGGAATATGTCTTTCTAACATACTCTTTCATAGATATTAAAATACATTTGGCTATAATACATATTTTATAATACAGTTTTCTCAGTGTAGTGTAATGTAGCTATTTTTAAGACTAATTTCACAAAAACTGGAATTATTAATTAACGTCATTAGTTGGAATGGAACGTGCACACTGCGCACTAGACTGCTTTCCTCTTTGTACCTCAATCCTGAGACATACTCATAAGCAACAAGCGTTTCTAATGCATTCAAAGGGACGTTTTATGATGAAAAGTAAGAGGCGAAATTGTGCGCTTAAACCACTATGCAACACTATGGTAGGGATGTTCGATACGATACGATATTTTTAAGTACCGGTACTTTACATTCCGATACCCGATATTTTGTACCGGTACTATAGCATTCAATACGGTACGATACGATACGTTTTTGGACGATATTGTATCGCGATATTTGTTGTTGCCAGCGGGAAACCAATATTTTATTTTACAAGTGATACTGATTACAATAAAGGAGTTTGTATTAATGTTATGTTACAGTGTCAGTAAACGATCAGGGAAATTCCGACTAAAATTTAACTTAACTTTGATGTGTAAATCTTTTAGTGCGAAAGGCATTAAATCCATTAGCCATAGTGGTTTTTCCAAGCAAAATACATACAAACATGCCACGTTTGTCGAGTAGAGTATGGAAAGTGTTTATTAAAACAAGTTGGGTGGAAAATGCGAACTTTGTAAACACAGACGTTACAATTGCAGAATTTACAACAAACTTGAAAAAAGAAAACACTGATGTTCTGTGGGTGGTACCATGGTGAAACAAGTATTTCCGTATGTGATAATATAGCAGTGTTTAATATTTTCTTTGGAAAAATACATTCATAATGTATTTATATATTTTGTACAATATCATAATTAAAAAGCCCATTAATTTCTGGAAAAGACTGGTGAAAGTATCATGGTGAATCAAGGAGTTCCTATACCATGGGTGGTACGATACTTTACATATTCCTATACTTGGCGAGAGTAGTGCAGTGTTATTTTGACAATATGTTGTTACATTTTTGCGGTTTTTTGACGTACTTCAAAATGACATCTACACTTGGCATTATGAACATTCTATTGAATATAAATGCACGTGCCAACTCTGGCTGGAAATACAGTAATTGTAACGAATGATCTTCTTTTTCAACATTGTGAAACTCTTCTACAATAACACAAAAAAAATCTGATGTGGCCAGGCACATGACTTTATCATACAAAATATAAAATTAACAGTTTAGCTGCACGATAATCTATTTGACTGAGATAAATCGTGTGTGCATTAAAATTAAACTAGTTAGCCAGGATTTGACAGATATTTTGATAGTCAATAGTATCAATAGAAGGTATTGTCAAAGCATCAGCATTTGACACTACCTACTGTCATCAGAATAATAGTTGTTTATCTCACAAGTGCCGAAAGTACGGAATAGCGCGACGAGCGGTGATGCGGCGCGTCACCGATGGCGGAGCGTCGCCGTCGCATGTGAGCGGGTCATGTAGTTTTCGGCAGGAGTGACATCAACGTTTATTGTGTTGCTTATTGAGAAATAGGTATTTAAAAAAATAAAAAATGGTTATTTTTCTGAATAGGAAATGTTAGGTTTATACCACTTCTACGAAACGTCAAGTTTAAAAAGTTAATTCAAATTCTGACAGATTTATATTCATTCATGACACTGTAGATGTCACATCCGTACCAACATACTAAAATATAACTACACTCATCGCTATACATTATTTACTTTCTCAATTTATCGCTTTTACAATTAGATATAACAACGGGTTGATATATCTTATCAACAAACAATCAAATTGGTGATCTTATTTTATTTGAATTTTGTATTTTGTGCTTTGCCGCACTAGAGCGGCAACGTTCCATAGCGGTTCTCCAACCTCTGATGAAATCAGCTGTTTTCGAGTGTGACAGCCGTAGACATTTCTGTGGTGACAGCACAAAAAAATATTTGTCAAAATTCTGGCTACTATGCAGTTTCATATCAATGCAGATGCGACCTATCTCGATCGAATAGAATTTGCTCTTGCAGCTAAACTATTAATTTTACCAAAAAATGTCATAGGCATAAATTATTCAAAATTTCCTCTGCTTTAATTTATTATTTAACTATTTTGACGAAATAACAGAAATGGCGGCTCATCTGCAAAATCCTTGAAAAAGGCTTAGAATAAACTACCAGTTCCTTTGGACCCTTTTGAACCAAAAGCTTTTCACCTCTAAGTTAGGTCATGACACTTCTAAATATGAACTTTCGTCCCGATACCTTTAGTAGTTTCTCCGGAATCGTTTACACACACGCACACACACACACACACACACACACACAGACATTTTTTTGTACCTTGGTCAAAAATGTTCAGGGGACCCAAAAAGACCTATTTCCGCTAAAAACAAAATTTTTTTTTTTGCATGATTACAATACTTTATTATACTGCGTATGATAAAGTAATAATAAAATTAGATGATAGACCTCGGATAATCGGTGCTGCACTTTCATTGCGACCATATAACCTATTTTGTTACGTTTTATGTAGAAGGCAAAAAGCAGCCAATGGGACCAATGCAATAATATATATTACATATAATAGCAAAATATAATCTACCTTAAGCACCACAGATAAAGAAGTTTCAAATATTTAATAAAAACCGCACACAGATAGACATTTTTGTTTAATTCAAATGAATATTTGTTTGACGAGAGGCAAAAATATTTTATAATTTATTTGCTACAAAGAATTTTTATTTTAATCAAAACAATATACATACTTTACTCCAAACAAATGGCAATTGACTCTAATAAACATTCTCTGTAGCAAATTAATACATTTTTGTTCTACTGTACTTTATTTTATTTCATTGTGGGTAGGTATCTGCTGCTACGCAATTTTTTTTATCGGATTTACGTCTTAAGAAAATGTACCGGTACCGTATCGGTACCGATGTACCGGTACTTTGTGCTCCGGTATGGTACAGAACCGGTACATTTGATACGATACAATCCGATACCCGATACCGGTACAGCAAGGTGTATCGGAACATCCCTACACTATGGTACAGATACAAAGCCTTTTCGGACCTGTCTATATCCATCATATGTCATGGACCTTACCCCATCCTCTCCCCTTATGAGGGTGGGGCCACGGACCGAGCGACAGCGGAGCGGTGGCGTCGGCGCTGGGTGTGTATATATCTATATATACGTATGTATATAGAATATAGATATATACACAACCAGCGCCGAGGCGAACGCTCTGCTGTCGCTTTAGTCTCATTCCAATGTAATCCCCTTAAGTCCTGCTAAAACCAGCATACGGTGTTGCAGTCTCTGTGTTGTTTTAGTCTTCTGATCGTTTTCTTTCATTGACTCTGACGATTCCTTCACTAACGCTGTATTTTATTTCTGCATAACGGTTTAAGTGGTCTTTCAAGTTGCATTACCATCTCTATCACTCAACACTTTCTCAAATCTCTAGTAGGAATCTCAGTGTTGAGGTATTCATTGCGGGGCGAAGATATTATGTGAAATATTTGCCACACCAAAAGATTTTGATAATCACACAACTAAGACAACTACGAATGAGGACTTTACTACGTGTTTCTTAGAAGCAAGACGAGTCCTAAAGCATCACATTCTTTCAATGTCATACATGTCATACATGTGTCATACATGTCGAAAAAATAATTAAAATCGGTCAAATAATACAAAATTTTAAGTTTATGAATATTAAAGTTCGGCTAATTTGCTTTAAACGTTCGTTTAATTGTTGGTTAATTGATATAGCAAATGTTATTGATATGTAAATTATTGGTTAATGGTATTTGTTAGTGAAATTTTGTATACGTGTAGAAGTAGGTTCCAGGAAGGTTTTTATCTATATAACTTCGATTTTGTCGTGTTTTTCGTAAACAATGCAGATTACATATAATTATTTCATAAACGTACTAACATCCATCTAGAGACAGAATACGTAATTCATAATTTTCTTTGTAAAAATACTAATTTTGAAAACCGGTAGCGAACCCAATATGTTGTTTTGAAATTATAAAAATATTACTGCCTTTCAACGAACGATTTCAAAAAGAGATTTGAACCAAATAACAATAATTATACCCCCCACATTTAATGTGGTGCGGGTATTTGGAGTTTGATACAAAATCTGTAACTGATGATGTTACTATTGTGCACCTTGTTGAATATTCTCTGTAAATCTAATATGTCGTATCTATTGCTAACTGGCAACTTGCAACCTGAGAAATAGTCTGAATTTCTGTTTTAAAATTGTCTTCAATTAAAGGATCTTTTATCCGTCGGTTGAACAGGAATCTAAAGACTGCTTCTTTAAAGATATGGGGGGTATGACTTTCAGGAATTATTATGTCCGTGCTTGTAGGCTTTCGAAAGATGTTATATGACAAGCATTTTTCCTGCCTGGTCAAAGTTAGATCTAGAAAATTAAAGTAGCCATCATTTTGTTTTTCTACAGTAAATTTTATACTTCCCATGTTGTTAAAAAGGTTATGTAGTGCTACTAATGGAGGATATCGTGTACGTATCGACAGCAAAGCTTAATTGGGGACACAAAAGGATTATATTTCCCTGTAAATATTTGTGTTCGATGTAATCAATGTAAAATTCGGCTAATAGCCCAGATATTGAAGACCCGATGGAGAGGCCATATTTTGTGCAATAATTATTTATTTTTTGATTTTATAGACATATTATGTTTATATCAATAAAATTAATAGATCGAATCACGAGAATTGAATTAAAAAAAGTTAATATACTCAATCTTAAATTTTCTTTTGAAAATTTACCAGCATAAAAAGCCACATCCTTTCCGCCATTTAACCAATACTGTATATCATTAAATAAACTAGTACACTCACGAAAAACGGATACCCTATATAAAAGAAACCTCGCGAAATGAATTATTTTATGAAATTTCACATTCTGTTAATAAAACTATCATCTTTAGACTACATTCTATAGATATAAATGTTATTGCACTAAGCACCTTCATAAATTAATGAATTTGCTTTTTATTGCTTGTTCATTAGAAGAACTAAATAAATCAGAAGGTTATCTTTATTGCTTAAGTATGTACAAAAAGTCAACATCTGGCTTGCCAAACACTATTTTCTAAATATCTCGGAATAATAGTATTGGCACTTACTTCGTTACTTACTTCATATCTTCACATGTTTTTGAACAAAGGGGCTTCATTAAAACTTCTGTGAGTACTACAAGAGTTAAAACGTGCTAAAAAGAGACAACTGGGTAAGTCAAAAATACACCATAGAAAACCTACATTTTGACCCAATGTATTGTTTTTTTTACTTTATCATACGTAGTATGATAAACTATTGTAACCGTGTCGAAAAACAGGTTATACCGGATATATGTCCTTTTGGATCCCCTGAAAAATCGTGACCAAGATACAAAGAAATGTCTCTATGTGTGTGTGTGTGTGTGTGTGTGTGTGTGTGTGTGTGTGTGTGTGTGTGTGTGTGTGTGTGTGTGTGTGTGTGTGTGTGTGTGTGTGTGTGTGTGTGTGTGTGTGTGTGTGTGTGTGTGTGTGTGTGTGTGTGTGTGTGTGTGTGTGTGTGTGTGTGTGTGTGTGTGTGTGTGTGTGTGTGTGTGTGTGTGTGTGTGTGTGTGTGTGTGTGTGTGTGTGTGTGTATGTGTGTATGATGGCTGTGTGCGTACCTGTTTTTTTTTTTGTGGCGGCGAAATTTCGTGACTAAATAGAGCTGAATTTTTGTTCAAATGGGTCCAAAGGAATTGGAGGTTTACTCTTAGCATTTTTCAACGATTTTGCAAGTGTGCAGCCATTTCTTTAATTCTGTCGAAATAGATAAATAATAAATTAAAGTAGAGGACATTTTGCATACTCTATGTCTACGACATTTTTTGAAAAGATGAATAGTTTAGCGACATGAGCAATTTCTATTTCATCGAGATCGCTCGTACTGCATCAAAACTAGTTAGCCAGGATTTAACGGATATTTTGATACTATCGACAGTATTGTCAGAACATCGGCGTTTGCGTTGGGAAACACTGCGTTATCAATCGGTTATTGTTATCACCTTTGCCAAAAACAGGCCGGCCGTATATTACCACATTGGAAAAACGCCGCTTTAGAATCATCACATCGGATTATGTTAACACTTTTTCTTACGTCGTTCTTCCGTTGAGCAACGAATAAGCAAAATAGTACACGCGCGGCGAAGAACCGAGGCGGTAAAATCAAATAAGCTGTGTTTGTTTTTGGGAATCGACCGTCATTCGTTTTGGCTCGTCAGCATATGCTGCGTAACTACCGCGGAGTGTCCTACAGAAAATTAAACTTGTTAATATGTAATGCTTTCAATACCACAAACCGAATGTGAACAATAGGAAGTGGACGAAGATACTATAGAAATATTGCCAGCTCCAACAAATAAAGAAATGCGGAATGATTTAGAAGTTGTGTGTCGTGGTGTCCAGCATAGATCGTCAAATTGTCAGCCGCATTACGGGTACGAACTCTATATAAATGCACTTCTTCGCAACCACCTGAGACAAACAACTATTGAGGATTATTTCTAATTTTGTTTGTGTACTTACATACCTCAAGCATCAATATTAATTTTATTTTATGAATTAATATTAATTAATATTAACTTTCGGAATAAAGTTTCTTTTTTTCGAATTTTTGTTTTTCTTCGGCTATTATTATCAATCGGTTATTGTTATCAAAAACTCCGAGTCCCGATATGATCACAAAGCGGCGTGCACTGTATAATAAAGTTATGTGCCTGGCCACATCAGATTCTATCACCTCTAAAAATATTCGGTACGCGGAACGTCCCACCATGTGTCTACGTATATCTGGAACATAATATGTATCACCACCCTCGGTACACAAACTACAGAAATTGTTCAATAGTTGCCGTTTATAACTTATGCTATAGAAATAACGACAATTTATAACGCAATTGGTCAATCGATTAATATCAACACACCTACTACTGAGAGAGCTATGCCGTGAGTCTCTTGATTGAGCACTTTTGGAACGAGGATATAAAAGGAAGACCGAGAGTAAAAGATTTGATCGTTAACAACGTAAAGTTATAGAGGAGTTAGGTAGAACATGTTGCCCGACAAGACAACCAAAGATGGAATGGACTAAGATGTCGTGAACGAGACCAACATAGCTGGCTAGATGGCATCAAAGCAGTAGCAGGACAAAAGTGGCACCAGCTGCCCACAAAAGAAAAATGTTGGGCAAAAACTACAGAATTTTTTGTGGTATGTGTTCTAAAGACTATATACAAGTGACCTACCACAGCAGAAAAATGTAACCGTCGCCACTTTCGCAGATGACCCTACTCTAATGGCAGTGGGATCAACTATTGGAGAATCTACTAAGAATCTTCAACTAGCAAGTAATAAAATATATAAATGGACCAAAAATGGAAGACCAAGCTCAAACAAACTGAAATCTGTCCATATTAACTTTGCAAACAAAAGAATCGAGGACATACATACCTCATGTCAAGATTAGCGACGCCATTCCATATCCGAACACTGCAAAGTATTTCGGTTTGACTGGATATAAAGCTAAGGTGGAATGAACACGTTGAGAAGAAGAGCTTGGCCTCAACTACAGAGAACTGTACTCGCTGCAGGGAAGAAACTCTCAGTTGTCAGTACAGAACAAACTATAAATTTACAAGCAAGTGCCCAAAATCGATTTGGTTATACGGCATCCAGCTTTGGGGTTTTATGAAAAAAATATAATTACAAGGAATCCAGACTTTCCAAAATAAAGTACCTACTAAGGAATACGGTTAACGTTCCTTGGTAAATACTGAACAGTGACCTGCACTGTGATCTTGGTGTCCCACAAGTCATACAAAAGATACAAAAATTCGCCGCTGAGCATGGACCTCGCCTAAGCCATCACGTCAAAGAGCCCCTGCAGCTACTGGGCAACCAGAATCTATAGTGAGAAGACTAAAAAGTACAGGACCCTTCGAACTAGTGAAATGTGTAAAAGGCACAGCACAGTGAGTGAAGTGTTGGTGCTTCTTGTTTAGAACAAAAGAAATAAAGGATCAGTTGATAGTATATTAGAGACGAGTGCCTACTTTTACGAATTCAAATTTAAATTGATGGTTAGTCTTTTAGATAGTTTCAATGCATTCAGCATCTTATGCTTATTTTAAAAAAATATGAAAACTTGAAAGGTGGCTAACTAATAAGAAACAACAAATTTTACAGATTTTTAAATATCTTAATATATTTATTGTTATATCCTAAAGTTGAGTTCCATCAGATTAAATGTAAATCATAGTTGGCACCTTGAATAGATAGATAATCTTCCACTTTTCACCTAAATATTGAAACGTGCGGTCAACATTTTGCAAAAACTATTTTGTTTTCTTAAATTACAAGATATTATAATAGATTCCATAAATGTTTGCTTGTTTTTGTTCAAATAGGCGTATATCGTTATGTCCTAGCGTAAAGGCCAATGTCATCACATTGTCATTCTTGGATTTTTACGAGCGGCGTAAGGTACATTGGCGGAAAGAAGAAAGTAGAAATTCTAAAATATTTGTGGCGATATACATCAAATAATATTCAATGAATTTTGATTAAATTTTTCTGAATTATTCCTTGAAGTATAGGGAATTTATATGTGCAAGGTGTACTTGGGTATAAATACTAAATAATACAAAATGTGTACATGTACTCCAATAAAATAATATAATATACAAGTAAAAAATTCAACACGACAGAACCGAACAAAACATATTAAAACGCAATATTACTTATTAATCTAACAAACATTCCCAGATAACGACCGCCGATAATAATAAAGTAATATTTAAACAAGTGTCCGTAACAATCTGGATAATGATTTCAACTTTTCTCGCCTCTCAAAAAGTACAAACTGATAATTAACCCAAGAATACACTGTGGACACATTATTCAGAGATCAAATATTATATAATTATCATAATCACAAGAAACTTAGCAGTAACCGGATTTTACCTAGCGGTGATTGATTTACGCAGTCAATATTTAAATTTAATTCCTTACTTTTTGGCAAACTTTTAAGGTAACTCAGCACATACTTCGATTATGATGTAGAACATAGAAACGGTAAGATATACATTTCACAGAATATTTAGAAAGTCTAAAAACTGACAAAACTGACACATTTATATTCTTAAAGTGATGTACCGACAATAACAATTGCTCAGCATGATTCTAGAGATCCAGGTCATTGTAACCCTTGTAAGCTGTATTAATAGGAATGACTACCTACAGCGTTGCTACGCGGTAAGGGTAGGATTTTCTGTATCCCTCTTCTAAGAACACACAATAGACAACACAGGATGATAAATAATAATAATAATAATAGGTTTTATGCTACCTGCAGCATTTTTCTGCGCACAAGATAGGTATTTGGAAGTTCTATCAGCATTCGTTGGCTAATTTTATTATTAGTCCATGTTCAACATATACGTTCAACATATACATGCCGTCAACATTCAGCACTGATGATCAAATTTTATCCTGCGTCACAGAAATCATTTTTTCTTTTCTACAGAGTTACAATAGAGACCTATATAAGTTTTGAGTAGTACAAATTCAACTATATCTATAATCTAAAATGATAAAAAAGATGTAATTCAAAAATCATTTTCTTGGGTTGAATTTTGGTGAAATGTTTCTGTAATCAGGTGGTTATTTAAAAGAAAAATTATGAGTCATCAATTTTAGAGTACATATTTGATCTTTTACGCCAAATGCACGCCAAACTGTTGATACTTCTGCATCAACCTGAATTTACATGATTCTGAATAATCTAAAATAGAAATTACACAAATACTACTATTACTATTACATTCATATGAATTAGTATGATATACATTTACGTTATCAGTATTGGGATCCAGTTATAGCTAACTCTATGTAAGAACACGTGCGCAAATAATGCTAGATTTCAGTAAAAATGCAAATTAGTAGTATAAATTTAGAAACTAAATTGTTGGTTGTTTCTTTTATTTTAATTGGGTTAGACAATACTTTCTTTATCTTAGCTGGTGCTTGATACTATGATACCATATTTCTTACACAAGCAAACAGACTTGACTTTGCGGTTTCTATAGGACTTGCTGGGTTCTTTGTGTAGCGCCACGTATGTCAGCCTTGGTGTATACATTTTGACGTATGGCCCGGTCAAGTGTTTTGTTTTGTTCTTTGTTAGGTCTTCAGTATTCAGTTAATTCTGAAGAAGAGAGCATCATGGTTCGCTAAACGTCAGCAATTGCGAATTTCACTCACGGCGCAACCCTGCAACAATTTATTTTCTAAATGATCCTGGCCGTGAAACCCGACGTACTAGTGACAAATTGTTTATAAGGAAATAAAAACTCTCCGGTTTAAGCCAAATCTGCTGCACACCCTTTAACTTGAAGATGAAGGTAGACGTTTACAGGCTAGGTTGATTAAAAGATTCCTCAGATTTGTATTTTTTGTCGATAATGTACATTTTGCACCAACAGGCCATCATCTACCAAAAATTACTGTCATCATAGGGCTTTTGAGAAAGGTATAATATAATCAACAGAAGCATTTACAACAAAGCTAATGATTAGTGTATCCCACAAAATGGACGCTCTGAACAGTTATTGTAATTGCCTTTTAGTTAACTTTATTAATAGTTGTTTTATTTGATTAAAAATGAATTTACTTTATTAGTTAGTATTGTTAGTATAGTTTGATATTGTATTTATTTCAAAGTATGGTTTATGATTAAATTAAGTCAGTGTGTGTGTGTGTCAGTGAATGTGTACCTACTCATGGGTTCACGTGATTTTCAGCAAAATACCAAGTATTCGGTACGATTGTAAACGGAAAAATATTTTCTGTAGGATAATCAGAGTGTGCCCAAGTAGTACCTACTAGAGCACTGCACGAGTACGTACAGCCAGTGGCGTAGCTACCATGGGTGGCACCCGGTGTGGATATCGTGGTGTCACCCTAAGAATGAAAAGTGAAAACCGTTAAAATTAACAAAAATCCGATAAACATAAAGTTTATAAACATAAGTTTATTTAATTTATAACTAAGTTACAATATTATGATAATAATAGTACAAATGATTATAGGTACTTATTATAGGTATATCCTTTTATATAGATGTATGAAAGTGAATCTCTTCTTTTCTCAAAACCTCTTCTGTCTAGCTTTAACAGCAGCAAACTCGAAAATCACATTTGGTCACATTTTGTTGTCTGGTGTCTGGTGTTCTGATACCTCATCATAAAAACCAGTAAATTTGGATACAGCTAATTTCAGCTTTTCAGTGTTCGCCAAAAGTAAAGTGTTTGGCACAACCTCGAACAATGAAGCTACATCTTAAATTGGTTTCGATCTAGTTGGAGTTCAATACTGAATCGGTCAAACATTCCAACATATCCATTTCAAGTTCAGTGTGAAAGTCTTGCATCGGTGGCCAAATCACCGGCCATTCGCTTTTTGCGACGAATTCGTCGATTTATTGGAATGTTGTCGTCCTCCGATTTTTTCACAGCAAAATCTATTGCCTCTTCTACAATATGAATTTTCTTCAACTTATTTATACGAAGTAGAGACTGAATACAGAACACACAAATTTATTAGTCCGGTGTCCGTCCTTTACAAACAACCGATATGCAGACATTGCGTGTAGGTACCACGGAACCATATCGCCCACGCGTGCAGCGGCTAGGGGTGCACACGAGCTCCGGCTGAACGTTAAAGATTGCAAACTTAGGTGTAATTCAAAAACTACTAACAAATCTTGATCGAACTTTTACCTATGCATTCTTTAAACTCCAATAAATAATCCACATGGATCTATATAAGATTTTTTATTTATTTCGCGCATTTTTGTTCGTCAATTTAAATTGGCCTTTGGGCAAACGCTTAAAATACAGCGTGCAGTAGCTTCGATGCACAGTTGACAGTTGGCGTTTATGTTTTAAACTTGTGTTGGAAGTGTTTCTTGATTTTGAGGTATGAATTAGTTATGTACATGTGTTTATGATTTTTGTTAATGACGCTATAATTCTGATAACAAGATGCATGTGGTGCCTATTTGTATGAAAGGTTATTAGTAATAAACGAAAATTATGTCAGACTTACCTACACAACGGTCAGTTTTATTTCTGTTATAAGAAAAGTGAAAGTAAATATTGCTTAATAAAGGATATGAGTTAAAACAACTCTTAATTTTGAAAGAATATTTACTTTGGTGCTAGTTTCGATCAACAAGTCAACATTAGCCAAAAGCCAGAAAAACACGAAACAATCATAAGAAATACCGCAAAACTATAACATAGAAAATCACTGACGGATCATTCTGTTGCTTGATGTATTGTGCCTCTTATAATTAATTTTGACTGTAAGTTTAACATTTTTATACATTTTCAGGGCATATTTCAGTGATATTTTCAGTTACAATTTGCGTCATTGTTTCTGATTATTTTGTGTTTTTCTGGCTGAAATTAGTACTAAAGTAAATTTTCTTGCAAAATTAGATTAATTTTTTATTGAACTCCTATCTTTTATTAAATATTTTTGCATGATGGACTCGTACCAAAGTAACTTTTGTACTTATTTATTTTTTGTTGTTTAAATGTTAATTTAGTATAACTAAATAAAATCGTTTGTATTTTTGGAAGTTTTGTCATTTATTCTTCACTGCACACCTTATGTACAAATGCACCGCACGCCAGTACCGAGTAGGTACTCGCATCGTACGGTCGTATAATCGGCGATTATTTCAACGATTACTTTTTAAATACTCGTGCAGTGCTCTAGTACCTACACGTGAAAAAAATAACTCATTTTTCAATAACAATGTAAATCCCGCCAGTAACACAATATCAGCCAAAATCGATTCACACACTGTTTATTTGACAATTTTCGCCTATTTTCACCAGTTCATAGCCACGTAGATTGATAAACAAAAAGTAATTTTGTCGTCGCTTTGGTGATAAAAATTGACGACCGATTCTGTTGAGAATGGCATTCTCTTTAAAAATATCGTACCAATAATAAGGGCCCACTTAAAATTTTGATGATGTCGTAATTTCTGGCAAACCCCAAGAATATACCAAAAACAGCGTTTTGTCTATTAACAATTCTGAAAATTTCATTACACCAGCGTCATAAATACAAAATAAATGTGTAGAAACTAAACTTTCCAAGTCAGAGTCTGGATTTCGTGAGATTTAGGGGTTTGCACATATCCGACGTATGAATTATTTATGCTGAGTTATGTTAAACATCAGTAGTAACATTTTTTCCTTTTTGTAACTCAATCATACTACTAACATACTGTATAGAATAAAAAGCTGATTTGGCAAGTAACGTTTGCACACAGTGAAAGCAAAAGCGTTTAGGAAAAGAATATGGAAAGATTTCATCATATTATGTTCTTAGCATTCTCCTGAATTTACCCCACAACTTGAGTGACACTTTATGTAATAGCCAAATTGCGACATTATTATATTGAGCAATGTAAGAGTAAGACTTTTGGTGATCAGATTAATAATAATCAATAAAATTGATATCAGAAATAAATTTAAACCCTTGAAAATGTCAACACAAAAGACTAAGATAATGGAATAAAATAAAAGACGAGGAAAACAAATAATCAGAAAACAATGCCGCCCTTAAAATATCACATCAGTGTAAGTATATTTATGAACAAAGAATCGGTAATTAATGCTAGTTCACGGAAATGTCGCAACGACGACGACTTTCTCACGTAAAATCGTCCGAAGGATTAAAATGAACGCATACACAAGGCTACACCTAAAAATTAAATCTATATAAATGAAACTCAAGCCCATCCGTTTCAGATAATAGTGTCAATATTTGCTAAGGTTTGGTGCTTGTATTTAGCGGTTATATTTCAACGCATTCTTCTATTATTTCAATAGATCTTGTGTACAATGTAATGTCTTCCCGTGTTTGCCTATTCGCGGCGACAAAAAATCATCCTTCTTCCGTAAGATATAAAGGAGGGAATAACCTACAACACAAATTACGAGAGGAAATTCCGTACAATGCAAACGATTATGAGTCAAAACTATGATATGTTAGATTATTCTTTAGTATTCTAGATCAGTTGAAATTGCTTTGTGTGTTCATTTCTAATCTTGACACTTGAATAACTTTAAATTTGAACACAATTTTCAAATGTAATTTTCGGGAAAACCACTCTAGTGGGTTTCTTCAAAAATTGCCGAAAATTGCGAAGATTCATATTCATATTAAAATTCAGATTGCAAAACTATCGAAAAATTGACTACTCGTCTTTTTTAATGATAGCAGTGGTTAAACTAACCCTACAAAGAAAGACTTGTTCATGATACTAGTGCGAAAACTATAATATTATTAGTCTCTTATAGGACACCATTGGCGCCGTTACAAAATGTCGTTGTTTTATTTGTTGTAAATAGCATTGACAGAGGCATATTCGTATTTATTAGTTAGGATTCTAAAATTGAGACACAACAAACATGAAAATAATAAAAAATACGCAATAGCCCATATTGTTCGCTAAATTTAAATTGCATTCACACTGAAAATCTCCGTTGCTTTTATGGTAGTGTCCTTTTTTACACATTATTTTATGTCATTAGCCACGGATGTGACTCCTGTATGCTCGGCGACTTATCTATACTATATTGATATTAAGTGAATTGCAAGAAAATTTGCTGCCTTTCTATCGTTTATTAATGGATAATTAATAATTTTCATTAAGAATATTATTTGTATTTATATAATTGTTTCAGAATCATTGACTTGTTCTGATTTCCAACCAATATTGAAGAATTTTTATTACTTTGAATTATTCTGGAGTAAACATTGTTAATTTTTTATAAGAATTTCCAGCTCGTGTTCATCGAGCAAGGCCTAATGCATAATGAGCAACTGGCACCTTTCAAAACCAAAAATACAAGCACATAAGGAACACAATTGATAATTTAATTCTATAATCGTGTCAATCGAGCATCCGATAAAAAGTCTTAATAACAAATTGGTAAACAATAAAAGGTGAAAATATTATTTTTAAATGTAACCACATAAACGGAAACCAATGACTAAATATGAAGAAAAATTGACCAATTTGAAAATTCTGTGATAACGATCATCGACAACGAATTCACTTTAATAAATATGTGTTTTATTAAATTAATAAGTAGTAGGGTTGAAACACAGGCTATAAGTGAAAGGGGCACACTAGAATGAAGTTTGTGAGATTTTAGGAAACTGACCATTCCCGACTGAGGATGATGCTAAGGTATCGCAACATGTCTCGATAAAATAAATTAAAACTACGCAAGGAAAAAGAGATTGCATTTTATTTCATCATTAAAACAAAACCTTGCAATATGGATAATACCAAATATGATGGTTGTGTTTTTTACACGATTGTGGTTCATAATATTTCTAGTAAGCGTCTGAAAGTGTTTTGAAAAATCATAACAATCTCGTTTCAAAAACATTAGACACAAACGGAATTGTTATACATACTTATCTAAAAAAATCCCTTGTGCCTCTATATTTTTGTTTACTGCATTGGTATCAGTGGAAACTTTTGATTTGTTGTTTAAATCGTTTGGCCAATTTATCTAATTTGACAGAACCTTTTTTTATAATTTGAAAATAACACCGAACTTTTTTCCTACTCGCGAAATAGACTAATCAAATTGTGTAAAGACGTACTTTCGTTAACTAAATAATGAATTGATGTAAGGTTGGTTTATCAAATAGCATTCGGTTTATTTTTTTAGAGAACATTCCACCATTTTTTTTTTCTGTATTTAGGTTGGATACTGAATGGATGCGATGATGTTGCGTATGTTCAAGGCATCAACATGTTAACATATCTTCTTATCCAAAAATGAATAACTGAATGTTTCAATTTTATAAAATCACAAAATAACTACTTTCCGTTTTAAGTTTAATATGCCATAAGTTCACACAATAACTCCAAAACCTGAATTTTTATGACTTATCACGTTCATTCCAACTCTACAATTGACTTATTCTCTTAATAATGTCCAGCCCGAAAACACAGTGTAAATAAACCAAGTATACCTGGTATCTTGGATAAGTATAATTGTGCTTCCTGTGTTGAAATTGGTGTGCATTGTAAAGCACTAAAAAATAACAATTTCTAATCGCAAAAAAATTAATGGCATGATATGTTGACGTTTACTATGTATCGCGGCGAAGAATTTCCTAATGGACTGGTGAATCAAGCCACCCTCGTTATCACTTTTCCTGTAGAGACCTCTTATCTCTACAAATATTTCATTCGATGGTCTATTATATGCCATACCGGTCGTTCAAATGATGACGTCACTGATAATACAATATACAAGAAGAATATTACACCCAGGTTACAGGTACATATAAAGTAAAGAAAAGTAAAGAAGTTACAGAATACGTCAGACAAGTGATGGTACACCACCTACAACAGCATCTGCCTTTTATTAATTGAGTACCTAGTAGTATTAACGATGTGTGATGTTATTATTTCAATTATTTTAAAATATATTTTGTCGAATAGGTACACCACGTTTGCTTTTTCTTGTTTCTAAACTGGGAAGTAGAACAGAAGTTTAAATGCCCAAAAATCAGAGACAGTACCGGAAACATTGAAAAATAGACTTGTACATAATCCAATATAATTTTCGTGGACCAATAGATGCTGCTGATTAAAACAACAGTCCAAAACCTAAAAGGATTGATAGAATGTTCGACAATGGTGTAGCACAGTTAACATATGGAATTCTGAAAGTCCTGACTTAAGGTCAAGACTTTCTTAAGGTTTTATTTCGCGTCTACTCATGATACAGTTAGAACCGTTACACACCTGCAACAAATGGCCCATTGTGGTAGTCACCAAATTGTGGACAGTGCGTAACAGGTCTTATGTAGTGATCACTGAGGACACACATTTGAGGTACCTATTGTATTAGTTCAGTTGTCAACTCAGGTATCCCAGGTTAAATGCAGGTTAAAATTTGAAAGACTGGAGAATTCTTTTTGACAAAACTATGCGTATGCCAGTAGGAAACATACTTGTTGTTCATCTTTTTGTGTACAACATTATATGTATACAGGGTTGGGCAACTAAATAGAATATTGTCTGCACAGAGTAAATAATTAGTTTTATCAAAAAATATTAAACGTAAAAGTTGTTTGACTATTTTTACTTTATCATACGCAGTATGATGAAGTATTGTAATCGTGCCGAAAAAAAAATGAGATTCTAGCGGAAATAGGTCTTTTTGGGTCCCCTGAACATTTTTGACCCAGGTACAAATAATGTCTGTGTGTGTGTGTGTCTGTGTGTATGTCTGTGTGTCTGTGTGTAAACGACTTTTGTGGCGACGATTCCGTAGAAACTACTAAAGGTATCGGGACGAAAGTTCATATTTAGAAGTTTCATGGCCTAATTTAGAGCTGAAAAGCTTTTGGTACAAAAGGGTCCAAATGAACTGGTAGTTTATTCTAAGCCTTTTCCAAGGATTTTGCAAATGAGCCGCCATTTCTGTAATTTCGTCAAAATAGTTAAATAATAAATTAAAGTAGAAGAAATTTTGAATAATTCATGCCTATGAATTTTTTTGGTAAAATTAATAGTTTAGCTACAAGAGCAAATTCTATTTGATCGAGATCGGTCGCATCGACATTGATATGAAACTAAATAGTAGCCAGGATTTTGACAAATATTTTTGTGCTGTCACAGTTGAAAACAACTGATTTCATCAGAGATTGGAGAACCGCTATGGAACGTTGCCGCCCTAGTGCAGCAAAGTACAAAATACAAATTTCAAATAAAATAAGATCACCAATTTGATTGTTTGTTAATAACAAATATCAACCCATCTTTATATCTAATTCTAAAAACTATAAATTGTACAAAATTGTAAATAAAGTATAGCGTAGAGTGTAGTTTTATTTTAGGTTGTTAGTACGGATGTGACATCTACAGTGTCATGAACAAAATCAAACAAAATATAAATCTGTCAGAATTTGAATTAGCTTTTTAAACTTGACGTGTCGTCAAAGTGGTACCAACCTAACATTTCCTACAGAGAAATATAACCATTTCTGAATTATTTTTTTAAATACATATTTTTCAAAAAGCAACACAATTAACGTTGGTGTCACTTCTGCCGAAAACTAGATAGCGCAACTCGCTCACATGCGACGGCGACGCTCCGCGTTCGGTGACGCGCCGCATCACCGCTCGTCGCGCTATTCCATACTTTCGGCACTTGTGACATAAATAACTATTTAGAAAATCAACTGCTTCCAGGTTATGCCGTGTGTCAAGATTTGTTAATTGCTAATTGAATACTAGTATTCAACTATGTTGCTCGCTTCTTCAAAGCTAATTCAATACTAGTATTCAATTAGCTTTGAAGAAGCGAGCAATATGGTTCGCGAAACGTCAGCATTAACAAATCTTGACACGGCATAACCCGGAAGCAGTTTGTTTTCTAAATGATTCTGGCCGTGAAAGCCTACGTACTTATAATAAATAACTATTATTCTAATGTCGTAGTGTAGGTAGTGTCAAATGCTGATGCTTTGACAATACCTACGATTTATCTCAATAAAATAGATTCTCATGCAGCTAAACTATTAATTTTATATATTGTATGATAAAGTCATTTGCCTGGCCACATCAGATTTTTTCCCCATATTTTAACAAAATATAATTATGTCTAAATAGTAAAATAAAAGCATGGCGACTATGACGTCATTTTTTTTAAATGCAACATATGACGTGTGATGCATCATAATAAATCAAATGTAAATTAATAAAAAAAGGCAAAATGATCAATATTTTAATTTATCATTAGGAAAGAAAAAGGAAATACAGGCTGCTAACTTAAATTAAGCAAAGCAAACTTAAAAATAAATAATGAAACTAACGCAAAGGTTCGAACTGAGCACCATTTACTTCTTGACAATAATAAAGTCTGTCCATAAAACCCTGTAGTGAGTTAGCCTATGCTGGAGTGCGTATTAACTCACGTCGGATTCGTCCCTTCAAGTTTTCTAATTTATCCGGTCTATCTTTATAACCCCTATTTTTTAAATTACCCCATAAATAAAAATCCCTTGGGCTTAACAGTGAACGTGAACGTGAACTTCTACCAATCCAACGATTTTGGAAATAATTATTCAAAAATTCACGGACTGTTGCGGAATAATGAGGAGGTGCTCCATCCTTTTGAAACCAAACCGTGTTGATATCTTCAATTGTTTGGATATCAGGACAAATGTTTTGTTGCAGCAAGTCCAAATATTTCTGCCCAGTCAGCGTGTATAAAATATGGACCAATAATGGGGGTATTTAAAATACCAACCCACACATTAACTTTTTGGGGATGCTGGGTATGCGCCTCCTGTATCCAATGTGGGGTTTCTGCCGCCCACTAACGACAATTGTGACAATTAACAGTGCAGTTTAAGTAAAATGTTGCCTCGTCGAAAAATAGATTTTTCTTAACAAATTTATTGCTGTTACACAGCTCGGTCATCTGTTTACAAAACTGTAACCTTCTATCGTGGTCATCTTCGGATAGCTGGAGCACTAAATGAATTTTATATGGACGGTACTTTGCTTGTTTTAGAATACTTCCAACAGATCGACTACTTATTCCAACATGTAAAGCTAGTTGATTGGTAGATGTTTGAGGGGAACTTGGACAGACAAACAAAACCAATCCAAGCTCTTTTCTTCATTTGTTGCCGATTTGGTTCAAATTCTAGAATCGCCACGTACGCTTCCAGCAGCATCAAAGCATGCTAAAATTTTGCTGACGGTAGACTGGGTAATGAGATTTCTGTCGAGATGGACGACATCATTGAATAAATCGCAAATCTCTTGTTGCTTTCGTTTACGGTCTCCATAACCTACCATCATTAAAATTTCAATTTTTTCACGTTCCGTGAATCTAGCCATTTTATAAACTAACTAAGTAAACAAATTGTACTATTGACCACCACGTGTATACCATGGAAATTAAACTGTTTCTGTGCCTATAACGTCGAAACGTGCATTGAATTTGGAAATAAAAACTTGTAGTGTAGTACCTACAAAATGAATTGAAAAACCCGACTTTGGCCAATACGAGTACGTACACTAGCAAAGGTACTTTTCTGTATTATTTGTTCAACTATGAATTATTTAGAATTTGTTATGTTTAATTTGCTTAAGTTAGCATCCTGTAGTGTTGTTTGTTGTTGTTTTTTTCTAATAATAAATGAAACGCGCTTTATTGATCATTCTGCGTTTCTTATTAATTTACAATTGATCTATTATGAGTATGGGGGAATGTCTTATACGATCACACGTCAAATGTTGCCATTAAAAAAATGACGTCATAGTTGCCATGCTTTCATTTTACTGTTTAGACATAATTAGATTTTGTCAAACAACTTTTATGTTTAATATTTTTTGATAAAACTAATCATTTACTCTGTGCAGACAATATTTGATTTAGTTGCCCAACCGTGTATATAATGTTGTACATAAAATGATGAACAACAGTATGTTTCCTAATGACTTGTAGTAGTCCATCCTTTTTGATTTTCGCATGCTGTGCAAGAGCTTGAGATTGTCAGTGTTGGTTGCAAGGTTATGTTCAACTAGGTGTTTATTAAATGTTGATGTTTTTAGCTTTTAATGTTCATTGAATCTAGTTTTCAGGTTACAGCCCGTTTCTCCGATGCATTGTGTATCACAATAATCATCAATTGATATACTCCGCTCTTTTCCCATGTTGGTACTTGGTCTTTATTGTTAATTAGCATTTTATCTGCGGTGGTCCTAGTAGTTGATGTTGTGGTAATGTCATATTTATTGAGGGTGGTATTTATAACGTTTTGATTAGGGGTTAGATATAAGATTTTGGGCTGGAAAGAGATATACTCCTGTCTTTTAGCTATATGAGGGTATATTTTCTTAATTAGGGGTTTATGTCTGATCGAGTTGTACAAAGATTCTATTTCTTTGGACTTGAAACCATTGTTATTGGCTATCTGTAAAATTGTCTGATATTCCCGGTGGAAGTCCTGAGGGGAGAGAGGGGTAGTTAATATCTATTAATTAAATGATGAAACGACATTGATTTTATGTTATGTTAATGTTGAGATTACTTAGGGATGATAACGTCTGTATTAGACTTAACAATACACAGACAACAACAGTCTAAGATACAACATATTCCGAAAACCCACAAGTGCAGAGTGCAGGGAATCCTAACCATCGATCAATTCGTAGCAAGAACAATCCTGCAAGGTATGAATTAATGCCCCAGCGCAAAATTCATATAAAAAATTGCAGGAAGCCAATGAAGACCCTACTTTAAAACGGTTGAATCGTCCGATTAAAAATGCTGGCAGAGTTCATTATCCTTATACTTAACAGTGCGTAGGTACTTAATACCAGCAGAATGAGACTAATAAAACGTTGTTTGCATATACATTTACCGGTGTCGTCCACTATCAAAACAGAATTATATTGAATTGTGTGTGCATCGATGTGCATATCTTGGTAATTAACAAGTTCGTATGAAAGGTGTATGCGCATATACAATATCCGCGCTGTTGTGTGGGTAAGGTCCGTCTAGAAGGCTATAAATGTTGTGTCAATATTGATCATCGCATCTCTGTGCAACGATCTCCTGAGAACTACACAATCCAACTTATAAATTCGAGAACAGAAATAAACCGATTGCTATTGAGATATTTTTATGCATTTTTAACAGACGAGTAGTTATTCTATTACTCATAGTACCATAAGTATATACGCAAGGTGGTAAGTGTTAATTAATGAAAGACTGAAAATTTCCTAAAAAAGATACCCATTCAACATAAAACAAATAATTAATTGAGTATAGTTCATCAATAAAATTATAGTAAATTATTCTCTTAGGTATTAGCCTCAGCACAAAGCGAGTGTTATAAACCATTCGTTTAAATGAGTGTGCAATTAGTTGCACACCAAATAATACACCCATATGTTTTGTAGTCACACAAATAACAGTAACAGTAAGTAATGGCACAAAATATGTATAGACAGATAAGTAATTAATTAACAGCAGGGTTCCTCATTAATGACAAATTATTGTTATTTAATAGACAAATCTTTAATATTACAATATTAATAAATCCATTGATAAATATAGACACCCAAGTAAGTAAACATACCCAATATCACAACTATTAAATTGTATGTAGTGGAGTAACCTCATGCGACCAAATTCATATAACAAGTTTGAAACTAAAAAAGCGTCATTGCACATTTTGAACAAATAAAGAGCATAGCATAAATATATGCTGTGGTAGAACATTATCAACATTTAACATTAAATAAATGTTTTTTTACTGGAGTGATCCTTTGTTTCTATAAATTAGAGTCCATTACAAGTATAGTGCAGAATAACAATTTAATGAACTATACTAAGTCAACAATATTAATTACAATTCCCTGAATTAGCATCAAGCAGGAATGAATAAAACTAAGAATTCAGAGAAAAAAAAATAATTGTCAACATCTAAAATCCTAGAATCATGTTTATCGAGCCTGCAACACAAATCCTTAACAGCAAACTAATGAACAATAACAGAAAGGAGGCGACGATAGTAATTGAAATTCACTCAGTTAACGAGTGAGCATGCTTAAAACAAAAACTCTTAACTCAAATTAATGACACTACACAGGTGGCAATATTACTTGTAATTGACTCAATTATCAAGCGAGAATGGTCGAGACCAAGAATACAGAGTTTTGGACAATCAATAATTCTAGATTCGAGTAGGTATATCGAGGTTGCAAAATATATTATAATATATGCAAACTAATGAACAATAAATAGGCGATAATATTAATTAATCGAACAGAGAATGTTTAAAATTGTAAATGCAGAGAACAAAAATTACAAAATAAACAATTTTTTAATTGCGTTTATCAAACGTGATAAAAATTGTTAGTACTACATTAATAAACAATAGAAACGTCAATATTAGTTAGAATTCACCAAATTATTATCGAGTAAATCCAAGAGTACGGCGAAAAAATTGTCAACATAAAATTTCTAGAATTATTTTGTTTATCGACCCTGCAATACAAACTTTTAATAGCAATTTAATTAACAGTAATATTAAGGCGACAGTATTAATTTAAATTCACTCAATTATCGAGAGAGTTTAAAACAAGGATTTACAAAATCTTTCTTGAATCGTATTCAGGAAAGGAACAATAAAAAGACGGCACGGCACAATCACTTGCAATTAACTCAACTATCAGGCGAAAACGTTTAAAACCAATAATACAGAAAAAAATTACCAAAAAAAATCCTACATAATGTTAATCGAGGTTGCAATAAAAATTCTTAATAGCAAATTAATCAACTGTGAAAAGACCATAATATTAATTAAAATTCCTTCTATCTACAGCGAATTTTTAAAACCGAAAATACAGGGAGAAAATGATAATCAATATTCAATCTCAAATCGTGTAATATATATATTTTTAGTATAAATTATAAATAATGAAATACGGTAATATTAGTTGGAATTCGCTTAATTACCATCGAACGAAAATGTTTAAAACTAAGAAGAATACCGAGAAAATCTCGAATGTTAGTCAAGGTTGTAATACAAATTCGGAATTGTATATTTATCATGTCTCTCCATGGTCGTATACGAGTAGACAGCCACGTGCTCCCGCTCCGGTCAAAATTGTTTAAAATTGTGGCAAATTGAGTGTTTTGGAGTGATTTTTTGTGACCTAACTGTGCAATTAAAACTGCTTAATAATGCCAGTGTTCACCAAGAACCAAATGGAAGACATAAAGGTGGTATTCAGGGAATGCATGAGTGAGTGGCTGAATAGCGAGGAGTTCGGACGAAAGATAAGTGAAAAACTCTCTGAAGTAACAAAAATGTTTGAGAATAAACTCGATAGCATGGTGACTATATGTCAAGCAAAGGTCGAACAGCTAAAAAATGTGAATTTACAGTTATCAAATAGTTGATAGATTGGAGCAATACTCAAGGAGGTCAAATGTCCGAATCTTTGGTGTCCCGGACGGAACTCATCAGGAAGAGGTAGAGCTGGTTGTAATTACTCTATTTATGCAAAAGTTGGGTATAGAGTTGGTGCCTAATAATATAAACAGTTGTCACAGAATTGGTCAAAATCTAAACGGTACCCGTCCAATTATTGTGAAGTTTTCGTCGTATAAGCATAAGCGGATTGCGATGCAAAGTAAAAGGAAACTTGCGGGTACAACTATTGTCATAGCGGAAGACTTGACAAAGTGTCGGTATGATCTGCTCAAAAAGGTTAAGATCTTAGTTGGGAAAGGGAGTGCCTGGACTTCTGACGGAATCATTTTCGCGAAGAAGAACAATAAGCTATTTAAAATAGAGACTGTCACTGATGTTGAGCGACTAGCTAAGTAAACGGTATCGATAGTATGTTCATGTTTTATAGAATCTGTTTTGAATTCCCGTTCTTTTTGTCTGTTTTATCTCAATACCAGGATTGTTTATTTTCTGAACCACTCTTTTTCTTTTGTTATTAGATATTTATGAGCGGATAGCGCGTTTGCATTTAGTGTACGGCCAGTAGTAATTCGTAAATTTTAGTTATATTTTTATTTGTATTTCTTGTTCCCATTTCTGATTGTTATATTGGCTGGATTGTTTGTTGTTAACTAACTATAGGGACTAGATTGTGTTATTAATTGTTTATTAAATTTTGCTCTGCTTCTGTTTATTGATTGTAATGTATGACATATCTGTTGCGCACTTGAACGTTCGCTCACTTGTTCGTAATTTTGATGGTTTTAGGGAATGTTTACTAGGAGATTCTCATGGGATTTTTGGCATTAGCGAAACATGGCTGCATGGCGGAATATTGTCAAACGACGTCGGTGTTGATGGGTATCATTTTGAGAGATGTGATCGTATGATGGGAAGAGGGGGAGGAGTAGGGTTTTATGTAAGACAGGATGTCAGGTATGAGATTTTGAATACGGAAAGTGAGATTGAGAATTTGTGGATTATTGTACCCTTTCATAAGCGGAAGGTTGCGTTTGGAGTCATTTATAGGCCCCCGTCACTTAGTATTATGCAGTTTTTGGACGGGCTTGAAACTGTTATATCAAATGTGCTACCGATTTGTGATGACTTTGTTTGTACGGGTGATGTAAACGTAAATATCCTTGATGTTGCCGCGAGTGCCACTGCGGCATTTGTCGATTTTTTCGATGCTTTCGGGGTTTTTCAGCTTATAGAGAGTCCGACACGCACTACGGAGACAACTTCGTCACTCATTGACATAATGTTCACTAATAATAAAGAACTAATAGCGTTGGCTGGGGTGTCCGAGGTTTATGGGGTTGCGGATCACGACTTAGTTTATTGTAATTTACAATGTAGGATACCCGAAAGTGCACCTGTACCTGTAGTGCAGACTTACCGTTCCTTCAAACATTTTGATTATAATGCTTTCTATGAACAACTGCAAAGTATTCCCTGGAGAAATATTTACGACATCGAGAGCGTGAATGATAAGGTCGCGTTTTTCAATAGTAATATTATAGTGTTGCTGGACATTCATGCTCCTTATACGGTCTCTAGATTTACTAAGCGACCTTCTCCATGGCTCACTGATGACGTTAAGTTGCTGATGAGCCAAAGAAAACATGCGCTTACGAGATTTAAACGCACCCGCTCACCTGGCGACTGGGATCAGTATAGGGCATTGCGTAATCATGTCAATGCAACCGTGATTAGGGCAAAACGATTTTTCTTTCGAAACCGTTTTCGGGGCTCGGGCTATACTAGCATGTGGCGCGATTTGAGAAAATATAATATGATATCTGGGGGTGCGACTACGATCTCCCAGCGAACCTTGGAGATCCTGGGATAATAAATGATTTTTTCTTAAACAGCACTATGCAGAGGGTTCCTGACCCGACCACTTTAAAGAACTACACGGGCGGCACACTTACTGGTATGGGTTCATATTTGGAATTCCATACAGTCAATGAAGCGGATATTTTACTAATCATAGATGGCATAAAAACTAACGCGGTGGGTCACGACGGAATCAGCCTAAAGATTATTCAGTTGTGTATTCCATATTTACTGCTTACCATAACCAACATTATCAACACTTGCATATCTATGTCTGTTTTCCCGGAAGCATGGAAACAGGCACTGGTGACGCCTCTACCAAAGAAAACCAAGCCCAAGGATTTAAATGATTTGCGACCAATTAGTATTCTGCCGGTATTGTCAAAAGTACTGGAGAACGTTTTGGAGAAGCCGCTTCGTTGTCACCTAAACAGAAATGCAATTCTACCAGACGTCCAGTCTGGTTTTCGATCAGGACATGGATGTGAAACGGCACTGCTTAAAGTAACCGGTGACATAGTGGAGGCAACTGACCGAAGATTGTTGACGGTATTAGTTTTATTAGATTATTCTAAGGCATTCGATACGGTCGACCACAGTACACTCATTGCGGCATTGCATTACATTGGTCTTCTGCCTTCAGCCTTAGCATTAATGACCAGTTTTTTGGATAGTAGAAGGCAGGCGGTCTGTTGCGGTGGCCGGATGTCTGATTGGGCTGGTGTATCCGCGGGGGTGGGTCAGGGAACAATTTTAGCTCCAATCTTGTTCAGTATATACACGTCTCAACTGTGCAGATCTGTTCACAGCTGCTGTGTTCACATGTATGCAGACGACACACAGATTTATTTCTCCTTTCCGGCGGAATCGGTGGAGAATGCATGTCAACTAATCAATGAAGATTTGCAAAGACTTCTAGCATTTTCCGAGGCGCATTGTTTGTTTTTGAATCCGATTAAGTCGGCAGTAATGGTGTTTGGCAGAAAGATAGGTAGGGAAAAGGTTGCTAATCTCATATCAGTCAGTATTAATAATACCGTAATTCCAGTGCAGGACATTATAAAAATCTGGGATTGACTATTGATAATACATTTCGCTATAAGAAATATATATCGTTTTGTCTACAGCGTGGGTATTGTTCACTAAAACAGATATACTCAATTAGACATGTCCTGGACAGGAAGTCAAGAACGTTACTCTGTGATTCATTGGTGCTGTCTAGAATGAACTTTTGTAGTGCTTTAGGACCGTACTTTTGTAGTGTTTATGGACCGTGTCTGGATTTTCGCGACAAACAGAGGATACAAAAGTTGCAAAATTCCTGTTTGCGTCTGATATATGGGGTTAGGAGGCGCGAACACATATCACATAAGCTTAAAGAAGCTGGATGGCTAAATATGTCAAATGGACGGTTCTTAAACTCTACATCATTATTTCATCGAATAATAAAGCATAAGTCACCCACCTATTTATTCCAAAAGATTACTTTTTGCACCGATGTACACAGTCTCAATTTGCGATACAAGGGTGGACTCACTCCGCCCATGCATTCAACTGAATTCTTCAAACGAGGTTTTGCCTACTGTATCGCAAAAAATTTTAATAGTCTGCCGCCATGTTTCCGAACTATGAGCAACTCCACTTTTAAGAGCAAGTTATTTAAGAAACTTTTTCTTGAGCAGTGAGGGAGCATGCTTTGTGCATGTGAAATTAGTGGAAGTACTACTTAAGTTTCGGTTCGTCTTTAGTTTTTATTTGTTGTTGTTTTGTTTTGCACGTGATAGATGGAATGGAGAGAGATAGGTTAAGGTAATTAGGTTAAGTTGCAGGCAACACCTTTGTGTTGACCTGGACTTCGCCTACTCCAGTCCGTTGTATTTTGTATTTGAAATTATTGTTTAATTTTTGTTTATGGAGAAATAAACACGTTTATTATTATTATTATTATTTATTGAAAATCTCTGATACATCTCATTAAATATTTGAAACCTAGATAATATAATTTAGATATAACATATAAATACTAAACTTACACTAATAATTTTGAAAAGTAATAAAGAGGATCAGGGCAAATTGGTAGTACCGAGCTTCGCTGAAGCCTAGGGTACTCCCTTTGCGGGTATCACTGCAGCTCTACCCAATTTTGAAAAACACAAGGCCATTTATGCTTTGCAAAGAAAAATTTCATTTTTCTTTGCAAAGCAAAGGAAAACTGCAGAAAACCCTTGCAGCCTCGTGCAAAGGTCATTAAAAACACACACACACACACTCACACACACACACACAGACACACATTTATTAATAGACAATATACATTAAAAGAAGGTAAAGATGAAATATTAAGCAGCAAATTTAGGGTTCTTTATGATAAAACTCTCCTCAAAATATTTGCGCTTCCCAAAACCGCAATTTCTTGAATTTCCCAGGGCGAAATTTTGCACGGCAACTCTTTAACATGTTTACTATAATTTAGACTAACTGCTCCCAATGCACCTACAATCACCGGAACAATGTTCACTTTCATTCCCCACATACGTCCAACTTCTATTGCGAGATCCTTATATTTAAGTTGTTTCTCAAGCTCCTTCCTTACAACATTCGCATCAGCAGGTACCGAGATTTCAATAAACGTGCACACCTTCCTCTGGAAATCCTTTACCACGATATCTGGCTTATTAGCATCAAGCATTCTATCAGTGACAACAGGCATGTTCCATAATATGGTAATATGATCATTCCTTTATTATTATTATTATTATTATTATTATTATTATTATCAATAACGCCGTGCAATAAGATAATTTTCTAGAAAAAAAAAATGGAAATTGATAAATTAGTTATTGATATCTTTCAGGGACATGGATTTCGAGAATGATAAGTAATGAGTAGAAGTAGTAAGCCTATTCCAGAACCTGGCTTCTTGACCTTGATTTCAAAAGTACTCAAGGTCAAGGTCAAGGAGCAGGCTCTAGAATCGGCTTGATGTTATAAATGACGAGATTCCCGAATCGGCTTAATGTAAAAGTAATAGGGGTCAACTTTTAAACTGGTGAAGGTCAAGGAGGACCTTGGTCAAATCGGCTTGATGTTAACAAATAAGGAGGTTCCCGAATCGGTTAATGTAAAAGTCATACGAGGTCAAGGTCAACGAGGAGCTTCCAGAATCGGCTTGATGTTAAGAATGAGGAGGTTCTCGAATCGGCCTAATGTAAAAGTCATAGGAAGTGAATGACTGTTCAAGGTCTATGAGGAGTTTCCGGAATTGGTTTAATGGAAAAGTCATAGGCGGTCAAGGACTGACCGAATTGAGGTTCTCAAATCGGTATAATGTAAAACTTATAGCTTTAAAGCACTTGATGATAGGGTTTATGTATAAAAGGTAGTGTTGGAATTGTGTTGAATACAGTTTAACAGCGGCAGTGAAGTAGTGAAATAATGAACCAGGAAGAAGTACAGTTGGCAAGCTCGAAGAAAGCCAATATCTATAGAAATCATAATTTTAGTGCCAATAACGCCAATACAAAATGTAGGGCTGGGTGGTGGAGTACTTGCACCACAAAAGAAGATAAGGAGAAAACGTGCAACACATGGGCAACCAACGAATTTATTACCATTGTTTAATGGAACACCAACGAAACACGATGAGTGCACTACACTAAACCCATTAGATGTTAGTTCGCATGGTTGCATCACAAATAACGAAAAATGAATGTACAATTGAATGTACAACCAATGTACACCTTGTACTTACGGATCGCTTGTGCAAAACATGGTGCAAGAAGTGACCCTTCATGACCTTAACGACATAAATCAAAAATCCAAAAACCATTAATATGTGAACATGTGCACTCTTTAAATAAGAGTAACACAAAATTATTAAGTGTAGAGCTAAAAATGTAGTAAAGAATTTCTCGGGAGGAAGAATTGCTGTATTTATCATTTGATGGACTTAAGGAAATATGGCAATATAAGGATATTATTCGAACCCATTTGGAATACTTAAAAGCTTTAAACATGAAGTGTTATTATAATCAGATATTGAGTAGAAGCGCTTCTATGGAAGGTGATTTACTGACCAATATATTGGTAGCAATTAATGGTGAACTTTCGGAACATGTGTGTACAATGAAAAGTTTTATCACTCTTGGATTTGACAAAATAAAGATTGATTGCGAAACGCATATAATATATAATGTTGCTGTACCTCTATACATTCAAAAACTATTCATAATAAAATTATCATTTTAACATCACGTGCTTTTATTGAACACCGTAAATCCTGTGAATGTGTCGTGAAGTCGTTGTAACGAAGGGTCTGAAATACGTTGAAAACTATGAAGAGAATAATAATAATATTAATAATAAAATTTTAATATGTATATTTATATAGGCAGGATCGGAAAGAATGTCACAGAGTAAGTGAACCTTTTGTGTCACAGGTATGAATACGTTAGACGAACCTTGCAAGGAGCATGATATCGCATATTCCTAAAGTGACGATTTAACCCATCGACACAAACAAAGCTGACCATCAATTGTATGAGAAAGCAGTCGAACGTATAAAAAGTAGAACCGCAGGATTTGGAGTAAAGTTAGCAGCGTAAACTATTGCAGCAATAATGAACGGGAAAAAGAAATTGAGAATGGAAAATTCTACGAGGAAAAAGTATTGAGGTTCGTTAAGTTTTACGCAAGCTATGAAGGTAGCTAGAAAAGCTATCGCCGTCGGTGGTAAGAAGAGAAGTTTATTATCAAATGTAAACATCGCATATATGCAAAACAAAGGAACAAAAAATACTCCCCGAGACGTTGGACAATTCCAAATCCAAAAACTGGAGGGTTTTTCCCCTTAATACCATTGTTCGCTTCTTTGGTAGCATTAGGGTCTATTAGGAGGCGGAGCAGCAACAATAGCAAAAACTGTTAATGAAGCGAAAGCGGCTCGCGAGCAGATGGAAGACGCTAAGACGCATAATCGCGCTCTGGAAGCACAAAAAAATGCGGTAGTAGTTATTATTTGAAACCATACAAACCTGGATGCGGTTGTATTTAACATCACATTCAATAAATTGATTAGATCCCTTCCTCATCAACCGCTAACCAACGTTCAGTTACGTAGATATGTTAAGAAGTTAAAAATGCCAAATTTTAGGGGTATTTTTATGAAAGATAAGTTTCCCAAACGAATTAACAATACTGAAAGCAGGCGGTATCATTAATCTGGGTAATGATGATGGTGAAGGAACTCATTAGAACTCAAAGAAGTTCAAAATTATCTATAGGCTGGAGGTGGAGGAGCAACTCAGCATAACTATAATTGGTATCAGAAAACTAAATCATATAATTGCAGCCATTTATGCTTAAAGTGTAAGTAAATATGAATAGTTCTCAATGTTGTAGTGTATGTGTGGTTGGTGAGTAAACATGGTGTCACACTCCTATACGTTCACTGTACCTGGTCCTAATTCAGAATTAGGTCGTAATTTTTATCTTTTTATCCATTATATTTGAAAGAAGATGTAGATGATGACTCACGCACTTTTGAATTTTGACGCTTATAATTCAATTGTTAACGTGACAGAAGACAATAATTTGTTGCATTATGGTGATAAGAAAGAGAGAACTGAAATTCCCACCGGAGCATATGATGTAGATGACATCGCGGATGTCATCGCGTCACCAGTGAACTGAAGAATAAATCAATGAAGATACGTCTTCGCGGAACACTCAAACGGTTCTAAATAAATGCGCAATAAATATCCACTTTGAAGAAGATCGATCGATTGGTACGTTGCGTTGTTAGGATTCACACGGAGGAAATATAGAAGAGATGTGAATCACATGAGCGAAAATAGAGTAGTTATTAACCCCGTAAACGCTCTACACATTAATTGTAATTGGATAAGCGGTTCTTGAAACAACGGACAACAGGTACTAGGCTATTTATTTACCAGTACAGATCAAAGATATCACAAGCATATTCGTGAAGGTTTTGGATCACCACGAAAGGTTGTAAAGTTTGTTGAAGAAGAAGAAATAACAATTCGTATACATCTACAGGAAGTTAAAGTGTAAAATGAAGATTGATGTATGAAAACAACGGAGGCAGAGAAAGGGTACAAACATACTGCAAGTTACAAAATCTAAATCCGGAAATAAATATAAATGTAGAGCTTTAGAAAATTCAAGCGGCAGTAGTGGTGGAACTGCGAAGACACTAAGAGTCACTAAGAGTCGCAGAAGTTAGTGTATACTCTAAGTAATGGATATCTTAAGTGTTAGGAATGAAACTAGAATTGTTAATTCCATAGTTAGTTATGAGTACCATTCCCATCAACCGTTTGGATCCCAAAGTTTTAAAAATAACGATGAAGTACAAATCACCATCCCAGAATTAATAATTTTACAGTGCCAGGAGAAAGTTATTTATACGTAGAAGGGCGTATGAATTTGGTAAAGATAATGGAACCCTGCAAAAGGCAACCAAAAACCGAACGGAAGCATCGAAGGAGTTTTCTAAATTTACTAAAGATATACAAGACTTACTAAATTTAATAAAGACATACTTACAAAATTGACAACAAACCACAAAAACAAACCAAACTTCCAGCCAAAGGGCATATGAGAAATTCAGAATACCACAAGGAGGAATAATACCACCCACGTTATATATTCTGTACACGAACGATTTCTTTGAGCTCTCATTAAAAGGAACGCAGTAAATGTATGCGGACGATACCGGTATTCTATACTGCGAGAAAACTAAAGAACAAGTACAACAAGACATTGAAAACGAATAATAATTATGGAGTGGTGGTTTCAGGAAAATTTGCTTACAGTGAATGTGCACAGAACACATGATATTCTCAACAAAAGACAGAACATCGAATTAAATGTAACTTTCAATAAAACACAAATTACACAAACTAGAAGGGTAAAATACCTAGGACTAACGATAGCAGATAATCTGAAATGGGAAGCATACATAGAGACAATCAAGAACAAAAATGCGAAGACCATTGCCGCACTACATAAAATCAGTCATCTACTACCAAAATTCCTCAAAAACACAATCTACAACTGTCTATACACGTCCAACATAAACTACATGATAAGTATCAGGAGCGACACCAAACAAGACAACATTAATAAATTACAAAGACAACAAAACAATATTTTGAAAGCCCTATACTGCCTTGATCGAACGACACGACACGCACAACACCACAAAGGAGCTCACAGTAAAACAGAGAATATCATTTAACAGAATATTACTAATACACAAGATCAATACGAATATGATAAAAACTGATATAAAATTACAGAAATCTGGCGAAATCCATGAGCACACAACAAGAAGTAGGCCACACATCAGATCAGAAAGATCTATAACGTATCGTTATGCTCCACAACAAATACAACAATCTGGAAACAGACACAAGACCCCTAAAATATGAAATATTCAAAAAAGTCCGGTTTCGACTCTAACTTGAGTCATCCTCAGCTAAAATGGTCAGAATTTTGGAGGAATGGCATTCATAAAAACATTTGACATTGGAAACGATGAACATCTAAAGTTTATACGTGCACACGGAAACGATTGCTGGAAAGGAAAATTTTTCATTTTTCATTAATTTCATTTTTAATTTTCCGTTCCAGAAGTCGTTTTCGTGTGCACGTATAAATTTTAAATGTTAATGGTTTCCAACGTTCCATTTAAGCTGAGGATGACTCAAGTTAGAATTGAAACCGGTTCTTAATAAAATAAAAAACACAATCAATGGATTAAGAGGTCTTTTAATTATCCCTTTCTACTGAATTTTCACCTTTGAAGATGGACTACTTCTCGAATATTATTTGAGTTAAGTGCTAGCGAGAAAATACTTGCGATGATTGAATTATTATAAAACAGTACGCGCCCAAAGTATGATGAAATTTTTGGAAGAGCATGAATAAAATTAATAAAAATTTTGTTTTATGTATGTACATATTTTCCGACCCTTAATGGTGATAAGGTGTGTGAAGTTTTCCATCCTCAATACACGTGAAATATCAATAATTAAAAACAGAACGAGTCCTGACGAGTATTTATTTCAAATCTACTGCTATCGATTTCGCCTTTCGACATCATGCTTATTGTCATGATGAAATAAAATAGTCCTCAACAAGGTGTTAATCTGTGGGAGTTTGTACATGGACTAATGAATGGTCACATTAGACATTACACGGTATTGAATGGTTTGGTGTTTATTGTAAACAAATATACAATACATGCTGTCCCATTAGACAGTTGGCAGTAGGGCCGGGCAAACAAAATCGATCGATCATATCTACTATCAACTCGATCAGATCGATCGTTTGATCTTCTTATTTGAAAGATCGATCAGATCGAACAGATCGAACGCTCGATCTTCTTATTTGAAGATCGATCAAACGATTTTAATACATCGATCAGATCGATCTAATCTACTGATGGGCGAATTCGAATTACATAATCAATTTCTTAAATAATAATTGAGATAATAATTGTGGTAATAATAATTGTGAATAATAGATTTTTAACATCAGTTGTACATGCTTGCTTCGTCATGAATGTCGCTGCCCATATAAACCCAATATAACGCAATATATCGACCCATGCAACGGAGACTATAGTAACTACATACGGATTGCACTGAGTTACGATAGTCTTCGTTGCATGGGTCGATATGTGGAAAATAGGACCAACATGCAGTAACGTCTTTTCATAGGTATATGAAACATTTTTAATATAGATATAGTAATCAAATCATTGTATAAAACACCACACTTAAAATATTATTTATTTATTACATGTACAAATGTCGATCAGTCGCAACATAAGCGAGGAAATTTTTCTTTTTCCTAAACAATGTTTTTATCAGACTGTAATATTAGTAGAGTTTATTTTACGACAAGTGGCAGTAAGCCGCTGACATAATGCGCAAACGTTCCTATATGCATTGACGTGTGCTAGAATGACATAGCAATCTTCTTTATTTCATTCTGACACACGTCAATGCGTAGGAACGTTTACGCATTATGTCAGCGGCTTACTGCCACTTGTCGTGAAATAAACCTTATCATCCTAATCAGTCTTGCAATTTTACAAACATAATATTTGTGTCACATGCGCTGCTTTTTCTTTTTCCCATAAGTCATCCTGATGTCATTCGTGTTTTTCGTTGTATATCAAAATGAATTTTCTCTCTGTTGGCATGAAAATAGAAACAAATATTTGTCTAATAATTTTTAAGAGTAACTAACGTATTTGTGTTGCAGTTTATACCTAGCTTCCTTTTCCAGAATTTTCAGATCAGGTGTATAACGCTGTGGCTTCTTGTTCTTGCATATAGTTGAACGCATAACACCCCATGTTCCATTTTCAAATACGTAGACGAAAACATTTCTATACAAAAACTGAAACCAATGGTGAAGAAGAAACGGGTATTATATACTTTTGCACATTTTTCGGTGAACATCAAATGCCAGTTCTCTTTGTTGGCATGTCTAATGGCACTTTTGTCTAACATAATCATTAACAAGACATTTTATAATAAAATTGTAAACCCCTAACCACAACAAGTATTTTAGAACCTAAATACGTATTTCAGCAACTATGTTGCCATCTTCAGTAGAAACTAAAAAAAAAAAAAGAAAAGAGATTAGCACTTCATAGTATCTTTACTGGATATTGTCCAAGCAAATCACTAGTGGAAGTGGACATTTTATATTTATATTTTTATTACTTTATCATACGCAGTATGTTAAAGTATTGTAAACATGCCAAAAAGAAAATTCAGATTTTAGCGGAAATATGTCTTTTTGGGTCCCCTGAACATTTTTGACCAAGGTACAAAAAAATGTCTGTGTGTGTGTGTGTGTGTGTGTGTGTGTGTGTGTGTGTGTGTGTGTGTGTGTGTGTGTGTGTGTGTGTGTGTGTGTGTGTGTGTGTGTGTGTGTGTGTGTGTGTGTGTGTGTGTGTGTGTGTGTGTGTGTGTGTGTGTGTGTGTGTGTGTGTGTGTGTGTGTGTGTGTGTGTGTGTGTGTGTGTGTGTGTGTGTGTGTAAATGATTTTTGTGGCGACGATTCCGGAGAAACTACTAAAGGTATCGGGACGAAAGTTCATATTTAGAAGTTTCATGACCTAACTTAGAGCTGGAAAGCTTTTGGTTCAAAAGGGTCCAAAGGTACTGGTAGTTTATTCTAAGCCTTTTTCAAGGATTTTGCAAATGAGCCGCCATTTCTGTAATTTCGTCAAAATAGTTAAATAATAAATTAAAGTAGAGGAAATTTTGAATAATTTATGCCTATGACATTTTTTGGTAAAATTAATAGTTAGGTGCAAGAGCAAATTCTGTTTGATCGATATCGGTCGCACCTGCATTGATATGAAACTAAGTACATAGTAGCCAGATAACAAATGACAAATATTTTTTTGTGCTGTCACTCGAAAACAGCTGATTTCATCAGAGGTTGGAGTACCGCTGTGGAACGTTGCCGCTCTTGTGCGTCAAAGTACAAAATACAAATTTCAAATAAAATGAGATCACCAATTTAATTATTTGTTGATAAGAAATATCAACCCGTCTTTATATCTAATTCTAAAAACGATCAATTGA